>SJXQ01003075.1:8709-29668 GCA_006408695.1 Aepyceros melampus | reverse complement strand
GTTTCACCATGGGGTGAGTCGAGCCTCGCAGTGACAGTCGAGGCAGTGCAGGCAAATCAGGTTCGTCTGGAGTGGATTGAGACTTCTGGGTACTTGTGGCCTGATGGCACTGTCCATGGAGTTCCTCTCGACACCCCTGTGGGGAGCAACTCCTCCTCATATGCGATGGGAACGCCGCGAATCAGTTCCTGGTGAAGCACGGAAATTAACCCTCATCTCACGCTGAGGAGGCGACAAGGGGGCTCTTCTTGAGTTGTGGCGGGACCCTCAGCGTTCCTGTCGAGTGGAGGCGCGTGTCTCGGGGAACTTCTTGAGTCGCAGCAAGGGAGTGAAGGACCCTTTCTAGGTCCAAGAGGGAAGTGGTGATTTCGCTAGACATGCAGCAGCAGAAAAGGGCCTCAGCGCACCTGGAATGGAGAACCTCCTGGTGTGTCTCGAGTTGCAGCAGGTCCTTCTCGAGTTACGACGGGGACCTCAGGGACCTGCTCATGTGGCCTCAGGAGAGGCCAGTCTCCGTGTGAATGGCGATGGACCTCTCAGGATTCCTCTCCTCTCGGTGACGGGTCCTATGTCAGCGTCTGGCACTGCGGGCGGACCCTGAGCATTGCTTGAAGTGCTACCTCAGCGTTCCTGTCGAGTGGAGGCGCGTGTCTCGGGGAACTTCTTGAGTCGCAGCAAGGGAGTGAAGGACCCTTTCTAGGTCCAAGAGGGAAGTGGTGATTTCGCTAGACATGCAGCAGCAGAAAAGGGCCTCAGCGCACCTGGAATGGAGAACCTCCTGGTGTGTCTCGAGTTGCAGCAGGTCCTTCTCGAGTTACGACGGGGACCTCAGGGACCTGCTCATGTGGCCTCAGGAGAGGCCAGTCTCCGTGTGAATGGCGATGGACCTCTCAGGATTCCTCTCCTCTCGGTGACGGGTCCTATGTCAGCGTCTGGCACTGCGGGCGGACCCTGAGCATTGCTTGAAGTGCTGACATGGGACTTGGGACACTCTGGAGTGTCCACAGGGTGGTCAGGCCTCGTCTCGGGTGGAGACATGCACGCCCGCTCTCCACCTTACCTGTGTCAGCACTGTCAGTCTTCCTGACGCGTTAACACAGGGATCTTCTGCTTTCCATCGAGATACCACCAGGGTTGTCACACGTGCCGCTATGGGATTATAGTATTCTCGAGGTGACAGTCGAGGCAGTGCAGGGAAATCTGGTTCATCTGGAGTGGATTGAGACTTCTGGCTACCTGTGGCCTGATAGCACAATCCTTGTAGTTCCTTTCGACTCTCGTGTGTACAGCACCTCCTCCTGAGATGCGATGGGAACGCCGGGAATTACTTCCCGACGAATCAGAGAAAGGAACCCTCATCTCGAGCTGAGGAGAGGACAACAGGGCTCCTCTTGAGGTGTGGCCGGACTCTCGGGGTTCCTCTCGAGTGGAGGCATGTGTGTCAGGGAACTTCTTGAGTCGCAGCAAGGGAGTGAAGGACCCTTTCGAGGTGCAATAGTGAGGTGTGATTTCCCTCGACATGCGACAGTGGAAGAGGGCCTCAATGCACCTGGAAGGGAGAACCTCCTGGTGTTTCTCGAGTCGCGGCACGTCCTTCTCGTGTTAGAACGGGGACCGCAGGGACCCGCTCATGTGGCCTCAGGAGAGGCCAGGCTCCGTGCAAATGGCGAGGTATCTCTCGATATTCTACTCCAGTTGGTGGCGGGTCTTAAGTCTCGTCTGGAGCTGTGGCCGGACCCTGAGGTTTCCTCGAAAGTGCTGACATGGGATGTGGGCATCTCCGGAGGGTCCACAGGTGAGTCAGGCCTCGTCTCCAGTGGAGACATGCACGCCCGCTCTGCTCCTGTGCGGTAGCAGCACTTCAGGCTTCCTGTCACTTTCACGTACGGATCTGTGGCTTGGCTCGAGGTGCCACCAGGGCAATCACACATGTCACCATGGGGTGAATTGATCCTCGGTGAGACAGTCGAGGCAGTGCAAGCATATCAGTTTCATCTGGAGTGCATTGAGATTTCTGGATACCTGTGGCCTTATGGCACATTCCCTGGAGTTCCTCTTGACTCTCCTGTGAAGAGCATCTCCTCCTGAGATGCGACGGGAATGCCAGGAATCCCTTCCCGACGAAGAAAGAAAAGGAACCCTCATCTCGAGCTGAGGAGGGGACAACGGGGCTCCTCTTGAGTTGTGGCTGGACCCTCGGGGTTCCTATCGAGTGGAGGCGCGTGTGTCAGGGAACTTCTTGAGTCGCAGCAAGGGAGTGAAGGACCCTTTCGAGGTCCAAGAGGGAAGGTGTGATGTCTCTCAACATACAGCAGCAAAAAAGGGCCTCAACACGCCTAGAAGGGAGAACCTCCTGGTGTTTCTCGAGTTGCGGCAGGTCCTTCTCGAGTTACGATGGGGACCTCAGGAGAGGCCAGTCTCCGTGTGAATGGCGAGGGACCTATCAGGATTCCTCTCCAGTTGGTGTCGTGTCCAGGTCCGCGTCTGGAGCTGCGGCCGGACCCTGAGCTTTGCTCGAAAGTNTCCTTCTCGAGTTACGATGGGGCCCTCAGGAGAGGCCAGTCTCCGTGCGAATGGCGCGGGACCTCTCAGGATTCCTCTAAAGTCGGTGGCGTGTCCAGGTCCGCGTCTGGAGCTGCGGCCGGACCCTGAGCTTTGCTCGAAAGTTCTAACATGGGACTTGGGTCCCTCTGGAGTGTCGACAGGGTGGTCAGGCCTCGTCTCGAGTGGAGACATGCACTCCAGCTATCCTCCTGAGCTTTAGCAACACTGTCAGGCTTCCTGTCGCATTGAAACAGGGGTCTAGGCTTACACTCGAGGTGCCACCAGGGCTGTCACACGTGCCACCATGGGGTGCGTTGATCCTCGGCGTGACAGTCGAGACAGTGCAGGGAAATCAGGTTCATCTGGAGTGGATTGAGACTTCTGGGTACTTGTGCCCTGATGGCACGATCCCTGGAGTTCCTCTCGACTCTCCTGTGGAGAGCACCTCTTCCTGATATGCGATGGGAATGCCGCGAATCCCATCCCGACAAAGCAGAGAAAGGAATCCTCATCTCGAGCTGAGGAGGGGACAAAGGGTCTCCTCTTGAGTTGTGACAGGACCCTCGGGGTTCCGCTCGAGTGGAGGCACGTGTGTCGGAGAACTTCTTGAGTTACAGCAAAGGAGTGAAGGACCCTTTCGAGGCCCAAGAGGAAAGTTGTGGTTTCGCTCGACATGCAGCAACTGAAAAGGGCCTCAACGTGTCTGGGAGGGAGAAGCTCCTGGTGTTTCTCAAGCTGCAGCAGGTCCTTCTCGAGTTGCGACGGAGACCTCTGTAACCTGCTCGTGTGGCCTCAGAAGAGGCCAGTCTCCATTCGAATGGCGAGGGACTTTTCGGAATTCCTCTCCACTCGGTGGCGGGTCCTAGGTTTGCATCTGGAGCTGCGCCCGGACCCTGAGCTTGCTCGAAATTGCTGACATGGTACTTGGGTCCCTCTGGAGTGTCCAAGGTTGTTCAGGCCTCGTCTCGCGTGGAGACATGCACACCCGCTCTCCTACTGTGCTGCAGCAGCACTCTCTGGCTTCCTGTCGCTTTGACACAGGGATCTGTGACTTAGCTTCAAGATGCCACCAGGGCTGTTGCCAGTCTCCATTCGAATGGCGAGGGACCTTTCGCAATTCCTCTCCACTCGGTGGCGGGTCCTAGGTTTGCATCTGGAGCTGCGGCCGGACCCTGAGCTTGCTCGAAATTGCTGACATGGTACTTGGGTCCCTCTGGAGTGTCCAAGGTTGTTCAGGCCTCGTCTCGCGTGGAGACATGCACGCCCGCTCTCCTACTGTGCTGCAGCAGCACTCTCTGGCTTCCTGTCGCTTTGACACAGGGATCTGTGACTTAGCTTCAAGATGCCACCAGGGCTGTCACACATGCCACCATGGGGTTAGTCGATCCTCGGGGTGACAGTCGAGGCAGTACAGGGAAATCTGGTTCATCTGGAGATGATTAAGGTTTCTGGATACTTGTGGCCTGATGGCACATTCTCTGGAGTTCCTCTCGACTCTCATGTGAAGAGCACCTCCTCCTGAAATGCGATTGGAACGCCAGGAATCCCTTCCATACGAAGCAGGGAAATGAACTCTCATCTCGAGGTCAGGAATGGACAACGGGGCTCCTCTTGAGTTGTGGTGGGTCCCTGGGTTCCTCTCGAGTGGAGGCGCATGTGTCGGGGGAACGTCTTGAGTCACAGAAGGGAGTGAAGGACACTTTTGAAATCCAAGTGATGCCACCAGGGCTGTCACACATGCCACCATGGGGTTAGTCGATCCTCGGGGTGACAGTCGAGGCAGTACAGGGAAATCTGGTTCATCTGGAGATGATTGAGGTTTCTGGATACTTGTGGCCTGATGGCACATTCTCTGGAGTTCCTCTCGACTCTCATGTGAAGAGCACCTCCTCCTGAAATGCGATTGGAACGCCGGGAATCCCTTCCATACGAAGCAGGGAAAGGAACTCTCATCTCGAGGTCAGGAGCTGACAACGGGGCTCCTCTTGAGTTGTGGCGGGTCCCTGGGTTCCTCTCGAGTGGAGGTGCATGTGTCGGGGAACGTCTTGAGTCGCAGAAGGGAGTGAAGGACACTTTCGAAATCCAACAGGAAGGTGAGATTTCTCTCGACATGTGGCAGTGGAAAAGGGCCTCAACGCAACTGGAAGGGAGAACCTTCTGGTGTTTCTCGAGTTGCGGCAGGTTCTTCTCGAGTTTAGACGGGGACCTCAGGGACCCGCTCATGTGGACACAGGAGAGGCCAGGCTCCGTGCCAATGGCGAGGTACCTCTCGGGATTCCTCTCCAGTTGATGGCGGGTCCTAAGTCCTTTTCCGCAGCTGCGGCCGGAACCTGATGTTTCCCTGAAAATGCTGACATGGGACTTCAGCTCCTCCGGACTGTCCACAGGGAGTCAGGCCTCATCTCCAGTGGAGACATGCACGCCCACTCTCCTTCTAAGCTGTAGCAGCACTGTCAGTCTTCCTGTCACTTTCACCCAGGGATCTGTGGCTTTCCTCGAGGTGCAACCAGGGCTATCACACGTGTCACCATTGGGTGAGTCAATCCTCACGGTGACAGTCGAAGCAGTGCAGGCAAATCAGATTCATCTGTAGTGGATTGAGATTTCTGGATACTTGTGGCATGATGGCACATTCCCTGGAGTTCCTCTCGACTCTCCTGTGAAGAGCACCTCCTCGTAAGATGCAACGGGAACGCTGGGAATCCCTTCCCGACGAAGCAGAGAAAGAACCCTCATCTCTAGCTGAGGAGGGGACAACAGGGATCCTCTTGAGTTGTGGCGTGACCCTCGGGGTTCCTCTCGAGTGGAGGCGTGTGTGTTGGAGAACTTCTTCAATCGCAGAGGGGAGTGAAGTTCCCTTTCGAGGTCCAAGAGGGAAGGTGTGAATCTCGGGATTATTTTCCTGTTGGTGGTGGGTCCCAAGTCCTCGTCGGGAGCTGCGGCCGGACCCTGAGTTTTCCTCGAAAGTGCTGACATGGGACTTGGTCCCCTCCAGAGTGTCCACATGGGAGTCAGGCTTCGTCTCCAGTGGAGACATGCACGCCCACTCTCCTCCTGAGCTGTAGCAGCACTGTCAGGCTTCTTGTCACTTTCATCCAGGGATTTGTGGCTTTCCTTGAGGTGCCAATAGGGCTATCACACTTGTCACCATGGGGTGAGTCAATCCTCACGGTGACAGTTGAAGCAGTGTAGGCAAATCAGGTTCATCTGGAGTGGATTGAGATTTCTGGATACTTGTGGCCTGATGGCACATTCCCTAGAGTTCCTCTCGACTCTCGTGTGGAAAGCACCTCCTCCTAAGAAGCGACCGGAACTCAGGGAATCCCTTCCTGACGAAGCAGGGAAAGGAACTCTAACTCGAGCTGAAGGGGAAAACGGGGCTCCCCTTGATTTGTGACGGGACCCTCGGGGTTCCTCTCGAGTGGAGGCACGTGTGTCGGGGAACTTCTTGAGTCACAGCAAGGGAGTGAAGGACCCTTTCGAGGTCAAAGAGGGAAGGTGTGATTTCCCTCGACATGCGGCAGAAGAAAAGCCCTCAACGCACCTGGAAGGGAGAACCTCCTGGTGTTTCTCGAGTTGCGACAGGTCCTTCTCGAGTTATGACGGGGACCTCTGGGAACTGCTCGTGTGGCCTCAGGAGGCCAGGCTCCGTGCAAATGGTCTTGATTTGTGACGGGACCCTCGGGGTTCCTCTCGAGTGGAGGCACGTGTGTCGGGGAACTTCTTGAGTCACAGCAAGGGAGTGAAGGACCCTTTCGAGGTCAAAGAGGGAAGGTGTGATTTCCCTCGACATGCGGCAGAAGAAAAGCCCTCAACGCACCTGGAAGGGAGAACCTCCTGGTGTTTCTCGAGTTGCGACAGGTCCTTCTCGAGTTATGACGGGGACCTCTGGGAACTGCTCGTGTGGCCTCAGGAGGCCAGGCTCCGTGCAAATGGCAAGGTACCTCTCGGGATTCCTCTCCATTTGGTAGCGGGACCTAAGTCTTCGTCCAGAGCTGTGGCCGCACCCTGAGGTTTCCTCGAAAGTGCTGACATGGGACTTGGGCCCCTCCAGAGTGTCCAGAGAAGAGTCAGGCCTCATCTCCAGTGGAAACATGCACGCCCGCTCTACTGTTTGACCCTCGGGGTTCCTCTCGAGTGGAGGCGTGTGTGTCAGAGAACTTCTTCAGTCGCAGAGAGGAGTGAAGTTCCCTTTCGAGGTCCAAGAGGGAAGGTGTGAATCTCGGGATTATTTTCCTGTTGGTGGTGGGTTCTAAGTCCTCGTCGGGAGCTGCAGCCGGATCCTGAGGTTTCCTCAAAAGTGCTGACATGGGACTTGGTCCCCTCCAGAGTGTCCACATGGGACTCAGGCTTCGTCTCCAGTGGAGACATGCACGCCCGCTCTCCTCCTGAGCTGTAGCAGCACTGTCAGGCTTCTTGTCACTTTCATCCAGGGATTTGTGGCTTTCCTCGAGGTGCCAATTGGGCTATCACACTTGTCACCATGGGGTGAGTCAATCCTCGCGGTGACAGTTGAAGCAGTGTAGGCAAATCAGGTTCATCTGGAGTGGATTGAGATTTCTGGATACTTGTGGCCTGATGGCACATTCCCTAGAGTTCCTCTCGACTCTCGTGTGGAGAGCACCTCCTCCTAAGAAGCGACCGGAATTCGGGGAATCCCTTCCTGACGAAGCAGGGAAAGGAACTCTCATCTCGAGCTGAAGAGGGAAAACGGGGCTCCTCTTGATTTGTGACAGGACCCTCGGGGTTCCTCTCGAGTGGAGGGGCGTGTGTCGGGGAACTTCTTGAGTCACAGCAAGGGAGTGAAGGACCCTTTCTGTGAGTCAATCCTCGCGGTGACAGTTGAAGCAGTGTAGGCAAATCAGGTTCATCTGGAGTGGATTGAGATTTCTGGATACTTGTGGCCTGATGGCACATTCCCTAGAGTTCCTCTCGACTCTCGTGTGGAGAGCACCTCCTCCTAAGAAGCGACCGGAATTCGGGGAATCCCTTCCTGACGAAGCAGGGAAAGGAACTCTCATCTCGAGCTGAAGAGGGAAAACGGGGCTCCTCTTGATTTGTGACAGGACCCTCGGGGTTCCTCTCGAGTGGAGGGGCGTGTGTCGGGGAACTTCTTGAGTCACAGCAAGGGAGTGAAGGACCCTTTCGAGGTCAAAGAGGGAAGGTGTGATTTCCCTCGACATGCGGCAGCAGAAAAGCCCTCAACGCACCTGGAAGGGAGAACCTCCTGGTGTTTCTTGAGTTGCGACAGGTCCTTCTCGAGTTATGACGGGGACCTCTGGGAACCGCTCGTGTAGCCTCAGGAGGCCAGGCTCCGTGCAAAAGGCGAGGTACCTCTCAGAATTCCTCTCCATTTGGCAGCGGGACCTAAGACCTCGTCCAGAGCTGTGGCCGCACCCTGAGGTTTCCTCGAATGTGCTGACATGGGACTTGGGTCACTCTGGAGTGGCCACAGTGGAGTCAGGCCTCGTCTCAAGTGGAGACATGCACTCCAGCTATCCTCCTGAGCTGTAGCAACACTTTCAGGCTTCCTGTCGCATTGAAACAGGGGTCTGTGGCTTACCATCGAGGTGCCACCAGGGCTGTCACACGTGCCACCGTGGGGTGCGTCGATCCTCGGCGTGATAGTCGAGACAGTGCAGGGAAATCAGGTTCATCTGGAGTGGATTGAGACTTCTGGGTACTTGTGGCCTGATGGCACGATCCCTGGAGTTCCTCTCTACTCTCCTGTCGAGAGCACCTCCTCCTGATATGCAATGGGAATGCCACGAATCCCTTCCCGACGAACACGGAAAGTAACCCTCATCTCACGCTGAAGAGGGGACAACGGGGCTCCTCTTGAGTTGTGGCGGGACCATTGGGGTTCCTCTCGAGTGGAGGCACGTGTGTCAGGGAACTTCTTGAGTTGCAGCAAGGGAGTGAAGGACCCTTTTGAGGTCCAAGAGGGAAGGTGTGATTTCGCTCGACATGCAGCAGCAGAAAAGGGCCTCAATGCGCATGGAAGGGAGAACCTCCTGGTGTTTCTCGAGTTGCAGCAGGTCCTTCTCGAGTTACGACAGGGACCTCAGGGACCTGCTCGTGTGGGCTCAGGAGAGGCCTGTCTCCGCGCGAATGGTCAGGGACTTCTCGGGATTCCTCTCCAGTTGGTGGCGGCTCCTAAGTTCTCATCTGGAGCTGCGGCCGGACTCTGAGGTTTCCTCGAAAGTGCTGACATGGGACTTGAGCCCCTCCAGAGTGTCCACAGTGGAGTCAGGCCTCGTCTCCAGTGGAGACACGCACGCCCGCTCTCCTCCTGAGCTGTAGCAGCACTGTCAGACTTATTGTCAGTTTCACCCAGGGATCTGTGGCTTTGCTGGAGGTGCCACTAGGGCTATCACACGTGTCACCATGGGGTGAGGCAATACTCGCGGTGAGAGTCGAGGCAGTACAGGCAAATCAGGTTCATCTGGAGTAGATTGAGATTTCTGGATACTTGTGGCCTGATGGCACATTCCCTGGAGTTCCTGTCGACTCTCCTGTGAGGAGCACCTTCTGAGAATCAAGGGAAACACCGGGAATCCTTTCCCAACGAAGCAGGGAAAGGATCCCTCATCTCGAGCTGAGAAGGGGAAAACGGGGCTCCTCTGTACTTTTGAAGGGACCCTCAGGGTTCCTCTCGAGTGGAGGCGCGTGTGTCGGGGAACTTCTTGAGTCATAGAGGGGAGTGTAGGACCCTTTCGAGGTCCAAGAGGGAAGGTGTGATTTCCGTCGACACGCCGCAGCGGAAAAGGGCCTCAACGCGCCTGGAAGGGAGAACTTCCTGCTGTTTTCGAATTGCAGCAGGTCCTTCTCGAGTTACGACGGGGACCTCAGGGACCTGTTAGTGTGGCCTCAGGAGAGGCCAGTCTCCGTGCAAATGGCGAGGGACCTCTCGGGATTCCTCTCCAGTCGGTGGCGCGTCCTAGGTCCACGTCTGGAGCTGCGGCCAGACACTGAGCTTGTATCTAAAGTGCTGACATGGGACTTGGGTCCCTCTGGAGTATCCACAGCGTGGTCAGGCCTCATCTCGAGTGGAGACATGCACGCCCGCTCACCTCCTGACCTGTAGCAGCACTGTCAGGCTTCCTGTGGTGTTGACACAGGGATCTGTGGCTTTCCCTCGAGGTGCCACCAGGGCTGTCACACGTGCCACCATGGGATTAGTCAATCCTCGGGGTGTCAGTCGAGGAAATGCAGGGAAATCTGGTTCAACTGGAGTGGATTGAGACTTCTGGGAAACTGTAGCCTGATAGAACGACCCCTGGAGTTCCTCTCCACTCTTGTGTGGAAAGCACCTCCTCCTGAGAAGCGCCGGGAGCATCGGGAATCCCTTCTCGATGAAGCAGAGAAAGGAACCCTCATCTCGAGCTGAGGAGAGGACAACGGGGCTCCTCTTGAGTTGTGGCGGGACCCTCGGGATTCCTCTCGAGTGGAGGTGCACATGTCGGGGAACTTCTAGAGTCACAGAGGGGAGTGAAAGAGCCTTTGGAGGTCTAAGAGGGAGGGTGTAATTTCCCTCGACATGCGGCAGTGAAAAAGGGCTTCAACGCGACTGGAAGGGAGAACCTTCTGGTGTTCCTCGAGTTGCGGCAGGTCCTGCTCGAGTTACGATGGGGACCTCTGGGACCCGCACGTGTGCCTCAGGAGAGGCCAGGCTCCGTGCGAATTGCGAGGCACCTCTTGGGATTTCTCTCCAGTCAGTGGCGGGTCCTAGGTCCTCGTCTGGAGCTGCGCCTGGACCTGAAGTTTCTTCGAACGTGCTGAAATGGGACTTGGTCCACTCTGGAGTGTCCACAGTGCTCTCAGGCCTCGTTCAAGTGAAGACATGCACGCCCACTCTCCTCCTGAGCTGTAGCAGCACGGTGAGGCTCCCTGTCATGTTGAAACAGGGGTCTGTGGCTTTTGCTCAAGGTGCCACCAGGGCTGTCACACATGCCACCATGGGGTGAGTCGATCCTCGGAGTGACAATCGAGACAGTGCAGGGAAAGCAGTTTCATCTGCAGTGGATTGAGACTTCTGGGTACTAGTGTCCTGATGTCCCGATTCCTGGTGTTCCTCTCGACTCTCGTTTGGAGAGCACCTCCTCCTGATAGGCGATGGGAATGCCGCGAATCCCTTCCTGAAGAAGCATGGAAAGTAACCCTCATCTAGCCCTGAGGAGGGGACAATGGGGCTCCTCTTGAGTAGTGGCGGGACCCTCGGGGTTCCTGTCGAGTGGAGGCACATGTGTCGTTTAACTTCTTGAGTCGCAGCAAGGGAGTGAAGGACCATTTCGAGCTCCAAGAGAGAAAGTGTGATTTCCCTCGACATGAGGCAGTGGAAATGTGCCTCAACGAGCCTTGAAGGGAGTAACTTCTGGTGTTTCTCTAGTTGCAGCAGGTCCTTTGCGAGTTATGACGGGGACCTCAGGGACCCGCTCGTGTGGCCTCAGGAGAGGCCAGGCTCCATGCAAATGGCGAGGGACCTCTCGGGATTCCTCTCCACTTGGTGGGGGGTCCCAAGTCCTCGTTTGGAGCTGCAGCCGGACCCTGAGGTTTCCTCGAAAGTGCTGACATGGGACTTGGGCCCCTCCGGAGTTTCCACAGTGGAGCCAGGCGTCGTCTCCAGTGGAGACATGCATACCCGCTCTCCTCCTGAGCTGTAGCAGCACTGTCAGGCTTCCTGACACATTCACCCAGGGATCTGTAGCTTTGCTCGAGGTGCCACGAGGGCTATCACACGTGTCACCATGGTGTGAGTCGATCCTCGTGGTGACAGTCGAGGCAGTGCAGGCAAATCAGGTTCATCTGGAGTGGATTGAGATTTCTGGATACTTGTGGCCTGATGGCACATTCATGGAGTTCCTCTCGACTCTACTGTGAAGAGCACCTCCTCCCAAGATTCGACGGGAATGCCAGGAATCCCTACCCAACGAAGCAGGGAAAGGAACCCTCATCTCGAGTTGAGGAGGGGACAACGGGAATCCTCTTGAGTTGTGGCAGGACCTTTGGCGTTCCTCTCGAGTGGAGGCGTGTGTGTCGGGGAACTTCTTGAGTCACAGAGGGGAGTGAAGGACACATTCGAGGTCGAAACTGCAAGGTGTGATTTTGCTCGACATGCAGCAGTGGAAAAAGGCCTCAACACGACTGGAAACGAGAACCTTCTGGTGTTTATTGAGTTGCAACAGGTCCTTCTCCAGTTATGACGGGGACCTCTGGGACCCGCTCGTGTGGCCTCAGGAGAGACCAGTCTCCGTGCGAATGACTAGGGACCTCTCGGGATTCCTCTCCATTCGGTGGCGGATCCTTTGTCCTCATCTGAAGCTGTGGCCCGACCCTGAGGATTCCTCGAATGGGCTGACATGGGACTTGCGTCCCTCTGGTGGGTCCACAGTGGACTCAGGCCTCGTCTCGAGTGGAGACATGCAACCCAGCTATCCTCATGACCTGTGGCAACACTGTCAGTCTTCCTGTCGTGTTGAAACAGGGGTCTGTGGCTTTCCCTCGAGGTGCCACCAGAGCTGTCACACGTGCGACCATGAGGTGAGTCGATCCTAGGGGTGACAGTGAGACAGTGCAGGGAAATCAGGTTCATCTGGAGTGGATTGAGACTTCTGGGTATTTGTGGCCTGATGGCACGATCCCTGGAGTTCCTCTCAAGTCTCCTGTGGAGAGCACCTCCTCCTGATATGCGATGGGAATGCCATGAATCCCTTCCCAACGAAGCACTGAAAGTAACCCTGATCTTGCGCTGAGGAGGGGACAATGGGGCGCCTCTTGAGTTGTGGCAGGAACCTCGGCGTCCCTGTCAAGTGGAGGCGTGTGTATCAGAGAATTTGAATCGCAGCAAGGGAGTGAAGGACCCTTTCGAGATCCAGAGGGAAGGTGTCATTTCGCTTGACATGCAGTTGCAGAAATGGTCTCAAGGCGACTGGATGGGAGAACCTCCTGGTGTTTCTCGAGTTGCAACAGGTCCTTCTCGAGTTATGACAGGGATCTCAGGGACCTTCTCGTGTGGCCTCAGGAGAGGCCAGTCTTCGTACGAATGGCGAGGGACCTTTTGGGATTCCTCTCTAGTCGGTGGCGGGTCCTAGGTCCACGTCTGGAGCTGCGGTCAGACCATGAGCTTTCCTCGAAAGGGCTGACATGGGATTTGGGTCCCTCTGAAGTGTCGACAGGGTGGTCAGGCCTCGTATCAAGTGGAGACATGCACACCCGCTCTCCTCCTGAGCGGTAGCAGCACTGTCAGACTTCCTGTCGCGTTGAGACAGGGATCTGTGGCTTTCGCTCAAGATGCCACCAGGTCTGTCATACGTGCCAACATGGGGTGAGTCGATCCTCGTGGTGACAGTCAAGGCAGTTCAGGGAAATCTGGTGCATCTGGAGTGGATTGAGACTTCTGGGTACTTGTGGCCTGATAGCACAATCCCTGGAGTTCCTCTCGACTCTCGTGTGGAGAGCACCTCCTCCTGAGATGCGACGGGAATGCCAGTAATCCCTTCTTGATGAAGCAGAGAAAGGAACACTCATCTTTAGCTGAGGAGGGGTCAACGGGGCTCCTCTTGAGTTGTGGCGGGACCCTCGGGGTTCCTCTCGAGTGGAGACGCGTGTGTCGGCGAGCTTCTTGAATCGCAGCAAGGGAGTGAAGGACCCTTTCGAGGTCCAAGAGAGAAGGTGTGATTTTCCTAGACATACGGCAGCAGAAAAAGACCTCAACGTGCCTGGAAGGGAGAACCTCCTGGTGTTTCTCGTGTTGCGGCAGGTCCTTCTCGAGTTACGACGGGGAACTCAGGGACCCGCTCGTGTGGCCTTAGGAGAGGCCAGGCTCTGTGCAAATGGCGAGGTACCTCTCGGGATTCCTCTCCAGTTGGTGGCGGGTCCTAAGTCCTCGTCCAGAGCTCGGCCGGACCCTGAGGATTCCTCGAATGTGCTGACATGGGACTTGGGCCCCTTCCACAGTGTCCACAGGGGAGTCAGGCCTCATCTCCAGTGGAAACAGGCATGCCAGCTCGCCTTCTGATCTGTAGCAGAAGTGTCAGGCTTTCTGTCACTTTCACCCAGGGATCTGTGGCTTTGCTCAAGGTGCCACCAGGGCTATCACAAGTGTCACCATGGGGTGAGTCGATTCTCGCGGTGACAGTCGAGGCAGTGCAGGCAAATCAGGTTCTTCTGGACAGGATTGAGACTTATGGATACTTTTGTCCTGATGGCACGATCCCTGGGGTTCCTCTCAACTCTCCTGCACAGAGCATCTCCTCCAGATATGCGATGGGAACGCCACGAATCCCTTCCCGACGAAGCACAGAAAGTAACCCTCATCTCGCGCTGAGGAAGGGACAACGGGGCTCCACTTGAGTTGTGGTGGGACCCGCTGGGTTCCTTTCGAGTGGAGGTGCGTGTGTCGGCGATCTTCTTGAGTCGCAGCAAGGGAGTGAAGGACCCTTTCGAGGTCCAAGAGGGAAGGTGTGATTTCCCTCGACATGCAGCAGCAGAAAAGGGCCTCCACGAGCCTGGAAAGGAGAACCTCCTGATGTTTCTCGAGTTGCAACAGGTCCTTCTCGAATTACGACGGGGACCTCAGGGACCTGCTCGTGTGGCCTGAGGAGAGGCCATTCTCAGTGCGAATGGCGAGGGACCTCTGGGGATTCCTCTCCTTTCGGTGGCGAGTCCTAGGTCCACATCTGGAGCTGTGGCCGGACCCTGAGCTTTGCTCGGAAATGCAGACATGGGACTTGGGTCCCTCTGTAGTGTCCACAGGGTGGTCAGGCCTCGTCTCGAGTGGAGACATGGATGCCCGCTTTCCACCTGAGCTGTAGCAGCACTGTCAAACTTCCTATCACGTTGACACAGGGATCTGTGGCTTTCCCTCGAGGTGCCACTAGGGTTCTCACACGAGCCACCATGAGGTGATTCGATCTTCGTGTGACAGTCGAGGCAGTGCAGGCAAATTAGGTTCATACGGAGTTGGATGGAGTTTCCTGGATACTTGTGGCCTGACGGCACATTCCTGGAGTTGCTCTCGATGCTCGTGTGGAGAGCACCTCCTCCTGAGATGTGACGGGAACGCCGGGAATCCCGTCCTGATGAAGCAGAGAAAGGAACCGTCATCTTAGCTGATAAGGGGACAATGGGAATCCTTTTGAGTTGTGGCGGGACCCTCGGGGTTCCTCTTGAGTGGAGGCGAGTGTGTCAGGGAACTTCTTGAGTCACAGAAGGGAGTGAAGGACCCTTTCCAGGTCCAAGAGGGAAGGTGTGATTTCCCTCGGCATGCGGCAGTGGAAAAGGGCCTCAACACGACTGAAAGGGAGAACCTTCTGGTGTTTCTCGAGTTGCGGCAGGTCCTTCTTCAGTTACGACAGGGACTTCTGGGACCCGCTGCTGTGGCCTCAGGAAAGGCCAGTTTCCGTGCGAATGGTGAGGGACCTCTCGGGATTTCTCTCCAGGCGGTCGCGGGTTCTCTGTCCTCGTCTGGAGCTGCGGCCTGACCCTGAGGTTTCCTCGAATGTGCTGACATGGGACTTGGGTCACTCTAGAGTGGCCACAGTGGAGTCAGGCCTCGTCTCGAGTGGAGACATGCACTCCAGTTATCCTCCTGAGCTGTAGCAACACTGTCAGGCTTCCAGTCGCATTGAAACAGGGGTCTGTGGCTTACCCTCGAGGTGCCATCAGGGCTGTCACACGTGCCACCATGGAGTGTGTCGATCCTTGGCGTGACAATCGATACAGTCCAGGGAAATCAGGTTCATCTGGAGGGGATTGAGACTTCTGGGTACTTGTGGCCTGATGGCACGATCCCTGGAGTTCCTCTCGATTGTCCTGTGGAGAACACCTCCTCCTGATATGCGATGGGAACACCGCGAATCCCTTCCCGACGAAGCACGGAAAGTAACCTGATCTTGCACTGAAGAGGGGACAATGGGGCTCCTCTTGAGTTGTGGCAGGACTTCGGGGTTAATCTCGAGTGGAGGTGTGTGTGTCAGGGAATTTCTTGAGTCACAGCAAGGGAGTCAAGGACCCTTTCGAGGTCCAAGAGAGAAGGTGTCATTTCGCTCAACATGCAGCAGCAGAAAAGGGCCTCAACGCGCCTGAAAAGGGAAAACCTCCTGGTGTTTCTCGAGTTGCAACAGGTCCTTCTCGAGTTACGACGGGGACCTCAAGGACCCGCTCGTGTGGCCGCAGAAGATGCCAGGCTTCGTGCAAATGGCGAAGTACCTCTCGGTCTTCCTCTCCAGCTGGTGGCGGGTCCTAAGTCCTCGTCCGGAGGCGCGGCCGGACCCTGAGCTTTCCTCGAAATCGCTGACTTGGGACTTGGGCCCCTCCGGAGTGTCCACAGGGGAGTCAGGCCTCGTCTCCAGGGAAGACACGCACGCCCGCTCTTCTCCTGAGCTGTAGCAGCACTGTCAGGCTTCCTGTCACTTTCACCCAGGGTTCTGTGGCTTTGCTCGAGGTACCACCAGGGCTATCTCACGTGAGACCATGGGGTGACTCTATCCTCGTAGTGATAATCAAGGCTGTGCAGGCAAATGAGGTTCATCTGGAGTGAATTGAGATTTCTGGATACTTGTGGCCTGATGGCACATTCCCTGGAGTTCCTCTCGACTCTCCTGTGAAGAGCACCTCCTCCTGAGATGAGACTGGAACGCCGGGAATCCCTTCCCAACGAATCAGGGAAAGGAACCCTCATCTTGAGCTGAGGAGGGGACAACAGGGCTCTTCTTGAGTTGTGGTGGGACCCTCGGGCTTCCTCTCGAGTGGACACTCATGTGTCAGGGAACCTCTTCTCGCAGAGGGGAGTGAAGGACCTTTTTGAGGTCCAAGAGGGAAGGTGTGATTTCCCTCAACATGCAGCAGTGGAAAAGGGACTCAACGCGACTGGAAGGGAGAACCTTCTGTTGTTTCTCGAATTGCGGCAGGTCCTTCTCCAGTTACGACGGGGACCTCTGGGACCCGCTCGTGTGTCCTCTGGGAGGCCAGTCTCCGAGCGAGTGGCAAGGGAACTCTCGGGATTCCTCTCCAGTCGGTGGAGGGTCCTTTGTCCTTGTCTGGAGCTGCGGCCAGATCCTGAGGTTTCCTCAAACGTGCTGAAATGGGATTTGGGTCACTCTGGAGTGTCCACAGTGGAGTCAGGCATCGTCTCGAGTGGAGACATGCACGCCAGCTATCCTCCTGAGCTGTAGAAACTCTATCAGTCTTCCCCTCGCGTTGAAACAGGGATCTGTGGCTTTCGCTCGAGGTGCCACCAGGGCTATCACACGTGCCACCATGGGGTGAGTCGATCCTCAGAGTGACAGTCGAGACAGTGCAGGGAAAGCAGTACCATCTGGAGTGGATTGAGACTTCTGGGTACTAGTGGCCTGATATCACAATTCTTGGAGTTCCTCTCGACTCTCGTTTGGAGAGCACCTCCTCCTGATATGCGATGGGAATGCCGCGAATCCCTTTCCAACGAAGCACGGAAATAACACTCATCTCGCACTGAGGAGGGGAAACCAAGTCTCCTCTTAAGATGTAGCAGGACCCTCGGGGTTTCTGTCGAGTGGAGGCACGTGTGTCAGGGAACTTCTTGAGTCACAGCCAGGGAGCGAAAGACCCTTTCGAGGGCCAAGAGGGAAGGTGTGATTTCGCTTGACATGCAGCAGCACAAAAGGGCCTTAACGCGCATGGAAGGGAGAACCTCCTGGTGTTTCTCGAGTTGCAACAAGTCCTTCTCGAGTTATGACGGGGACCTCAGGGACCTGCTCGTGTGGCCTGAGGAGAGGCCATTCTTAGTGCGAATGGCGAGGGACCTCTCGCGATTCCTCTCCAGTCGGTGCTGGGTCCTAGGTCCACGTCTAGAGCTGCGGCCGAACCCTGAGCTTTGCTCAAAAGTGCTGACATGGGACTTGGGTCCCTCTGGAGTGTCCACAGGGTGGTCAGGCCTCGTCTCAAGTGGAGACATGCACGCCCGCTCTCCTCCTGAGCTGTAGCAGCACTGTCAGGCTTCCTGTCTCTCACCTTCTGATCTGTAGCAGAAGTGTCAGGCTCCTGTCACTTTCACCCAGGGATCTGTGGCTTTGTTCGAGGTGCCACCAGGGCTATCACAAGTGTCACCATGGGGTGAGTTGATCCTCGCAGTGACAGTCGAGGCAGTGCAGGCAAATGAGGTTCTTCTGGTGAAGATTGTGACTTCTGGGTACTTGTGGCCTGATGGGACGATCCCTGGAGTTCCTCTCAATTCTCCTCTGCAGAGCATTTCCTCCTGATATGCAATGGGAACGCCACGAATCCCTTCCCCACGAAGCACAGAAAGGAACCCTCATCTCGCGCTGAGGAGGGGACAACGGGGCTCCTCTTGAGTTGTTGTGGGACCCGCTGGGTTCCTGTCGAGTGGAGGTGCATGTGTCGGGGAACTTCTTGAGTCGCAGCAAGGGAGTGAAGGAACTTTTCGAGGTCCAAGAGGGAAGGTGTGAGTTCCCTCGACATGCAGCAGCGGAAAAGGGCCTCCACGAGCCTGGAAGGGAGAACCTCCTGGTGTTTCTCGAATTGCGGCAGGTCCTTCTCGAGTTACATCAGGGACCTCAGGGACACACTCTTGTGGCCTCAGTAGAGGCCAGGCTATGTGTGAATGGCGAGGGACCTCTCGGGATTCCTCTCCAGTGGGTGGCAGGTACTAGGTCCACGTCTGGAGCTGCGGCCGGAACCTGAGGTTTCCTCGAAGATGCTGAAATGAGACTTGGGTCCCTTTTGAGTTTCCACAGGGTGGTCAGGCCTCATCTCGAGTGGAGACATGCACGCCCACTCTCCTCCTGAGCTGTAGCAGCACTGTGAGGCTCCCTGTCGTGTTGAAACAGGGGTCTGTGGCTTTCGCTCAAGGTGCCACCAGGGCTGTCACACGTGCCACCATGGCGTGAGTCGATCCTCGGAGTGACAGTCGAGACAGTGCAGGGAAAGCAGTTTCATCTGGAGTGGATTGAGACTTCTGGGTACTAGTGGCCCGATGTCACGATTCCTGGAGTTCCTCTCGACTCTCGTTTGGAGAGCACCTCCTCCTGATATGCGATGGGAACACCGCGAATCCCTTCCCGACGAAGCACGGAAAGTAACCCTCATCTCGAGCTGACGAGGGGACAACGGGGCTCCTTTTGAGTTGTGGCGGGACCCGCGGGATTCCTCTCAAGTGGAGGCGAGTGTGTCAGGGAACTTCTTGAGTCGCAGAAGGGAGTGAAGGACCCTTTCCAGATCCAAGAGGGAAGGTGTGATTTCCCTCGACATGCGGCAGCGGAAAAGGACCTCCGCGAGCCTGGAAGGGAGAACCTCCTGGTGTTTCTCTAGTTGCGGCAGGTCCATCTCGAGTTACGTCAGGGACCTCAGGGACCCACTCGTGTGGCCTCAGTAGAGGCCAGGCTATGTGCGAATGGCGAGGGACCTCTCGGGATTCCTCTCCAGTGGGTGGTGGGTACTAGGTCCACGTCTGGAGCTGCAGCCGGACCCTGAGGTCTCCTCGAAGATGCTGACATGGGACTTGGGTCCCTTTTGAGTTTCCACAGGGTGGTCAGGCCTCATCTCGAGTGGAGACATGCACGCCCACTCTCCTCCTGAGCTGTAGCAGCACTGTGAGGCTCCCTGTCGTCTTGAAACAGGGGTCTGTGGCTTTCGCTCGAGGTGCCACCAGGGCTGTCACACGTGCCACAGTGGGGTGAGTCGATCCTCGGAGTGACAGTCGAGACAGTGCAGGGAAAGCAGTTTCATCTGGAGTGGATTGAGACTTCTGGGTACTAGTGGCCTGATGTCACGATTCCTGGAGTTCCTCTCGACTCTCGTTTGGAGAGCACCTCCTCCTGATATGCGATGGGAACGCCGCGAATCCCTTCCCGACGAAGCACGGTAATAACCCTCATCTCGCGCTGAGGAGAGGACACCGGGTCTCCTCTTGAGTTGTAGCAGGACCCTCGGGGTTTCTAGCGAGTGGAGGCGCGTGTGTCAGGGAACTTCTTGAGTCGCAGCAAGGGAGCGAAAGACCCTTTCGAAGGCCAACAGGTAAGGTGTGATTTCGCTTCACATGCAGCAACAGAAAAGAGCCTCAACGCGCCTGGAATGGAGAACCTCCTGGTGTTTCTCAAGTTGCAACAGGTCCTTCTCAAGTTACGATGGGGACCTCAGGGACCTGCTCGTGTGCCTCAAGAGAGGCCAGTCTCCGTGCAAATGGCGAGGGACCTCTCGGGATTCCTCTCCAGTCGGTGAAGGGTCCTAGATCTGCGTCTGGAGCTGCAGTCGGACCCTGAGCTTTGCTCGAAAGTGCTGACATGGGACTTGGGTTCCTCTGGAGTGTCAACAGGGTGGTCAGGCCTCGTCTCAAGTGGAGACATGCACGCCCGCTCTCCTCCTGAGCGGTAGCAGCACTGTCAGGCTTCCTGTCTCGTTGACACAGGGATCTGTGGCTTTCGCTCAAGATGCCACCAGGGCTGTCATACGTGCCAACATGGGGTGAGTCGATCCTCGTGGTGACAGTCGAGGCAGTTCAGGGAAATCTGGTTCATCTGGAGTGGATTGAGACTTCTGGGTACCTGTGGCCTGATAGCACAATCCCTGGAGTTCCTCTCGACTCTCGTGTGGAGAGCACCTCCTCCTGAGATGCGACGGGAATGCCAGTAATCCCTTCCTGACGAAGCAGAGAAAGGAACACTCATCTTTAGCTGAGGAGGGGACAACGGGGCTCCTCTTGAGTTTTGGCAAGACCCTCGGGTTTCCTCTCGAGTGGAGACGCATGTGTCGGCGAGCTTCTTGAATCGCAGCAAGGAAGTGAAGGAACTTTTCGAGGTCCAAGAGGGAAGGTGTGATTTTCCTAGACATACGGCAGCGGAAAAAGGCCTCAACGTGCCTGGAAGGGAGAACCTCCTGGTGTTTCTCGTGTTGCGGCAGGTCCTTCTCGAGTTACGACGGGGAACTCAGGCACCCGCTCATGTGGCCTCAGGAGAGGGCAGGCTATGTGCGAATGGCGAGGGACCTCTCGGGATTCCTCTCCAGTTGGTGGCGGGTACTAGGTCCACGTCTGGAGCTGCGGCAGGACCCTGAGGTTTCCTCGAAGACGCTGACATGAGACTTCGGTCCCTTTTGAGTTTCCACAGGGTGGTCAGGCCTCATCTCGAGTGGAGACATGCACGCCCACTCTCCTCCTGAGCTGTAGCAGCACTGTGAGGCTCCCTGTCATGTTGAAACAGGGGTCTGTGGCTTTCGCTCGAGGTGCCACCAGGGCTGTCACACGTGCCACCATGGGGTGAGTCGATCCTCGGAGTGACAGTCGAGACAGTGCAGGGAAAGCACTTTCATCTGGAGTGGATTGAGACTTCTGGGTACTAGTGGCCCGATGTCACGATTCCTGGAGTTCCTCTCGACCCTCGTTTGGAGAGCACCTCCTCCTGATATGCGATGGGAAGGCCGC
>SJXQ01003073.1:16901-153677 GCA_006408695.1 Aepyceros melampus | reverse complement strand
TATGAAGAGATTCTTCCTTTGGTTGGAGCTCAATTATGATGCAATTTACACACCATATAAATAACGGTGTGAGAAATAATTTGGAGTCTGAAATCCCACTTAAAATTCAAATGGACTTTTCAAACTATACAGGAGAGGTCCTTCAAATCCAAAGAAGTGATAATCATAAAGCCGGACACCAAAAGCAGCTCATTCCTCCCTTCTCCCGGCCACTGGCAATAAGGACCTCTGACCTCCTGACAGTCTTTGCCCTCTTGCTTTCCTCTCAGCTCCACATCCTGTGTGGAGCTTAGCCTAGTTCCTGCAGCTGCTCATGTTCCCCATGAGCCATGGCAGTTGCACCCCACTCTGCTGAGCACAGTCCTACCACCACCCCCCCAACATAAAGAGGGAGCAGACCTTGGACAAGAAGGGAGCTTATCACCAGTTCAGCGGAGGTTGCCATCCCATTTTCCACCCCAAGAATGACCCCCTCCCTCAATATGGAATGTCCTTCTCTCTTCTTTGACTCCTTCTCCAATCTGGGAATCCTGTCCACCTCCCCAGGACCCCCGCCTCTGGGAAGCCTTTTTGACTCCCCCACACTAGCAATGGTACCAGCCCTTCTCAGTGCCCCACTCCCCCTGTGCTTCCTGGAACCTCTACCTCTAACTCTTCATTTGTTTTGCATCTATTTCCTCCATGAGCTGGTGAACCCTTAAGAGACACCCCAGTCTATACCTTCTCAGGATTTGACACTAGACCTGGCACAAAATGAACACTCAGTAGAGGTTTCAATTAATAACTGAGTGAGTGAGCCAATGCGTGAATTGGGACCACACCCAGAAATATGAATACAGTGTATTCTCCTTCCCTCCCAAATGGATACAGATCCCAGGGCATTTTGTGCCAGGAGATGCTGAAATGGAGAATTGGTAAATTAGTTCTAGTGGAATCTTTGAGCTGTGCAAGGCATTCAGGAGTGGGGGGCTTTGGGGGTGTTCTTGAATGCCACCAAGTTCATCAGCAGAGGGGAAGGGGTGGGCCTGACAACCCCTCTTCCACCGTCACCACCAGCGAGCAGCACAGTAAGGCTGCCCAAGCATCTAGTCAGGAACCCAGCAACCTCAGGGCTGCAGGTGGGATGCTGAGAGCAGTGGGAGAGGGGACTCCAACAAGCTCCCTGAGCCACAGATGAGCAAATTACATTTCCATTCAGAAACATTAGGCAGGACCCCTGCAGCCCACAGAGGAAAGCCCCCGCTCTCTGGGGCCACAGACACTGGGTACCATGGGAGTTGCCTGCTCTCTGGGCACATTCCCAGCCACCCCGTCAACAGGCACCTTGATCATCTACCCCAACTTCTCCAGGTGCATCTAGCTTCAGTAGCTCCCCAAGAGCCACCCTGCAGTGACCCACAGCTCCCTCTCTTCCTTAAGTCAGCCCGTCTCTGCACACAGTCTCTCCTCTGGCTGAAATATCTCTTGGATTCTTCACCTAAGGAACTCCTGTTCATCCTTCAAGACACAAGACCATTCCCATGATGACTTTCTTGGCCTCACTGCTCTTGATTCATTGTAACCCTTGCCCTGAGGAATGACAGTTTGCCTGTCTATGCTTCAGTTTCATTCCGCTGGACTGGGTGCGTTAGTGATTCGTCTGTCATTGCCTGAGAACATGCCACGTTCCGGGCACCAGGTTAGCCCATTCCTTCCGGAGCAAATCCTCCCAGCCCCTACTGACGGGTGTGCTGGTTTCATCCTCATTTCACAGATAGGAAGACTGAACTTTGACATGTTAGTGAGCTCGTCCAGGTCTAAACTCTGTCTGCCTGGCATGAAAGCTCTCCTTGAAGGCGGAGGCCACATGCTGTTCCTCTTTCTCTTACCAGCACTGCATGAGACCCATGAGAGGTGCTAAAAAGGCAAGTATCCAGTATTACACTACAGCAGAGTATCATCGGTTATGCAAGATGAATGCTCCGGAGATCTGCTGTATCACACCGTGCTTGTAGTTTCCAGTATTATGCTGTATATTTAACATTTTGTTAAGACAATAGATCTCATGTTAAGTGTTCTTACCACAATTTTTTAAAGCCTCAAAAGAAAGGAAGGGGGGGTGGGTAGAGGGGTCACAGGTAGGAGAGAAAGTGTGGCTTCTGGCACACACGAGCCTTGGTCACTGCCAGCCACGCAGTCTATCATCTTCCCCAGTGCAGCGCCCCGGGCTGCTTTCCGAGACTGGAGATCCCACAGAGGGGAGGCGTCTGAGTGCAGTGGGCAGGGAGGTGAGGAGAACTCAGGAAACCAGTCCCAATACTGCTTACCCCAAGGTGAAGGCATGGAAGGAGGGTGGGAGAGGTGTTTCCTGGCCCGGGGGGGATTTCCACCTGGTTTGTAGGCCAAGCAAGTACACAATACCCCTGCTCCCTCGCTGTCTCCCCCCACAAGCATCTTCCCACTACTAATCAGCATCAGCATCACCACCACGCCCTCAGTGGAACCTCTCCAGGAATTCTCTCCATCTGTGAAGCGCTAGACCCTGAAGCCAGAGTCCTGAGAACCTATGTTGAGTTCAACTCTCTGAGCTCAAGGTTGAACCTTTGGATAAAGAGGCAAATGGAGGTTNCTTTCTTATCTTTGACCAGTTTCAAGGCTTTGAAAATGACCCATCTATGACACTCCACAATAAGTTCTGAGGATCCATTGAGAAACTATCATTCTAAAGTTAGTCTCTGTTTCTTACTGCTGAGTTATTTATAGCTTTCCATTCATAGCCATCCCCTGAGCATTGCAGTTTTGTCTCTCACGACCCATATCTTCTCCCTCCCTCCCTTCACCTTCTTGTATTGTATGAGCATAGGCACTTTGGATTTTGTATATTTTCAGAATGTATGCTGTTTAAGAATGAAAACTAATCTAATATAAAAGCTTTAATAAGGAACGCATTATCACACAAATACTACAGTAGAGGATTTTGCTGAATATCAGTCAGGAACCCTGTTATATTTGAAATTAAGTAGCACCTAGTACTATTGACATGAATGAAGTTGATACTTGGATATGCAGCAAATTCACTGCATTTAAATTTAAATATTAAAGAACAATGAGGTTATACATGTCTGAAAAATTGCTTTGGCCCATGCCCAGTAGAATTTGCATAAGCTTAGAATTATGCAGTTATTTCTATATCTCTGAAACCATTACAAAAGTTAAGTAAAAGTTGTATAACTGAATGGATATTTTTTGATGGTTTATATATTTTTTTCTATAGATTAAAGTCTTATTACAAAATATTTTTATATGATTATACAAAAGTACAATTAGTTCTAAAAGATCTTGTAGGTCTTCATAAAACCGTTCAACTTCAGCTTCTTCAGCATTACTGGTTGGGGCATAGATTTGGATAATTGTGATATTGAATGGTTTGCCTTGGAGACGAACAGAGATCATTCTGTCATTTTTGAGATTGCATCCAAGTACTGCATTTCGGACTCTTTTGTTGACCATGATGGCTACTCCATTTCTTCTGAGAGATTCCTGCCCACAGTAGTAAATATAATAGTCATCTGAGTTACCTGAACTGAACTGATACAAAAGTACAAAATGAAAGTAACCCAATAAATGTAATATGAGAGTTAGTCTATGAGTGCAGAAGGGTCTGCTAAATATCTGGGAATTACAAGGTTTTACTTTCTACTTGTGTACTTTAGACAAAAATATAGTCACAATTTATAACCACTTATATTTAGCCTATGTGCTTCTATATGTGTATAAGTTCAGTTCAGTTGCTCAGTCATGTCTGACTCTTTGCAACCACATGAATCACAGCACGCCAGGCCTCCCTGTCCATCACCAACTCCCAGAGTTCATCCAGACCCACGCCCATGGAGTCAGTGATGCCATCCAGCCATCTCATCCTCAGTCATCCCCTTCTCCTCCTGCCCCCAATCCCTCCCAGCATCAGGGTCTTTTTCAATTAGTCAACTCTTCGCATGAGGTGGTCACAGTATTGGCATTTCAGCTTTAGCATCATTCCTTCCAATGAACACCCAGGACTGATCTCCTTTAGAATGGACTGATTGGATCTCCCTGCAGTCCAAGGCACTCTCAAGAGTCTTCTCCAACACCACAGTTCAAAAGCATCAATTCTTCGACACTCAGATTTATTCTTAGTCCAACTCTCACATCCATACATGACCACAGGAAAATCCATAGCCTTGACTAGACAGACCTTAGTCAGCAAAGTAATGTCTCTGCTTTTCAATATACTATCTAGGTTGGTCATAACTTACCTTCCAAAGAACACCCAGGACTGATCTCCTTTATAATGAACTGATTGGATCTCCCTGCAGTCCAAGGCACTCTCAAGAATCTTCTCCAACACCACAGTTCAAAAGCATCAATTCTTCGACACTCAGCTTTATTCTTAGTCCAACTCTCACATCCATACGTGACCACAGGAAAAACCATAGCCTTGACTAGATGGACCTTAGTCGCAAAGTAATGTCTCTGCTTTTCAATATACTATCTAGGTTGGTCATAACTTTCCTTCCAAGGAGTAAGTGTCTTTCAATTTCATGGCTGCAGTCACCATCTACAGTGATTTTGGAGCTCCCCCTAAAAAAGTCAGCCACTGTTTCCATTGTTTTCCCAACTATTTGCCATGAAGTGATGGGACCAGATGCCATGATCTTCATTTGCTGAATGTTGAGCTTTAAGCCAACTTTTTCACTCTCCTCTTTCACTTTCATCAAGAGGCTTTTTAGCTCCTCTTCACTTTCTGCCATAAGGGTGGTGTCATCTGCATATCTGAGCTTATTGATATTTCTCCTGGCAATCTTGATTTCAGCTTGTGTTTCTTCCAGCCCAGGATGTATAACAGACCATAAAATAAATAGCAACATATTATATCATTAGTGTCAGACCTTTACTTCTACTTCTTTATATTATGAAAATAGAGCTTAATTTTGAGGTATAATGGATGAGATATTTACATACATGTTTACTACATAGGTTTCCTGAATGTCTACTCTGTGCAAGTGCTTCGTTACATTAGCCTAATGTAGCCACTGATACTGATGGTCATCTTGTGGTTATGTGTAAAAGCATTCCTCTTTTAATGTATTTGGGTGTGAGGGGACAGCAGGTCAACAACTCAAATTGTTCAGGAAGAAAACAGTTCTTTGTATTATATGTACATTTTCTCTGTAAATTTGATTTTTTTAGTAGAAGAAAAGAATTACTTTTAGCTGTTTGAACTTGGGAAAGTCCCTTCAACAATCAGTCTGAGTTCTGTTTCCCTTTGTGTAAAATGGAGATACTATTATCTTAGGAAGCTACTTTAAAGATTAAAATTGCAAGTCACTTATAGACATGGTTTTCTTCTTTATACAATGGTCTATAATCTGTTTCTTTATTTACTTAGGTGTTCAAATTGTCCCGTATTTGCTAGAGGGAGAATGAAAGCCCCTTCTAGATGAGAGCCCATTTTCTTAACATCCTTGCAATGATATAATACCATTTTATAATTTAAAAGAAAGCTTTATGTTGTATCAGTATATCACATCAAAAAAGTATACATTAGGTAAGGGCATTTTCAGACACCTCAGAATAGAGATCCAGACTGTGGTTTGCAATAACACAAAGCTATTATAAAATACCTGAAGAACCACCTCATTACGGAGGAAGCAACACCTGTAGGAGGTGTCTGTGATAGCAAGCACTGGAGCAAGAACCTAAAGTGTTGTTTTTGCTATTCATAGGTGGGAGGCTGGGATAACCCTCTGATTTTTTTTTTTAATGATGTTTATTACTTGCTTCAAAAAATATTAGCCCCCATAACGAAGTAAGAGTATAGTTACCCAAATAAATTCTAATATTAAAAAAAATTGAAGTATAGTTGTTTTACAATCTTGTGTTAGTTTCTCATGTACAGAAAAGTGATTCAGTTGTATGTATATAATGTACATATATTATTTTTCCAGTATCATTAATTACAAGATATGAATATATTTCCTTGTGCTATAGTAGGACCATGGTATTTATCTATTGTATATAGGTTGTGTATCTGGTAATCCTAAACTCCTAATTTATCCTTCCTCCCGCTTTCCCGTTTGGTAACTATTCATTTGTTTTCTGTATCTGTGAGTCTGTTTCTGTTTCATAAGTTCATTTTTGTCATATTTTAGATTCTACAAATAAATGATATATGCTTTTTGGCTTTCTTTTTCTGACTTACTGCACTTAGTACGAATATTTCTAGGTTCATCCATGTTGCTGCAAATGTCATTATTTCTTTTTTTATAGCTGAATAGTATTCCATTGTATATTTATATACCACATCTTCTTTATACAGTTCTCTGTTGGTGAACATTTAGATTGCTTCCATATGTTGCTATAAACATTGGAGTGAGTGCATCTTTTTAAAATAAAGTTTTCTCCAGATATATGCCCAAGAGTAGGATTGTTGGATCATATGCAGCTTTAGTTTTAGTCTTTTGAGGTGCCTCCATACTGTTCTCCATAGTGACTGTACCAATTTACATTCCCACTAACAGTGCAGGAGGGTTCCCTTTCCTCCACAGCATCTCCAGCGTTTGGCAGACTTTATAATGCTGGCCATTCTGATGGCTGTGAGGTGGTACCTCACTGTAGTTTTGAATGGTATTTCTCTCATAATTACCAATGTTGAGCATCTTTTTATATCTTACTGGTCATCTGTATGTCTTCTTTGGAGAAATGTCTATTTAGATACTCAGTCTTTTTTTCGGATTGGATTGTTTGATAATTTTGTTATAGAGCTGTCTGAGCTGTTTGTCTATTTTGGAAATTAAGGCCTTGTAGTTCACATCAACTGCAAATAGTTTCTCCTAACCTATAGATTGTCTTTTAGTTTGTTTATGGTTTCCTTTGCTGTTTAAAAGCTTATAGGCTTGATTCAGCCCAAACCAATTTTTGCTTTTATCTCTACTATCTTTGGGAACTAACCTAAGAAAACATTGGCAAAATTTATGTCAGAGACTATTTTCTAGGAGTTTTATGGTGTCATATCTTACATTTAAATCTTTAAACCATTTTTAGCTTATTCTTTTGTATGGTATGAAAGTGCGTTCTGATCTAACTTCTTTGCTTAACATGTGGCTATTGAGTTTTCCTGACAGCACTTCCTGTAGAGACTGTTTTTTCTCCACTATGCAGAATTCTAAAGTTTTTGCTCAGATTTTTCAGGAAGCTGAAGAAATGAAATTACCAGAAGGAAATATGGGGTGAGTGGGTTGTAATTTACTTATTCTTCTTACCTTTAGGCAAAATTAGATTGAAGCTATTCTAGACACATGATATTATTTCTTAGTTTAAAGACCTCCTGAAATAGGAGATCCCATAGCCTTCTACGGGATAGAATAGTCCATTTTGACATCTACTGATACTTACTGCCTGAAATTCTTTGTTTCTATGAGTACTGTGGCCTACTTGGAGATTAAACCCTCTCTTCTTGTTCTGTACTCAAAGAAAATTAAAATTCTGATCATGTTCTCTCCAAAGTGTCTGTAAAAGAGTAGTTTTGAAATTTCTGGTCACTTAATGTATGTAGTCTCTACTTCCAAAGGGAAGTGACCTACCATATCCTAAATTTCTAGAAAGGAAGTTTTATTAACATTTTTTTAGTATTTACTATATGGCAAGGACTTTTACATGTACTTAACACATTTGAACTTATTCAGTTTCCAGAGCTCCCTTCTGTTTTCAATCTCCTAATGAAAATCACAGTGGCTGGATTATTTCTTGAAGTTGGCACAATTAGCATAATAGTTAACTTTATGTTTTAACTTGACAAGCATGGGATGCCCAGATATTTGTTTAAATATTATTTCTAGATGTATTTGTGAGGGTCTTGTTAGGTGAGATTAACAGAATTTGAATTAATAGACTGAGCACTATAAACAATGTTTGTGACTCTGCCAAAATTCATATTTAAATCCTAATGTCTAATGTGATGGTACTTGGAGATAGGATTTTTGGGAAGTGAGTCAAGAGTGTGGAGCCCTTATGAATGGAATTATTGCCTTATAAAAGAGACTCCATAGAGCTCCCTTGCCTCCTGTACCACTTGTTAATAGACAGCCATCTATTAACTAGGACATGGGATTTCACCAGATACCAGAAACTTCTCAAGCGTGATCTTGGTCTTTCTAGCCTCCAGAAATAAATTGCTATAGTTAATAAACTACCCAGTCTGTAGTATTTTTGCTAAAGGAACATGACTGGGCTAATACACTGAGTAAAGCAGATTGTCCTTTGTGAGTGGGGCTCATCCAATCATTCGAGGCTTGGATAGAATAAAGAGATGAATAACAAAGAATTCTTTCTCTGCCTGACTGTCTTTTAGCTGGGACATCAGTTCTCTCCTGTTTTCAGACTTAAACTCGGACTGGAGGTAACACCATCTGCTTTCTTGGGTCTGGACTTGTCAAGCCTCCTATGTGAGCCAATTCTTTATAACAAATCTCTATCATCTATCTGTCCCTCTGTCTATCTATTTATCTATCTACCTACTTACCTACCTATCTATCTGTCTCCCTACCTATCATCCATCTTATCTATCTGTCATCTATCTCCGGTTGGTTTTATTTCTCTGGAGAATCTTGACTAACACAAGAGGCAGAGCTTAGAGTCAGGGCATTTTCACTTTAGTATTCTTGCTCTTAACTAATATAGTAAACTGTCTCTGATTCAGTAAATATTGTATAACCTTCACAATGTAGCAAAGTCAATGGGATTTTTTCTCTCCATTTTATAGACTTAGTGAAGTGAAGTGAATTGAAGTCGCTCAGTCATGTCCAACCCTTTGCAACCCCATGGACTGTAGCCTTCCAGGCTCCTCCATCCATGGGATTTTCCAGGCAAGAGTACTGGAATGGGTTGCCATTTCCTTTTCAGGGGATTTTCCTGACCCAGGAATTGAACCAGGGTCTCCTGCATTGCTGGCAGATGCTTTACTCTCTGAGCCATGAGGGAAGTTTATAGACTTAGAGGAACCCAAAACTAGGAGAGGTTATCAATTTACTTGTGATCAAATAGTTAAGCTAGTAAATGGTGGTGGTGATTTAGTCGCTAAGTCATGTCTGACTCTTACGACCCCATGGACTGTAGCCCACAAGACTCCTCTGTCCATGGGGTTCTCCAGGCAAGAATACTGGAGTGGGTTGCCATTTCTTTCTCCAGGGGATCTTCCCAACCCAGGAATCGAACCTGGGTTTCCTGTACTGCAGGCAGATTCTTTACAGACTGAGCTACAAGGGAAACAAGTAAATGTCACCCACAAATTCAAAACTCAGATAAACATGGCTCCGAAGTCAATGGTATTTTATTTTCCAGATTTACTGCATTTCTTCTACGTAGTTTATTTTGGAGGGGAGAATGTTACCTACAGAAAGGGACTGCTAGGAAATAACCAGAACTATTACTTTTTCTGGAGAATAACAGCATTTGTTAGGTATATACCATCATAAGAGCCCCCAGTTACATCTATAAAAGGCTACAGAGGTGAGAAGACTTTCAGGTCCCTTCCTGAAATAACAAAGGTGGTTACCATTTCAGTTCAGTTCAGTTGCTCAGTCATGTCTGACTCTTCGGGACCCCATGAATCACAGCACGCCAGGCCTCCCTGTCCATCACCAACTCCCGGAGCTTACTCAAACTCATATCCATTGAGTGGGTGATGCCATTCAGCCAACTCATCCTCTGTCATTCCCTTTTCCTCCTGCCCCTAATCCCTCCCAGCATCAGAGTCTTTTCCAATGAGTCAACTTTTCACATGAGGTGGCCAAAGTATTGCAGTTTCAGCTTCAGCATCAGTCCTTCCAATGAACACCGAGAATTGAACTCCTTTACAATGGACTGGTTGGATCTCCTTGCAGTCCAAGGGACTCTCAAAAGTCTTCTCCAATACCACACTTAAAAGCATCAATTCTTCGGTGCTCAGCTTTCTTCACAGTCCAAACCTCACATCCATACACGACCACTGGAAAAACCATAGCATTGACTAGGCGGACCTTTGTTGGCAAAGTAATGTCTCTGCTTTTGAATATGCTATCTAGGTTGGTCATAAGTTTCCTTCCAAGGAGTAAGGGTCTTAATTTCATGGCTGCAAACACCATCTGCAGTGATTTTGGAGTCCCCAAAAATAAAGTCTGACACTGTTTCCACTGATTCCCCATATAATTCCCATGAAGTAATGGGACCAGAGGCCATGATCTTCGTTTTCTGAATGTTGAGGTTTAAGCCAACTTTTTCACTCTCCTCTTTCACTTTCATCAAGAGGCTTTTTAGTTCCTCTTCACTTTCTGCCATAAGGGTGGTGTCATCTGCATATCTGAGGTTGTTGATATTTCTCCCGGCAATCTTGTTTCCAGGTTGTGTTTCTTCCAGCCCAGCGTTTCTCATGATGTACTTTGCATATAAGTTGCTGCTGCTGCTAAGTCGCTTCAGTCGTGTCTGACTCTGTGCAACACCATAGACAGCAGCCCACCAGGCTCCCCCGTCCCTGGGATTCTCCAGGCAAGAACGCTGGAGTGGGTTGCCATTTCCTTCTCCAATGCATGAAAGTGAAAAGTGAAAGTGAAGTCGCTCAGTCATGTCTGATCTTCAGCGACCCCATGGACTACAGCCTTCCAGGCTCCTCCGTCCATGGGATTTTCCATGCAAGAGTACTGGAGTAGGGTGTCATTGCCTTCTCCCTGCATATAAGTTTGGGAGGACCTATTTTATGTTCATTCCTAGGTGCAATAATATATCATTTAATCTTCAATGCAAACTTTTGAGGCAGTTTATTTTCTTAGACTGGGTTTGTCAGAAGCAGAGATGTAAGAATCTATAATGTAAGAATTCAAATGCAAATAATTTTTTAAGGTAATACTCCCAGGAGAAACAATAAGCATGTGAGGAAAGCAAGACTGGTCAGGGAAAGAAAGCAAGCAAGCTGCAGATTTGGGTAAGGGTTCACAGAAAGTAACTTCAGCTTGGTCCTACAGGGGATCTCTGGAGTGTAGGGCATACCTCAGGGTTTATCCCAGTCTGAGGCATAGAAGTTACACTTTCCCTCACCATTCATTCTCCATCCTTGGAGAAGTGGGGATATAAACTTCCAGGCACTTTATGAAGCCTTGTGTTTGGGGGATAAGAGCCTCAAGGCAACTGAGGACAGCCTGAGGAAGAAGAATTGCATGTGTGGGCAGGAAGGAGACAAAACCAGCATCACAGCTGGAGAGAGGTTCAGAGAATGGTAAAAGAATCTAGGGGGATCTGGGTGGAACCATGATGTTATGAAGGGTAGAGTTTGGAGAGAGATTTCTCTGATGCCTGGGTGCTTTTCCTACTACCCTATTCTGCCTCTTTTGGTTTCCCTTACACTAGTCTGCCTCTGATGACTCTTGACTCTTTTAGCAGCCTCAGATCTCAGGGCTGAGTTGCCCTGCAGCTTGGCAGGAAGTAAGGCATGGAAGGCAGCAAGAGAACTGATAGACTCAGTTCCGTTTCCTAGAAGGTTTAATAGCCTTCTAGAATTAGAATTTCAGAACCAGGAATTTAGGAAAGTGACCTCACATGTTGTAATTGATGAAAATTTTAAACATTTTTGTAACCTTATAAAAAATTTAACAATGATAAAAATAAGACCGAGCCTCTTACATGCCGGCCAGATCTCTGTCTTTCAGAGCATGGATTCCTTTTGTGAGTACTTTGGGGGCCTTCCTTTTTCTGGATTTCACTGCATTGAAGCTCCAGCTTGGATTACTTGTACTCCCTAGTGGGAGTGGGTTCTGGACAAAGATAAGTCATCTACTGCCATAGGGTCCAGATACCATGAGGATTTCTGACATATGAATGCACAGAAAACAACAGATGGGATCTCTGAATTTCGGATTTTCTTTCTAAAAGTCTCCTTTCTTTTTCTCTGACAAATCGAATTTATGTTTCTCTAAGCTTGAATTATGTAAAGCTTTGGGTCTTGTGTTGGCTGCATCTTGACAAACAGAGACAATAGCACTAAGTAAAGGTGTGAAGAACAATTTTACATTTTTGTAGAATTTTTCACAACCATTGTATCCTGAGGCACTGCACAGGAAGTAGCAACAGCAACTTCTATAGATCCTATTGGGGTGTGAATTCTGAAACCCAGTTCTGACCTTCTATGGTTCATTTGATGGTGTGAGAGACTCTAAAAATGGCACTCTCTGGCTTTTTTCCCCTTTCTTTTTTTTTTTTTTTTTTTGTTACATTCCTTTGAATGTTTCTCTTTGATATTTTTTTACATCTCTCTTTTAAATAAATATTTATTCAATATCTTGCAATATACTAAACAATGGGGATAAAATGGGAAACGAGATAATTTTGAATTTCACTTTGTCCACTTACTAACTTTGTGTCTTAGCTTTCCAGGAGGCCCTGCGGTAAAGAATTGCCTGCTAAGCAGGAGATACGGGTTTGATCCCTGGGTTGGGAAGATCCCCTGGAGAATGAAATGGCAATCCATTCTGGTATTCTTGCCAAGGAAATACCATGGACAAAGGAGCCTGGCAGGCTATAGTCCATGGGGTTGCAAAAGAGTCAGACATGACTTAGTGACTAAACAAACAAAAAACAACTTTGTGTCTGGGTTTTATTGTCTGTAACATCGAAATTACATATGTCCTGTGGGGAGTGAAATGAAGTGGTGTGTATAAACTCTTAGAACAATATCTGACAGTTAGTCAATAATGAGGCATTGAGAACTGATTGTGTGTGTCAGGCACTGCTCTAGGGAGTATGAAAGTAATACAATGCTACTGTCCTCAAAGAGCGTACTTCTAGCAGTAGCAGATAGATAATGCAGAAACATACAAAAATCCAAAATACAAAAAAATAAGTGCAATCAGGAAAATACAATAAATACAACACAATAAAATGATGATCAATTAGAAGTGTGCTGTGCTCAGTGGCTAAGTCATGTCCAACTCATTGGACCTCACGGACCATAGCCCACCAGGTTCCCTGGTGGTTCAGATGGTAAAGAATCTGTCTGCAGTGCAAGAGACCCAGGTTCAGTCCCTGGGTTGGGAACATCCTCTGGAGAAGGGAATGGCTATTCACTCCAGTATTCTTGCCTGGAGAATCCCATGGACAGAGGAGGCTGCCAGACTACAGTTCATAGGGTTGCAAAGAGTTGGACATGACTGAAGTGACTTAGCAGGCACACATGCATAACTCTAAGAAATATTACTATATTAGTTTTACTAATGGGGAGCAGAGACACAGAGAAGTTAAATAACATACCAAGTCAATAAATTAGACTTTGAATCTAGGTTGTACAGCTGGTAAGATGTGGACCCAGGACCCAATCCCAGCAGTCCAGATCTTGAAACCATAAGCTTAACCAGCACCCATCCTTTCCTTAGTCTAAGCCATAACACAAATGTACATTTCACAAAGCAAAACACTAATTGAAAGTTTAACTTTTTCATCAAAAGTAATCATAGATAAAAAACACAAACCACAAACCAGGAGGGTGTGTGTGTGTGTATGTATGAATATATATATATAAATATATATAAATATATATAATGCATGAAACCAATCAAATGATTAGTATACAGAATATATGAAAGTGAAAGTCACTCAGTCTTGTCTGACTCTTTGTGACCCCATGGACTATACAGTCCATAGAATTGTCCAGGCCAGATTACTAGAGTTGGTAGCCTCTCCCTTCTCCGCGGGATCTTCCCAACCCAAGGATAGAACCCAGGTCTCCCGCCCGCATTGCAGGCAGATTTTTTACCAACTGAGCCACAAGGGAAACCCAAGGATACTGGAGTGGGTAGCCCATCCCTTCTCCAGTGGATCTTCCCAACCCAGGAATTGAACCAGTATCTCCTGCATTGCAGGCAGATCCTTTACCAACTGAGCTATCAGGGAAGCCCTGAATATATACAGAATATATAGACAGATCTTAAAAAGAAAGAAAATCACAAAGAATTTCATAGGAAAAAAGGGAAAAAGACCTGAACAACCACTATTACAGAAGGAAAACATGTCATCTATAAGCTTACTAAAAGTTACTCAATCTTCTTAATAATTACAAAAATACCAATTATAATCATAATAAGTTGCCACTTGATACTCAGCAGATTGGCAAACATTAAAATGTCTGACAATAATAAGCTTTGGAGAGAATATGGAGCAATTTATTCTGTTCTTAGCATGCAGACTAGTATAGTTACTTAGGAAAATATTTTGGTGTTACCTAGTAAAATTGAAGATGTGTTCAGTCTAGGCTTCAGTAATATCACTACTAAGTATTTGATCTTGGAAAACTTTGATGCAGGTTTACTAGAAGACATATCTGAAATGTTTATAGGTTAAACAATGAAAAAAAAAAAACCCCACAAAAACCCAAATCTGGAAATAGCCCAAATATTTGATTTGTTGATATGGGAAAGATGAAATGAATTGTGATATTTATGCAATGGAAAGCTTCTCATTGTACTGCTGTTGTTGCTATAGTGTTGCATTGTTAGTGTTTTGCTTTTTTTCTTTCTTTTTTTTTTGTAAGATTAGTGGTATAAGAAGATGCTAGCATGCTGGTGTAAACAGTTGAAAAGAAAGTGCTGAATTGATGATACAGCATAGAGAGAAAATAAAGCTCCTGAGATGGTAAGAAGAAATGAGATCAAAAGCTCATGTGTGCAAGTTGGCTTTAGGAACAGACAGATGGGAAACAGGGGGTTGTGTACTTCTGCAAGTTGTACATGAGGTGGTTGTAGGGTGAGGCAGTTCCTTGTTTGCTTTTACTTTTTTCTGTGATGTTTGAAGTTATTGGCTGGGTATACTATGGGGAGACAGATTGTTGGAAAACTGAGAAAGAAGGGGAAAGCATTAAAAAAAATTCCCAGAGTATGGGAAAATGAGTAAAGCAGTTCTCAAGATAGTGACACTTTCACATAGAAAAGAAACCCAATGCTCAAAAACAATTAAATAAATTGGATACATTTCCATAGCTAGGCAGCGACAAAATGAGACTTCTCATGCAAGACTCCTTCTTAGCTCTAGTAGTTTTCTCCTATGCCTTCAGTTTCTGAGAGGCAAAAATTTGCTTTCTCTGTGAAACTTACTCATCTCTGGAAATTCTGGGTGAATTGGAATTGTTTCAAAGGTATGCTTGCTCCTAAGAGGCACTGTCAAGGTGGTCTGATACCTTTAGCAGCACTGTCTTGTTATTTGGCTTTATTTTAGGAGTGAAAATACAGGTAATGAATGAGTGCTTATTACCAAGTCCAAGCTTGTACCAAACACCACTTAGCAGGCAGTGAGTTGAGAGACAAGGTTTTGGGACAAAGAAAAGTGACTTCTTACAGAAAGCCAGCAAAGTGAGAAGACTGCAGACTCATGGCCTAAAGAATCATCTTAATTCAAGGTAGAATTCAAGCTTCTTTTATGTCAGGGAAGGGGGAAGCAGGAGGAGTTTAAGATCAGGAAGCGACAGATGATCACAAACATCTGGGTGCCAGCAGGGATCCAAGGAGGTTTGTGAAAACACTTTGGTCTTGGTAAGTTGACTTTGATTGAGGTGAGTCTGATCACCATGGTCCTGCAGAACTCAATAAGACAAATGTTAATGTTTATTGTTCACGTTTCCTTGTCATTGCAGGGGAGACAATTTCTTTGGAAGGAGGTTACCGCCTACACCCCAAAGTGGGGCAAAATTCCTTTAGTGGCTAATATTTCTATGTGTAGGGCTAAGCTGAGTCTTATGACTCAAGTGAAAGTGGCAGAAAAAGATAGATGAGATATGGAGGCAGAGATGGCAAGCTTATTCTACAAACAAGAGGCTGGTAGGGAACATAGTGGGAAATGGGGGTGGGGGGTGGGTGTCTTACTTCCTAAAGAACGACTTATCCAATAGATTGTTACATATATTTCTTGAGTAGGAACTAGAACTCTGCTTTATTGTGAAACTATTGGCATTACTCTTTTTCAGTTCAGTTTAGTTTAGTCGCTCAGTCATGTCCAACTCTTTGCAACCCCATGGACTGCAGCACACCAGGCTTCCCTGTCCACACCAGCTCCTGAAACTTGCTCAAACTCATGTCCATTGAGTCGGTGATGCCATCCAACCATTTCATCCTCTGTCGTCCCCTTCTCCTCCTGCCCTCAATCTTTCCCAGCATCAGGGTCTTTTCCCAGGAGTCAGTTATTTGCATCAGGTGGCCAAAGTATTGAAGTTTCAGCTTTAGCATCATTCCTTCCAAAGAAATCCCAGGGTCGATCTCCTTCAGAATGGACTGGTTAGACCTCCTTGCAGTCCAAGGGACTCTCAGAGTTTTCTCCAACACCACAGTTCAAAAGCATCAATTCTTTGGTGCTCAGCTTTCTTTATACTTTTATTATCTTATGTAACTGCCTTACTTTTTACTTATTTAGCTTTACTTTTCTTATGCAACTACTTTTCCTTTGTTTCTGCATTCCTTCACTTATTCTCATTAGTCACGGCCTGTGCCTGCTTTTCGGAATGCAGGGAAGGCCTAGGTGGCAAAAACCTTTTCAACAAACAGGAAATGGGAACAGGGAGAGGCTTTTGCACCCTGAAGAGCCCTGCAGGGTCCATTGCTTTGTGCCTGTTCCGGGATTTTTATTTTTATAAAAATTTTGAAACATTGAGCACCTACTCTATGCTCTAAAATAACTATGTGCCCTAATATATTCATGAGTACCTCCAAGTATTTTCTGTATTTATTCATTCATTCATTGAACATATTGAGCATCCACCACATGTATTAAATTCTAGTATAGGTGGCAAAAAACAGGTTAATATGTCAGATGGTGATAATTTATGTGGAGATAAATTAAGTAGAGTAAGGGCATTGAGGGAGAGTTTGGCATTTCATTGGCCTGCTGAGTGGACAGGCTTCAGAAGGATTAAGCATGGTAGATAGGCAAAGGTCTTCTGAGAAATTTCACTGTAAAAGAGAATGAAATGGAAGAGTAATTGGAGAGGAGGTGGAGGTCAAGGGAGAGAGGTTTTGTTTTGTTTTTTTTTCAGGTGGAAGATTGTGATGGTTAATTTTATTAATGGTCAACTGACTGTGCCATGGGGTCCAGATACTTAATTAAACATTATTCTGGGTGTGTCTGTGAAGGTGTTTCTGGATGAGATCAACTTTTGAATCTGTAGACTGAGTAAAGCAGACTGCACTCCAAATGTGGATGAGCCTCATTCAGTCCACTGAAAGCCTGGATAGAACCTGAATAAGGAAGAATTCATTCTTTTTCTGTCTGTCTCTGAGCTGGGACATCAGTCTGCTTTTGCCCTCAGACTTGATCTTGGACAGGAACTTACACCACTGGCTCTCCTGGGTCTCAAGCCTTTTGAATACAGGTCTTTTGGACTTCTCAGCCTCCATAACCATGTGAGCCAATTTCTTAGTTCAGTTCAGATCAGTTCAGTCACTCAGTCATGTCCGACTCTTTGCAACCCCATGAATCGCAACACACCAGGCCTCCCTGTCCATCACCATCTCCCGGAGTTCACTCAAACTCGCATCCATTGAGTCGGTGATGCCATCCAGCCATCTCATCCTGGGTCGTCCCCTTTTCGTCCTGCCCCCAATCCCTCCCAGCATCAGAGTCTTTTCCAATAGTCAACTCTTTGCATGAGGTGGCCAAAGTCCTGGAGTTTTAGCTTTAGCATCATTCCTTCCAAAGAACAGCCAGGACTGATCTCCTTTAGAATGGACTAGTTGGATTTCATTGCAGTCCAAGGGACTCTCAAGAGTCTTCTCCAACACCACAGTTCAAAAGCATCAATTCTTTGGCGCTCAGCTTTCTTCACAGTCCAACTCTCATATCCATACATGACCACAGGAAAAACCATAACCTTGACTAGACGGACCTTTGTTGGCAAAGTAATGTCTCTGCTTTTGAATATGCTATCTAGATTGGTCATAACTTTCTTCCAAGGAGTAATCGTCTTTTAATTTCATGGCTGCAGTTACCATCTGCAGTGATTTTGGAGCCTCCAAAAATAAAGTCTGACACTGTTTCCCCATCTATTTGCCATGAAGTAATGGGACTAGAGGCCATGATCTTCGTTTTCTGAATGTTAGCTTTAAGCCAACTTTTTCACTCTCCTCTTTCACTTTCATCAAGAGGCTTTTTAGCTCCTCTTCACTTTCTGCCATAAGGGTGGTGTCATCTGCATATCTGAGGTTATTGATATTTCTCCCGGCAATCTTGATTCCAGCTTGTGCTTCTTCCAGCCCAAGGCCTTAGAAAGCATCACTATGAACAAAGCTAGTGGAGGTGATGGAACTCCAGCTGAGCTATTTCAAATCCTGAAAGATGACGCTGTGAATGTGCTGCACTCAATATGCCAACAAATTTGGAAAACTCAGCAGTGGCCACAGGACTGGAAAAGGTCAGTTTTCATTCCAATCCCAAAGAAAGGCAATGCCAAAGAATGCTCAAAGTACCACACAATTGCACTCATCTCACATGCTAGTAACATAATGCTCAAAATTCTCCAAGCCAGGCTTCAACAGTATGTGAACTGTGAACTTCCAGATGTTCAAGCTTGTTTTAGAAAAGGCAAAGGAACCAGAGTTCAAATTGCCAACATCTGCTGGATCTTCGAAAAAGCAAGAGAGTTCCAGAAATTCCTTATATATGTGTATATATAAATTAGAATGCTCTAGTAGGAAGGAAAATTGGTGATTCTGTAAAGGTACCATATTCTTAGCTAACAGAAAGGTGCATGTGTGTAAGCGTGCCAAATTGCTTCAGTCATGTCCGAATCTTTGCACCTCCATGGACTGTGACCCGCCAGGCTCCTCTGTCCTTGGGGATTCTCTGGGCAAGAATACTGGAGTGGATTGCCATGTGCTTTTCCAGGGGACTTTTCCAACCCTGGGATTGAAACCGCATCTCTTTCGTCGCCTGCACTGGCAGGCAAGGTCTTTACCACTACAGCCACCTGGGAAGCCCAGATAGGTAGAAGTAGTGGTTGCTATCCATAGACAGTTATATAAAAGCAGGAAGACGGGAAGAACAGGTACAGGTACAGGATGTGGTGGTGGGCACTTGTAGAAGTTCTTTTTTGATTGCCTCCTTTCTCTTAGTGAGAGAGAGGGAAATTCTGCAGGTTGAGTGAGAAGAGGATGCAGGTGTTACAAGTTTGATAACAGGGTGTAGATATTTAGTTGAAAAGTAAGCAATTTTAAAGGAACAAATATAATAGTAAATAGTGCCTCAGATGAAATGAATTTCTATACAACTTTGAAGTGTAATTTGTGTTTCTTAGTTCTAACCTCCTCAAACAATGTAGCATTCCATCAAAATCTTAATTGAGAAAATTGTACTTTACTCTTGTGTAGAGTGGATGATAAGCAATAAATATGGACAAGGTTAATGGAGACAGTAGGGGAAAAAAAAATCAAGGACCTTTAGTTATCCGCAAAGAGATCACTCTCTTCTGAATCCTTTCCTTTCTGATAGAGGTTGAGTTTGTACTCTGAAACTGAACTATGGGACTTGATATATTTTCAGCTTTTTTTTTTTTAAAGAAGTTCAAGCATTTTGCCTTGTGATTTCCATTTTTCTTTAAAGTGGAAGAATGGTTTCACGTTTATCTACGTGCAAACATTACTCTTGTATTCCTAGAGCATTATGGGGACCTTAGCTTATCCATCTCATCACTTTCATTTGCCCGTTGGTGGCTTCATCTTGTGTATACTCAACATTTCTAAGTAGCGCAGCTATTTCCAGACAGATAATAACCCATTTTTATTGATCTCCAATCTTGACCCATGTATCTGTTTCCCTGACAAAAAGCTATGGCTGTGTACAATAAAGTATTCATGTTGAAGCACATAATTCCGAGTTTTGACACTTTAAAACACTAAAACTTTAACTTCTGTGGTGCTAAGGTATGGGGAGAGGAGGGTGCTGAGTCATAACTAGGTAGAAACAAGTAGGAGTAGATAAATCAAGGTGGAGAAATCAAGCCACCCACGGGAATTGCCAGAAATAGACTGAGCAGTTTTTTTATTCCCCTTCCACTTCTGCCTTCCTTTCAGCTTTGTCTATAAGATTAAGATTTTAAATTTGAGCATGAAGAGCTATTACATTCTTATTGTGAGTTTTTCTCATTAGGCGAATCTTCTAATCCAAAATAAAATTTCTGGCTTTTATTAATTTCTAGCAACATCATTCTGAAAGCCAAGCATGCTGTCTTATTGTTGAAAAACATTAGCTTAATTTGAGAAGTACTTGGCATAAGTAGATTTTGTTCCAATGATGTACTGAATTTTTTAACTTTTTTTTTCGAGTTACATGTATGGATATGATTAGTGATTATAATATTATATTTTATTTAGTGGAGGCTTCTCTTTGGGTTATAAACTGCTTCCTTTTTTTTGGTATGCCATTGTGTATATTTTTGTGGTATATTTATGTAAAAAAAGAGATATAATTACCATCCAGGAAATCAGTAGCAAGAGTACCTCAGAATTTGTTGCTGTTGACAGTGTTTAATTTTATTTTGCATATATATTATTTATGAAAACTTTATAAATCCTGCCAAAACACATTTCAGCAGAATTGGAAATTGTATCACAAGAAAAATTGCCTGGTGTGGATCAACAGGCTTTGAGGTCTGTTTTGTAAATGTGCCTTTTTGTTGTTTAATTTATAAATCATGTATGTAGAAAGAAGGAAAAGAATGATTTATTAAATGTTTATGAGAAACTCTAGTATGCCCTGTTTTTAAAGTGCAAGGAACAATTAGTTCAAGGTTTTGTCACTGAGGTTATTGATCACAATGGGAGCCTAAATGAAGGGAAAACGTGAATTTCTCAAGTCAGCAGTCAATATAGACATGAAATAACCCTAATTTTGAATTCCCTTTCCTTCTCAAAAGTTTTTTTTATCACTCAACTTGCCGCACTGAGACCTTTGCCTTTGACCAAAAGAGACGAGAATAACTGAAGAGAACTATATTTATCCTCTTTTATCAGTTTCTGTGGGGAAGGAAGACTTGTTTTTGTCCCTTTTCCTGCTTAAGAAAAGGTGGGCATAGTGTTATAGATCTTGTTTGCTGTGAAAGAAGAATAACTATATCAATTTGATTGAAGGTGTCAGAAATGTTTTGGGAAATAGCAGAAACTCTGAGGTGGAAAGGTTTGACATATAGCAGTGGCAGAGCCTGCTTTGTTTGTGTTTTGATTTAATGTACCTGCTGGGTTTTTAAGCATATTATGTCAGAAGAGCCAATTGCTATTTGCAAAGCTGGCTAGAGTGTGTTTTGTGGACATTTGTCCTTGTTTTACCTCTGTGTTTAAGCAAATGAATTTAATTTTTAAATTTTTGGGAGGAGTCTGATAGACTTTTCTCCCTTGATTGAAAGCCTTTGACATTTTATAGGCTCCTCAGTTGAATGGAAAAGAGGTGAAGGGTGTTCTATGTAACAGATAGTTTTAATAAAAGGTGTCCCTAACCCACAGAGATGCTCTGTTGCAAGGATGGCTGCTGTTGGAAGTATTTGCCTTTTAATGGAAATAAATAGTTAAAACCTGGGCTGACACTAAAGAAAGTGAATCACACCCACAATTATCCTTATATTCTTAATTGTTTTCATTTGTTTACTTCTATGCATTTTGATGAGGCACTTCACTTCCCAGTGCCTTAGTTTTCATATTCACATAGTGGGGTCCATAATGTGCTTTTATAACCCTGCTGGGAGGATCAATGAGGTCCCTGTACATGAAGGGGCTTACTAAATGGTATGTGATTTGAGCTTTCTGGATGAAAGGTGCTACGTGAGTACAAAGTAGAGCAGTCTCCCACAGGTAATGCCTTTGCCTGGATAACTCTGATTATAGGCTTTCTTTATCTCTTCAAAGCAGAGATTTTTCTTCTTGATTCCTTCCTGTATCTTCATTTCAGAAGCTAAAATGCCTATTTACTCAGTGCCATTTTCTTTTGAGCATGCATACACCAATCAAGGAATACACTTGCAGAAAGATTTGTTTACTTAGTGCACACATGGTCAATCACATAAATGCAAATAGGAAAAAGGAACAGTATGAAAGAAATGTTCACATCACATCAAACCCCCAGATGGTTCTCAGAACCTCTGCCATCTCAGGTGGAACTGAATTTTGGAATATGTATTTTCAAGTGAAGAGACTGTATCCAGGAACATTGAATCAAGTGTTTGTTAGGTCTATTTAAATTTTAGTTCATTATGTTCCCATTTTTTCTGCAGTTCTAAAAAAACAGTAATAACAAGAAATAATTTTATACAGCACTTTTAAATGTTTGCAGAACAGTTTTACAAACATTATTTCATTTCTTCTCTCCAACAACCTTGTGATGTAGGAAAGACCTGTGTGCTCAGAAAGGTTATGTAAGTTGTCAAAACATCTCTCTGTTAAGTGGTAATATGTAAATTAGAATAAATATCTTCAGTACTTTCCCACATTTCCAGGGATGGCAAGTGAGTTTTATCACACATCTCATAATCTGATTAACAAGTAGTGACTGTCTGTAGTGCTTTGCTTAGGATTTTTAGGCTATATTCTGTACCTGAGGGAAAGAGAGCAGTAATTGATTAGTGATGTCTGCTCTGTATGTGGGCATAGACCTGGGTCATGAGTAATGCATACCTGCCAACCCAGAAATGTACTATAATGTGGGTGTTATGGACTAAAATTTCCCCCAACCAAATTTCTTTGTTAAAATCTAGTCCTTAATATAATGGTATTTAGAGGTTGGGCATTTGGGAGATAATTAGATCCCGAGGGGGCTAGCCCTCATAAACAAGATTAATACCTTAGAAGACAAGACCAGAAAACTAGCTGCTTTTTCCATTATACAGACACGGCAAGAAGATGACCCTCTGTAGAAGAGAGGAGATCACTCATTAGAGCATGGTCATACTGGTACCTTGACCTTGGGCTTCCAGCCTGTAGAACTGTGAGAAATAAATTTCTGTTGCTTGTAAACCATGAAGTCAATGGTACTTTGTTATAGCAGCCTGAATTGACTAAGATAGTGGTTTTTTTAAAAAAGTGTTTTTTGAATAATCTATATGTCTCTATAGGACTCAAGTAAAACAGGTTCTCTCTGAACAATTGGAAGTCCAGGTAAGGAATGAGCCTGTTAGTTAGCCATGGAATGCAAACATAGCTTATTGATCTAGAAGAATTTAACTGAATACTATTTGTCTAGATTTATGATTTTGAAATGTGGCAGATGATTATAGCATAGGTATGCATTTCTTTGATTTTTCTCTTAGTCATTTGTTTTTTTTTTTGTTGTTGTTATTTGTTTACTTATTATCACAAAAGCTCCTCCTCATCCTTTAGAAACTTAGGCAGTGCTTGGATTAGGTGAAATCCATTTAGAAAAGCTGATGTATGAGAATGTAAGGATGGCGATGAACAAACTTCTTTCTAAATATTCATTGGTAATATGAAGGAGAATGTGGGGGAGATCTTTTGAAATAGAAGTAATATAGTAGAGCATTCTAGTCTCCCAGTATTATATCAGGTAGATGACAGTCTATTTTTGGTATTGGTAAGGAGAGCACTGATTGCTGGAGTAAGTTATTTTGGAATGGCATTAATATTATGGTAAATAATTTAGTCCTATCAACCACAGGAAATATCCTTTTAAAGAAAAGGATGTGTCAGAAGACATGTCTTTTGGCTTTTAAGAAAATGATAAAAGACTCATAGTTAAAATTATGTTTGAAGCCGACTATCACTGGGTGCGTAACTGTCCTGATATTTTCCATTCAGTTTGTAGACAATTGGCCCACTTTGGTGATGAGTCATCCAGTTACACTTTGAAACTTGGCTTTGAAAAATACATAGATAACTCTAGTGTGACAAAAGGTATTTCCATATTCTTGCCTTAAAATTAGATTTAGAACTATATTACCTGTTATTTTGTTTCTTCCACCAGAAGGTTTTAGCAATGAAATTTGTATAAAATTAGCTGCAACACATTTTTATAGTTGAAAAGGACCATTTGAAAATATGAATTGGAATTCGTCATTGTATGATCAGCTTCAAAATTTATGTCTTCTGCCAGACATGTTCTTTGAATTCCAGAACATATGATACTAATACAAAAGGATATTTGAAGTGGAGTTAAGCAATAAATGTAGACATCATCTCTGATACTTGCTTATCTCTGGCCCCCCTATAAAACTCATCACCATGGATCGTGATTTACTTCCTAAATATCTCCAAAATCTGACTGTATCACTCTGGCTTTACTAGTAGCAACTTTAGGCTTAAGCTTGGGTCAAGCTACCAATCTCTCTTTAGGCTTTTAATGGAGTCATAACTGATTTTCTTCTTTCACTTCATTTTTCCTCTCTTCTATTCATTCCTCAAAATGAATCTTTTTAGCGAAGCTGGTATAGATTCTTCTCCCCAACACTAGAGTGTTAAGAACCTTTATTTCTATAAACAAATAGAATCTGCTTCAGGACCCAGCTACCTTGGGCCTTGGGACATTCAACCTCAGACAGCACAGTGGATTTAGATGAGGAAGGCCAGTGTCAGACTCTCAGCTCAAACACTGAATTTACAAGACATATGCTGTTAAGCAACTACTTCTCTCTTAAACGCTCCTGCTTTTTCTTAGATAATTGAATAATAATAGTCTTCAGCTTACAGACAGTCACAATGAGGTAATTCTAGTAGAGCTTTTAGTGCAGTACTGGCCAGGAGGTAGTGAAGATGGCATGGTTGCCATGGCAGCCTTCACGGCCTTCCTTCCCCAGCCTCTGAGCAGGCAGTGGTTGGCCACAGCCACAGGAGCCTCTGTGGAGGAGGAAACGGCAACCCTCTCCAGTATTCCTTTTTGGAGAATTCCATGGACAGAGGAGCCAAGTGGGCTACAGTCTGTGGGGGTTGCAGAGTCAGACGCTGAGTGACTAATGCAGATACCACCCACTCACACACCCACACCCACACACACACACACGCCTCTGGGCCAGCAGTGTTTGGCCACACCCACAGGAGCTCTCACTGGGGTTCTCCTGGCATGGTTCATACTGTCCGTCTCCTATAGTCATCCTACAGTGAAAATCAAGACCTGGGACTCTGCTCTCGTGCAAGGCTATCAACCTCCACCCGTAACGTCTTCCCTTCTCTACTCTAATCTCTCATCATGGACCTGATGTTGGTGTGGAGGTGTGGGGAAAGGGCAAGAAGATGGAGATAAAAAGACTACTTAGTCCTTTGATAAATAATTCTGGGCCCTTCTTTCCTTATGTCAGGAGAAGCTTTCCATAAGGAGAAGCTCCTTATGAAAGGAGAAGCTTTTTTTTTTTTTTTTCCTTAGTAACCTCTCTTGTTATCCCAAACTCAGTGCTTACCATGGCACTGAGCTTGATGGAGTAATCCATTGAGACTGAGTTCCATCCCGGCACAGAGCCTATGCTCATACTGTTTCCATGCTCTTCCTCTCTTTCTTTACCTGGTGAATATCTACTGGTCCTTCATATCTCAGATCAAAGTTACTGCAGAATCTAAAAAGAAATGATACAAATGAACTTAATTGCAAAATGGAAACAGACTCACAGACTTGGAGAAGGAACTTACCGTTACTAGGGGGGAAGGATGTGGGGAAGGGATAGTTAGGAAGTTTGGGATAGACACATATACACTGCTATATTTAAAATGGATAACTAACAAGGACCTATTGTATAGCACAGGGAATTCTGCTCAGTGTTACATGGCAGCCTGGAAGGGAGAGGAGTTTGGGGGAGAATAGATATATTCATACATATATACATACGTATATGCATCAGTTCAGTTCAGTCTCTCAGTTGTGTCCGACTCTTTGAGACCCCATGGACTGCAGCACACCAGGCTTCCCTGTCCATCTCCAACTCCCCGAGCTTACTCAAACTCATGTCCATTGAGTCAGTGATCCTGTCCAACCATCTCATCCTCTATCATCCCCTTCTCCTCCCGCCTTCAGTCTTTCCCAGCATCAGGGTCTTTTCAAATGAGTCAATTCTTCACATCAGGTGGCCAAAGTTTTGGAGTTTCAGCTTCAGCATCAGTCCTTCCAGTGAATATTCAGGACTGATTTCCTTTAGGATGGACTGGTTGGATCTCCTTACAGTCCAAGGGACTCTCAAGAGTCTCTCCAACACCACAGTTCACATGTATATTTATATGTAAATGTATATGTATATGGCTGAGTCACTCTTGTGCACTTAAAACTATCACAACATTGTTAATTGGCTATACTCCAAATAAAATAAAAAGTTAAAAAAAATATTCAGAGAAGTGTTTTCCTATGTATTAGGGTGAGGACAAATCCATCTGTTATGTATTTTATACATCTGTGTATTCCTCCACCCAGTACCCTTCACAGTTTATAATGATTTTTCTTTAAATGTAGATATGGTACCTGTCTCTCACCAGACTGAAAGCTCTAGGTGGGTAGGGACCATATCCGTAAAGACAGAAATTTGTATAATTAACAGGGCGCTTGGCATGTAGTAACAATAAATTGTTGGCTGATGGAATAGCTAATTTTTTATGAGCACCGAGAATTTATATTGTCTGTAGTACCTTACTGCCTTTTAATATTTGCTCTTAATTTTAAGGTTTTTAAATCTGCAAAGGACAGCAACTAAGCAGTAATCTATTCTTAATTATGTTATAGCTGAAGAACAGTTTTCTTGTTTGGGTTTTCTTGTTACCTTCATTGACCAAGCATAGGAATTAGTCATTACTGCTTTCTGTTGTCTACATTGTTTATTGCAAACTATTGGTATTCAGAAGTAATCTTTTGATAAAACATTGTAAGCTTGCATATTGATTTACAGCTCTGCATGTACACACAAACATACACACAAAGATGGATAATAAATTCCTTTATTGCTTTTAGTCAGTTCAGTCACTCTGTCATGTCCAAATGTTTGCAACCCCATGAACTGCAGCACTCCAGGCCTCCCTGTTCATCACCATCTCCCGGAGTCCACCCAAACCCATGTCCATCGAGTTGGTGATGCCATCTGGCCATCTCATCCTCTGTCATTCCCTTCTCCTCCTGCCCTCAATCTTTCCCAGCATCAGGGTCTTTTCAAATGAGTCAGCTCATCAGGTGGCCAAAGTACTGGAGTTTCAGCTTTAATATCAGTCCTTCCAATGAACACTCAGGGCTGATGTCCTTTAGGATGGACTGGGTGGATCTCCTTTCAGTCCAAGGGACTCTGAAGAGTCTTCTCCAACACCACAGTTCAAAAGTATCAATTCTTCGGTGCTCAGCTTCTTCACAGTCCAACTCTCACATCCATACATGACCACTGGAAAAACCATAGCCTTGACTAGACAGACCTTTGTTGACAAAGTAATGTCTCTGCTTTTGAATATGCTATCTAGGTTAGTCATAACTTTTCTTCCAAGGAGTAAGCGTCTTTTAATTTCATGGCTGCAGTCACCATCTGAAGTGATTTTGGAGCCCCAAAAATAAAGTCAGCCATTATTTCCACTGTTTCTCCATCTATTTGTCATGAAGTGATAGGACCATTTATTGCTTTAGGATGATATTAAACATGGATGGTACAAATCTTCCTTTTCCTATTTCCTTCTTTCTCTGTCTTCTCTGTTGTCCTCCTCTCCCCTCCATCTGTTTTTGTCTCTCTGTCTGTCCCTCTCTCTCTCACACACATGCTTCCTGATGTGAACTTATAATTGTCAGAAATCATGGAAGCACTGGTCCATGTTAACTTCAAGATACACGCAATATTGGGACTTCCCTCGTGGCTCAGTGGTAAAGAATCTGCCTGCAATGCAGAAAATGCAAGTTCCAGCCCTGGGTTGAGAAGATCCTCTGGAGAATGAAATGGCAATCCATGTAGTATTCTTGCCTGGAAAATCCTATAGACCCAGGAGCCTGGCGGGCTACAGTCCATGTAGTCACCAAAGAGTCAGATGCTACTTAGGGACTCAACAACAATAGCACATGCAATATTGAAACATTCTCTTAGAGCTCGCCATTGTGATTTAAAATTTTGTATTATCACTTTAAAGGATTAATTTTATTTGGCTGTCCTTCCAGGATTCTGCTCTTAAAATCACTTTGGTAATTAACACATGCATTTGTTTTCCAAATCTGCTCAGCTCTGCACCTTCAGCTCCAAAGTGCTCTGAGCTTACTACACCCCTCACTCTCTTCTTGCCACCCCAGTTAACTCAGAGGAGGAATACATCCTCAAAAGATGTAAAAAGATTATTCAGAGAACTCTCCTTTTCTCTTTTGCAGGGAGAATTTCATTTGACAAATTTGGCTATGTGTCATCAGTCAATTAATAATTAACAAAATGTGGACCAGAATAAAATTAATCTTCAAGATATTGGCAAATCAGTTGCACTTCTGCTAATATGAATTCAGTGTGCATGAGAATCTTATTGGAGACTGAATATATCTGTTCATTATGTAGATAACCTGATTGCTTCCAGCCTACTCTGCTCACTGGCATAGGTGCAATTTACAGAGCCAAGTCTGGGTAATATGTTGGTCTTACCTTCCATCGATGCTAAGAAGATCACAATAACTACAGATGAGGTAATGATGGAAATAATTCAATCCTCCTCAGCCCTTCAAATGCTCAGAAGAATCCTTAGCCCTCTTAAAGTTTGCCTAATTTTAATGTTAGGACAATAATGTACAGGTGCTACTTTTAAAATATGAGTTTTATTAAGTGCAGAATATGAGTATAAATATGAGTATTAAGTGCAGAAATATCTGAGAGACATTATGGAATGGCAAAAAAAAAAAGAAAAAAAATGAAATTAATACTATACCACCACAGTAACACATTTAATATCATTTTGATGTGAACTCTTCTAAATTATTTTCTGCATGTATTTTAAAATAGTTGCATTCATAATTTAACATACTTATTTTTCCTTGATACTATTTCAGAAATACTTCCACAATTTAGAGTTTTCAAAGTATCAATATTATCTTGCTAATAGATATGGAATTATTCACTAAACATGTCTTATTGTTGGACATTGACTGTTTACAATGTCTCAACATTTCAAATAACATTATAATGAATTGTTTTTTGCATAGATATTTTGATTTATTTTTCTTAAAAGAGCTTCACAAAGTGGTATCACTGCTTGACTTTTGAAAGGTTGAGATTAACAACATTATTATTCTTTTTGAATTGCCATAGACACTCAATAGGAGAGAAATGTGTGTTTACATAATAATTCTATAAGAGCTTTATTCAGTTGGATAGTTTCAAATGCCCTTTCAATGGTCTTTCTTATTTTCCTTTTCTTGGAATAAAGTGAATCAATTCATTTGTGGAGATATCAACTTCATTTGTGGAGATATCAACAACAATAGCAGCAACTCCAAACCGAATACTTATGCCAAGGTTCCATACCATTCATTTACATTATGCTAACTAATAATCACAAGAATCCCATAAAGTATATACCTACTTTTTAGATGAAGAAAGGAAGGTCTAAGATGGTTAGATAACTTACCTAAGGGCATACCAAGTAAATGGGAGAACTGGGATTCAAGCCCTACTCTGGTGACGTATATCATGGCTTCATTATATGGATTCTCTAAAATCATGGACACAGTTTTTCAGAGTGTCCCAAAGAAGAACCGAAACTTTATGCTATGTACATTTTAATGCCATTCCCAGTGTTGATTCAAGTTAATAAATGCTATTTTACCAGGTGAATAAGGACTCTGCAGAAACAGTAGTCACTTAAGGAGAAACACTGGATATAATTAAGTGATGTATTTCTGGATATCTGAGTGGATAGACTGAAAACTTCATAACCAGAAAACCATGTCTCATTGTTCACTACTACAGTTCTTATCTTAAGCACAGTATTCAGGAAGAGTGCACACTCACTGTATTTTGAATGAATAAATACCGAACTGCACATGCTAAGCAGTTCTTTCAAAGCAATTACTACCCACAACACCTGAGCCATTTACTGAGTCTTGACCAAATGTGCTTGTAAGTTGCTCAGGATCCTTTTTTATACATTAAATCTTTTTCTTCATATAAAACTAACATACATTTTTTGGGAAACTACAAAAATCTGCCAGTTAGAAAAGCAAAACAAAGCAAAGCAAAAAAAAAAAAAGAAAGAACCAAAACATAGTGTCAGCAGGCCTAGAGCATACCATGATACTTGCATGGGGAGGAGGGGTGGTGGGGAACACACAGCTGAAAATAATTGTAAACCTATAGAATAAAAATGAATATTTAAGTAGATATATAAAATGTAACAGTGCTGTGTAGTCAAATACAATTCCACTCATTTCTTAAACTGTTATAAATTTATTTTTGGTATATATGGGTGTGTTTTATCACATTTAAAATGATGTGGGGTGATGCCTCCAATATTAAGAGTTCCCACAGCTGCGAAAGTTGCAACACACTGTACCACTGCTACTTGGTTTGAGTAAAAGACAGCTCATTAGCTCTATCCTTATTTGTTGATGGCCAGATTCCAGAAGAACAGGTGTAAGCCTTTCTTGCTGCTAGCGGTTGGGGGTCAGGAGTTGATGAGCCTCATGAAATAACATGGGCTTCCTATCTTCAGTTAGATCCCAATAGAGCCTTGTATATTCTTTCCCTTTTTTCTTTTATTTGGTCAAATATGTGCGTGCATTTATACTTCATGAAATTGTTTCCTGCTTAGGGATTTCATGAGGTATCAGATACCTCATGAACTTCACAGAGACTATCCTGTTGCATACCCTTTCCTGCGGAAAAACTTTACCCTGGTGCGGAAACTATTAGACTTTCTCCATCCAGAAGCCTTACGTTCTGCCTTGAGTCAGTTCTGGTTTGGGGCTTGGTTCTGGATCTCTGAGCTGGGCTTTGCTACTTATCTTTGGTTGCTATGGTTGGGTTTCCACCACGATGGCTAGATCCCCAGATGCCATCTATCAGATTGACTGACCCTTGGCTGAACGCCGGCCATCAGAGTCTACTAAGGATAAACTCTGTTCACCTGCAGGTGTTATTTACTTCTCGAGCTCTTTAATGCTTGACAACTGTCTGCCCGAACTTTCTTTACTGTCCCTGCAGTCTTTAGTTTGCTTCTAGGCTTTTCCCCACAAAAGCCGAGAAACTTTTCTTTTGGTTTGTCTGGCTTGGCCACAGAGGGATAGCCTAATGTCTGTGTCCAGCCTCCACCAGCCTGGCCAATTGTGACGCTGACAAAGTCCTGGATCTTGAAGCAAAAGAGAATGATATACAGTTGAGCTACATGAGAAGCAGAAATAGTGAGTAATAATATTAAGCAAATGCATTCGTAATTTTGTTATTTAAAAGCATGCTGAAACAGAATTTTTTTTTTTTCAAGCAGTCTTCACCTTAACTTTCTCATTTATTCTGTGTAGAAATTTTTGGTTTCAGGCAAATGGAATCAGAATGAAAATGGATGCTTTTTCATTTTTTGGAGTGTTGGAGGAGGTGTGTCTTAATCACTAAGGTATATAACTTATTGGAGAAGAATCATACAGATTTCAACATGGAAATTTTTATTTTCAAAAATATTTTCCATCTCAGGTTGAACTTTAGTAAAGTTCCTTCAATGACTTTTCCCCCTCTTACTGCTTCTCGACCATAATGCCTCAACCTGCCTTGCTTTCTCTCAGAGAAGTTGCTTCCTCCTTTGCTCACTATCTAGTTTCTTCTAGTTGTCGTTCAGCCGCTAAGTTGTGTCCAACTCTTTTTTAACCCATGGATGGTAGCCCCCCAGGCTCCATTCTCCAAGGGACTTTTCAGGCAAGAATATTGGAGTGAGTTGCCGTTTCCTTCTCCAAGGATCCTCCTGAGGCAGGGATCGAATCCACATCTCCTGCACTGACAGGTGGAAAACCACTAAGGAAGACATAGTATCTGGTTAGACAGTTACTAATGTTGGTTATGGCAGTTTGTTTGTTTGTTTGTTTTTTTCTGGAGTTAGAGACTTCGGTCTCTAGCCAGTCATCCTATAAATATGTGTGGTATATTTCAGTGGGAACAGGCTAGAGAATAGGATTGAATTTGAATGTAATGCGCACGTGAACAGTGCTTCTGATGGAAGGTCAGTAACATCACCTTGGGATGAAGGAAAGCTTTCTTAAGTAATGAGACCACTTTCTTGGCTTTTTCCTCCTTTATTAACTTTTTTGTTACCCACTGATGGTGGATTTATCAGTTGGTTGATATGTTTGTGGGAGTAGAATACTTTTACTCCTGTTCTTATTTGGTTCTGGGCTTCATCTGAAAAGAAATAATGATTTTCCTCTTTGACTCATTTGTATGCCTTATTTCCAGTGCTCCTATGAAGGAAGAAAGTACAGCTATGGTTCTATACAACATATGGTGTGCTATTAGGCTCTTGTGGGACCTTTTCTGCCATCTAATAACTCTTAGTATACTATCAAAGATAGAGCTGAAATTGTGGCTCCAACTGGCTACCTTCTTTTAAAAAAATGAAAATGGAATGAGGCCAAGTAAGCTGAAACAGAAAAGTTATGCCTTTTAATCATAATTGCCTAAAACTATGGTTGCCCTTACCTTCTGGTGTCCAAGTGGTTACGTGGCTTTCTGTTATCCAAACATCAATTACTCAGCCTGAAGTGATTTAGATTTAAAGGAGCAGTCATACCCTTCTGTAATTATGGCTATTTGATAAATGATCTTGACATTTTTGCGTTTTCAGTATTGTGAGAAAAAAAATCCAGTTTTAAAATTTGCCCTTTAAGAAATTAGAAAATTAAAAATTAATCAGATTGAATGTTGCATGTCTGCAAAAAAGAAAATTCCAGATGTCATTCTACCCATTAAAGGACAGGTGTTCCCTATTTAAAATTTGATGTATGCAGTGAATACCAGCTTTACTATTTTAATAACACCTTGGACTGAATAGTTAAAATTTTTGTCAAATATTTCCATATAATCTTACATAGCTAATGAGGTTGAAAAATAAGGCAACCTCTGATGAATGGGTATTGCCAATTAAAAAGATTTCCCCAAAGTGCTCTATGCTTCATGAAACTTTTATTGGCAAGTTACATATTAAGTAGTGAATCCTAATTTTCTAATACTGTATTTGAATGATAATTATTATATATGGAATGGTATATAATTTATAAAGAGTCTATTTGATAAATGGCATTCATACTCAGATTGAGTATGAATCTTTTAATAAAATACTGATTTGGGACTCATTTGAGGACTTCAGTGATCTCATTCTCCTATTTATTAGTTTTGCTCCTATCCTCCACTCCAAAGACATAAGTCATTCCTCTACACTGACAGGTGAAACATAGAGTGTTAGGAAATGGATAGACTTTGGAATTATACGGATATGAGGTTGAATTTTATCCTTGATTCTTACTAGGGACATGATTGTGGGCATTTAACAACTCTTACAGAGTAAAATTTTTCTCACCAATATTACTCTAATAGTAATAGGTAATATTGCAATTAACAATAGCTAGATAATATATGCTAGTTCCTTTAAGACAAGTTATAAACATTATCTAGTTTAATTTTCACAATACCACCACAGGACAGCTATTATTATTTACATATTACATATGAGAAAATAAAGTCGTGGGCTACGTAATTCTTCCTATGTCATTCAGTAAGTGCCAAGAGTCAATATTCAAACTCAGACCTCTGTTTCCCTTTGTGAAAAATGGCATTATATTCTCTTGCAACGCTATTGTGAGAATTTAATTGAGATAAAATAGTATATTTACAGGCACTGTGTAAATGCTCTGAATTTTAAAGTCATATTTAGCCTTCTCTCTTTTTCCTCTACCTCTAGTCATTTTCTAATTCCTGCTTTTTGTATCCTTTAGCCTTCTTCCCTTCTTCTTTTTCTCAGCATTACTGTCCTATTTCATGACATCATTTGTTTTTCTTTGCATTCTTTTCCCTGGCCCTGCTTCTTAGCATTTTATCTACTTTCCCCTAACAGCATATCCTAAGAAATATTCTAAGAGAGAATTTCAGTCATATGATAACCTCTATACCCTTCTCCTTGTAAGCCTTTTCAGAAACCTAGACTAACTCCTCATGGCTAATAAAGCAGTTTTCATTCTTGGTACAACTTTTAGGCCCTTTCCAAAGTGGACAGGTACTACTTCTCCAAGCTTTGTTACACCTCACAGCTGCAAACTTAACTAATCTCACTTTCTTTGAGCAGGGTATGTATCTGTTTAATTTTTTGCCTCTCTAGTATTGCACATATGATGATTTCCATCTGATAGGTCTTCCCTTCCTTCCCCTCCCTGCTCCCAGTGCAGCCTGCCATTTCCACCCACAAAGCCATTTGAAAACCACCTCTTGCATGATGCCTTTCCTACCTTTAACCAGAATCATCCCTCTGTCTTTCATCTCTATTCAATATTCTGTTAAATTACTTATAAAGTTTCCTTTTACTAAAATTAGTTGTACCCACATCTTCCTCCAGTGTTAACTTTATTAAGTTAAAAAAATTTAATCCCTTTGAAAAGAGACACCGTGCCTAGCTTGTCTTTCCATGTTCTAAGTAGCACCACATATAATACCTTATATCCAGTAGAACTAGGATCAGCTGAATTAAACCGAAGTTCAAAAAGGAGACACCCTGGAGTCAGACAAAGGGCAGAAGCTTAGGAAACAGGTAAAACCAATTTATATAATACATCTGCCAGTTGAGAACTTAATTAGGCCTCAATTTTCATATCCATAAAGTGGGATAATAGTGTCTATCTCAGATAATTGCTGGAAAGATTGAAGTAGCCAAGAGCTAACACTTCAGTATGTGCTTGCTCTTAGTGCTTTACATATATTGATTCATTTAATTCTTATAATAACCCTGTGAAGTGAGTGCTATTATCTTGTTTTTAGAATGAGCAGTCTGAGACACAGAGGTATTAAGTGTCTTGCCCATGGTTACCCAGCTAGTAAGTGGAAGGGTTGGGATTTGAATGCAGGCAGTCAGGCTATAGAAAGCACGTGTTGCCCTCTTAGTTTACTTCTCCTCTCTATGACTTGACAGAGGGCTTATTCTATTCAATGACCCAGCAAGTGCTTGTTGATGTCAGTGTTCTGGGCAGGCTGTGGTCTCTGCCGCTCAGGTGTCTCAGTGTCTGGGAGAGGCGGACAGTAGGTAAGCAGTGTGACAAGTCCTGTGGCAGCAGTATTCACAGCATGCTCTGAGAACAAAAATGTTTCCTTTTCGCTTAGGTTTTTATTTTCTAAGAGTGTCCTTCTCAAGGGAAATTTCACTCTTCTGTTTTTGATGCCGTAATACTTAAGTGATTTAGAGAAATCCTAATATGAGGTTTACAGTTCTAGGCCTTAAATAGTCTATGATTCTCAAGGCCTCATAAATATCCTTTTCTCTGATGCTTAGTTCTTTGACTTTTGAAAATCAGATGGGCTGCTTCATGGACTTTGGTCTATAAACAAATGAAACCGTAAGAAAGACAGTCTTTGTACACTCACATTAAGACCCTAGTGAAGAAGTTTATCTGTGCTTGAAACAAAATGTGGGTGAGCAAATCTTACTCTTTGTTCTTATGTCCTAGGTTGAATATTCTCAAACAAGGTGAGGGAAATAGCCATATAGATATGAGAGCCTGTGCCACAGAATTGGATGTCTTCAATGGTTCATATTAAGGTTTTCACCACTCTATCCTGGGTGATTATCCCCAAGGTAATACAAAGTGAATACACACAAAAAGAAATATATTCAAATAGCACTTATCCAGTCTAATTTAAAGTAAAATCTTACACACACACACACACACACACACACACACAATTTCCTGGCAACTAGCCAGCTACCAAGTATCCATTTGGCAGGATAGCTGATTTCCTTTCCGAATGTGATTTGTACAAAAATAAGCCTTGAAGGAGGAGGTGAGAGATGGGAAATAGGCTGAAGAAAAAAAGATCTTATTTAGTATGGGTACATCCTTCAATGCTCATCATGTGCATTTCCTTTTTATGCTATTAGCTTGCATGTTTATTATGACTATAGGCATGTTGATTTGCTTTTTCACACTCAGTCCATAAATGTTCATACTCTGTCACGTTTCTGTCCATAAATATTCTTTTGAGAGAGAGGGGAATTCTCTCTGTTTAATCGATTTCTGAGAAATGGCAACACACAAAGCACTTGGTGATATCCTAGGATTAGAAGTGAGACTAGTTAGAATCCCCGAGAAGTCAGAATTATTTCAAAAGCTACCCTAGCAGGGATAGAAATCCTTCCCAAGCAAGTAGGGCCTATGTATAAAACCCTAGTCATCATATCTAAAACATAAAATGAATATCAAGGTTAAAAAAAAGAAAGAAGAAAAAAATACATCTCCCCCCCCCCCCCCTTGTATGATGGCTTTTTGCTCCTCTTTTCCCGAACTCCAGTTAAGTGAGATGTGATTGGATGAGGTGAGATGAAGGACAGCATCATATGTCTCAGAACATAGAGGTATCTACACTAAGATGGATATTAGAACTATTTTAGGTGCTTCTGAAAAAAAAAAAATTCCAGAGCCCCACCCCATATATACTGATTTTCTTGGTCAGTGGTGGAATACATAGTTTTAAAGAACTCATCTAGGGATTTTAATAATCAGCCATTTTTAGAAAATCAGTATCAAGAATTTGGTATGTTTAAAGTTTCACATCATTCTACTGTGTGGTGAGGAAAGAGAACTACTGTACACCATTGGGGAGGTCAGATGTAGGGGTAAAGTATAGATGGGTATAGAGTATTGCAATCAACTAAATAGAGATACTTGAAGACAATAAAAAGAAGATAACAGATTTGGAATCAGTGATGTCTGAAGACCTTTCTGTCTTTAAAATTCTAAGGCTCAAAGCCCTGAGATCGATAACCCTACAGCATTTCATTTATGGCTTGTCTTTGATCTGTGATGTATGTTTGCTTTCTCGCAGGGCTTCCTTGCTGGCTCAGATGGTAAAGAATCTGCTTGTAATGCGGGAGACCTGGGTTCAATCCCTGGATTGGGAAGATCTCCTGGAGAGGGGAATGGCAACCCACTCCAGTATCCTTGCCTGGAGAATTCCATGAACAGGGGAACCTTGTTCAAAGAGTCGGACACGACTGAGCGACTTCACCACCATTCAGTTCAGTTCAGTCACTTAGTCGTGTCTACCTCTTTGTGACCCTATGGACTGTGGCACGCCAGGCCTCCCTGTCCATCACCAACTCCTGGAGCTTACTCAAACTCATGTCCATTGAGTCGGTGATGCCATCCAACCATCTCATCTTCTGTCATCCCCTTCTCCTCCTGCCTTCAATCTTTCCCAGCATCAGGGACTTTTCTAATGAGTCAGTTCTTCGTATCAGGTGGCCAAAGTATTGGAGTTTCAGCTTCAGCATCAGTCCTTCCAATGAATATTCAGTACTGATTTCCTTAAGGAGGGACTGGTTGGAACTCTTTGCAGTCCAAGGGACTCTCAAGAGTCTTCTCCAACACCAAGTTCAAAAGCATCAATTCTTTGGCGCTCAGCTTTCAGCTTTCATTATAGTCCAACTCTTACCTCCATACATGACTACTGGAAAAACCATAGCTTTGACTAGACAGATGTTTATTGGCAAAGTAATGACTCTGCTTCTTAATATGCTGTCTAGGTTGGTCATAGCTTTTCCTTGAAGGAGAAAGTGTCTTTTAATTTCATGGCTGCAGTCACAAATGGCAGTGATTTTTGAGCCTAAAAACATGTGTCACTGTTTCCATTGTTTCCCCATCTATTTGCCATGAAGTGATGGGACCAGATGCCATGATCTTAGTTTTCTGAATGTTGAGTTTTAAGCCAACTTTTTCACTCTCCTCTTTCACTTTCATCAAGAGGCTTTTTAGTTCTTCTTCACTTTCTGCCATAAGGGTGGTGTCATTTGCATATGTGAGGTTATTGATAATTCTCCCAGCAATCTTGATTCCAGCTTGTGCTTCATCCAGTCCAGCATTTTGCATGATGTACCTGCATATAAAATAAATAAGCAGGGTGACAATATACAGCATTGACATACTCCTTTCTCGATTTGGAACCAGTCTGTTGTTCCATGTCCAGTTCTAACTGTTGCTTTTTGAGTGCATGAAGATTTCTCAGGAGGCAAGTCAGGTGGTCTGGTATTCCTATCCCTTGAAGAATTTCCCCTAGTTTGTTGTGATCCACACAGTCAAATACTTTGGTGTAGTTGTAAGGCATAAGTAGATGTTTTTCTGAAACGCTTACTTTTTTGATGATCCAACGGATGTTGGCAATTTCACCTCTGATTCCTCTGGCATTTTTAAATCCATCTTGCACATATGAAAGTTCATGATTCATGTACTGTTGAAGCCTTGCTTGGAGAATTTTGAGCATTACTTTACTAGCTGGTGAGATGATTGCAATTATGCTGTAGTTTGCACATTCTTTGACATTGCCTTTCTTTGGGATTGGAATGAAAACTGACCTTTTCCAGTCCTGTGGCCACTGCTGAGTTTTCCAAATTTTCTGCATACTGAGTGCAGCACTTTCACAGCATCAGCTTCCAGAATTTGAAATAGCTCAACTGGAATTCCATCACCTCCACTAGCTTTGTTCATAGTGATGCTTTCTAAGGCCCACTTGACTTTACATTCCAGGCTCTAGATTAGTGATCACACCATCATGATTATCTAGATCATGAAGATCTTTCTTGTATTGTTCTTCTGTGTATTCTTGACACCTCTTCTTAATATCTTCTGCTTTTGTTAGGTCCATAACATTTCTGTCCTTTATCGAGCCCATCTTTGCATGACATGTTCCCTTGATATCTCCAATATTCTTGAAGAGATCTCTAGTCTTTCCCATTCTATATTTTCCCTCTATTTCTTTGCACTGATCACTGAGGAAGATTTTCTTATCTCTCCATGCTATTCTTTGGAACTCTGAGTTCAAATGGGTATATCTTTCTTTTTATCCTTTGCCTTTTGCTTCTCTTCTTTTCTCAGCTATTTGTAAGGCCTCCTCAGACAACTGTTTTGCCTTGCATTTCTCTTTCTTGGGGATGGTCTTGGTCACTCTCTCCTATACAGTGTCACAAACTGCCATCCATAGTTCTATAGGCACTCTATCAGACTAATCCTTTGAATCTGTTTGTCATTTCTACTGTATAATCATAAGCGATTTGATTTAGGTCATACCTGAATGGTCTAATGGTTTTCCCTACTTTCTTCCATTTCAGCCAGAATTTGGCAATAAGGAGTTCATGATCTGAGCCACAGTCAGCTCCCGGTCTTGGTTTTGCTAACTGTATAGAGCTTCTCCACCTTTGACTGCAAATAATATAATCAATCTGATTTTGGTATTGACCATCTGGTGATGTCCATGTGTAGAGTCTTCTCTTGTGTTGTAAAGGGTGTTTGCTATGACTGGTGCCTTCTCTTGGCAAAACTCTGTTAGCCTTTGCCCTGCTTCATTTTGTACTCAGCCTAGAACTGTACTTTTCCAGAGTCCCTGCTTTCAATAAAAATGGACTGAATGAAAGGCTCTATAATTGTGTCTAGATGGATGAAAGAAAGATCAAATTGCTTTCTGAGGAAAATATGTTGTTCAGGACATTGATGCCCACATTACTCATTAGTGTGCCTCTCAACTAACCTTTTTATTTTTTTCTTAAAGCATGTGTATGGGCAAAAAAATACAATATTCATAGTAGATAGAATCACAAGAATCTTAGTTGTGATGTCAGTGCATTAAGTTTATTAGTTGTCAAATTTATCATCCTTCATTTTTATCCTATATGTTTCTCCCTTTGGACATTTGGATTTCTTGTTGGATTTACCCTTTCCAAATGCAATTTTTCTACCTATCACCTCCAGGAAAAATACAAAAAGGTCAAACAAACAAAATATAAGCACTCTGTGACATCGAGTGAGAACAATGTAACAGAGGAATCCATTTTTATTTATTCTTTATGGCATATATTTCATTTTACCATCTCTAATTTGGTCATCTCTCTTATGCTATTGTGAGATTGCTCTGTTCATCAGAGTAAGGATAAAGGATAAATAAGGGATAAATCTGTTTTATATAGATTACCCAAATATCAACTGGTTAGATATTGTATGCCCTTTAATATTATAAAGAAGCAATCAAAATGAACCAACAAACAGATATCCTACCACCACAGTCATGAACTGCCAGCCTACCTGTTTTGGGGGAAATCCTATTCTTCACCTATCCCTGAGGATTCATGGATAATTTAACTTTTTGCCTTGGTTTCTTATTTTCCTCTGAATTATAAATCTCTTTTGTGTATCTCATTTCCTTCAGTGTTTCTTTTTATGTTTATCAAGACTATTTTTGTACTTTTGCCAAGATAACATTAACAAAGGCATTCTGTACCTGAACATTTTATTGAGGGTTTGGGGGCATCAGGAGTTTGTTATGTTGCCTCCCAGCACTGTCAACAAACTGCATTTGTATTTTAGATGTCCCCTTTTAAAATCCTTAGGCTTTACCCTCACCGGTATTTCCTAGTGATTAACTTTAGCACAGAGTCTTCAGCCTTTTGCTCAAGGACAGGTAGTTTCCATTCTTCTTAGATTATACCACAGCTACCCAAATTCTTAGTTTCTCCTCAAGTTTTGTCCATGTCCTTTGTGTGGATTCTTGAAAAAAAAAAAACAGGCTGTGAGTTTATATTACGACAGCCTTTCTTCCATCTACAAGTTGATCTACTATCATTAATGCTCACAGAACTAGGATGGTTCCATTTCCAGAAGATAAACTTACGTAAGTTCCAGTTGAGAGTGAAAACACAAAGTGTCCTGGAAAATGTTTACATCTTCCTCTAGGATATGAGAAATTATGTAGGCTTGCTATTTTGAATTATTTCTTTAGGAAACAGAAGCAGCAAATCTCTCAGTGGCCCACATGAGAAATGAAAAGCTATAATTGAAAGATGCTCTGTACATTTATCTTGGTTATAAAGCAAAATATTGAATCACCTCACCATCAGGGAAAGTTATGTTCATGGACTTTGACCATGGAGGATCTCTCTTTGCCCATCTTAATACAGAAGGCAGAGGTTGTTCCTATTTGGACTTTTGTAAACAAAAGGAAGAAATCTTCCTAGCACATTACTGGGATAGCTATTATTGGTAGTATCTGATTATTCTTTAATAGTCCTTCAGTAAAAAATTAAAAAGACTTTAATGAAAAATGTTTTTGACTGGTTATCTGTGTCTTAAAATTCTAGATCTCTTAGAGGAACCAACTAATTATAGGGGGCATTGGCAAGGAGAAATCTGCTCTGATGTTTGGCTGAGAAACCCTGAAACTTCCCCCAAGCTTCAAACTCCCAAGTCTAGCTTATTTTTATCTGCAAAGTAATTCAGATCTCCCTCATTTCTTCATTACCTCCCTGTCCTTTCCCTGGGTTAATCTTTCCACATTAAAATCACCCATCAAGATGTTTTGTGAAACTAAAATTCTCGCCATTTGATTCATTATGTGACTTTCTATGAATGACACTTTCCCCTCAGTGGTACAGGGCCATGCTACTCTGCAGTGCGTGTTTACCTTGGAAAGGGCGGTACCATGGCCCATGTTTCTACAGTAGTTGTAAACTGCCTCTTCCTTTTTCTCATTCTCTTCTTGATTATTTACTTTTTAGCACTTTCCTATCCTATTTGAGTATTCTTATCTGTAAGATCTGAAATCCTTATTAAGAAACACTTGCTGAACCAACCTCGATGCTGCCCCCTCCGCCACCTCCCCCCCCGCCACACACACACCATTGTGAGCACAGGAAATGTAGCTTCAACACTTGGACTTTCAGGATGGAGTTGAGAAATATAGCAAGGCAGCCTGCTTAGTGTTTCTTGGCCAACATAGTTCATTTTGTGAAAAGCACTAAGTGAATTGATCTCATCATGCTGTTGGAACAGCATGAACAATGAGGAGTTTTAAATAAATTTGTATTATAAATTTTGTTGACATGCACGAGGCTTATGGTTTTGAAAAGCACTTTATTTTAATCATTGTAGATGAAAGGCAAACGATTGATATAACCATTCCTGTGAACATTTCTCTTAGAATTTGGTTAATAGGAAGTATGCCTTCAAGTGAAAGGAGAAGTTTCATGATTTCATTTCTTTATTTTACCATAAAAAAGACAAATAGAATTCTATGAAGCATCTGTTATCACCTTTTATCCTCCTGGCTCTTTCATATCCTAAAAAGTATTAAACTTGTTTATATTTATCATAATTATAACTGCAATACATTTTTCTCCACACTGCCCTGTTGATTACACACAGTACATACATGCACAAAACCCATAGTCAAAGTCATTCAGCTTCTTGTTGAACTGTTGGCATTGACCTGGTTAAAGTTTTCTTTCCATCTAGAGGTTAATATTATTTTTCCCCTACTCTTTTTTTTTTTTTTTCAACCAGCTGGCTTTAAGTGGAAAAAAAATACAAACAACAGCATAAGTAGAAAGTAGTGGGGAAGATTCCATAAGGACAATACGCCAGTCTTAACTCTAAATCTGTCTTAAAAAATAGTAAAGATTTTATTGAATCTCCAAAAGAAGACAGTAGAGGAAGAGGGAGTTTAACATAACACAAGGATGTATAAAACCCTTCAAAAACTTGCAGAAAGGAAAGAAAATTGTCAGAAGAAATAATAGTTATATGAAATGGGGATAAATAACTTTAGCAAGAACTCATTACACATATAGGATATACGTGTGTGTGTGTGTGTATACACATTGTTGTTTTTCAGTTGCTCAGTCATGTCTGACTCTTTATGACATCACGGACTGCAGCACGCCAGGCTTCCCTGTCCTTAACTATCTCCCAGAATTTACTCATACTCATGTCCACTGAGTCTATGATGCCATCCAACTGATATATATATACACACACACACACACAAACACATATATGTATATTTGTATCAGAGCGTTTCATTTGCCACTTCTGTAAAGTACTCTGGAAAACAGCTTTCCGAGGTATCACTCAATGAATTAGTTTCCATCCTTTAAATAATCACTTAATAATATAAATAAAATAATAAATGATCATAATGGTGGTTTTAATGATGAGAATGAGTATTGGAACTCATTTAATAAGTTTTTTAATACAAACTGATGCTAGTTAAAGGTCCAGATTAAACAACAAAAAAATTTAGGGTTAACAAAAATCTCTTCAAAGGAATCTATTGTCTTCTTGCAAATAAAAGCAGGTTTAAGATTCTCTCGGTTCAAAAGTCAATTATTGCCAATTTCATGGACTCCTCAAACATGGGATTTTCATTTAGCAGATCCAACTTCATTTTACCTGTCCAAAGCCCATAAAATGGCCCCTTTCCATCTGATAAATGTTCCACAATGAAATTAGAATTGTTGGAAAATAATGGAAATCTATGGACATATGTATACTGTGACTGAAATGTGAATTTGTCAGTAATATCTGGTGTAAATTACTTATTTAAAGATCAACATTAAATCTTCTAGACCAGTAAAGCTTGATTTTCTATATTATAGCTGGTGTAATCTCCTACCTCCTAGTAGAGGTAACTCAAACCCTTCTACAGAAATAAGAGCCCCTACCCTGACAAACAGTGATTCTTAATGTCTTTGGTGTATGTCATGACCCTCTGAAAGATCAAATGAAAACTACAGACACTCATCCAAGAAAAACAAGATACTATGCAAAAAATTAGAAGCAATTTGAACAGTTAAAAAAAAAAAAAGGACCTATTCCAAATAGTTTTTGAAAGAGGAGTTCTTCACTCCCTTAATGCTTTTTAGTATTTCTCAAAAAGAAGCTCTTTCTTAAGTCTAATGTATAAATTTAAATAATTTCCCATAGGTTTATTTACCCAGCTCTGTTTATATTACTGACATCCCCCTTTGAAGATTTAAGTGAGTTTCTCATATAATTTTCTTTACTCTGTGAATGGGCCACAAAGGAGTTAGCTCAACTAGTAAAAAAATGGTTTGCCTTGGTCCAAGGTACCAAGAAAAGAAAAAGCATAACTAAATGTGTGTTCCACGTGCACCCCTAGCTGTAATTCAGAGAAGGTGACTTGGCATATCCATAAGTATGTAGGCAAGACCCCAAAGAGACTGTATGGATTGTTAATTGATAAGATGCAACATGTATGGATATGCCAGCTCCTTGCTTTCTACCTCCTTTTGAAAACAATAGCAGCAACAGCAAAACCCTTAACCTCTGAATCATGACAGTTTTAATTATTTTATCAGATATTCTTAGTAGAAGTAAAATCCCCAAGGGCAGAAAGAACTTTCTGCGGCTTTCAGAGGAGGAAAATATTCTGACAGGGGAGACGGGGACAACGGGATGATCCTTAGGCAAAATCAAATTGTTCTGAAATGATTGGTAGCTCTTCCTAGAACAGGAAATAGGCTTGTTCAGAAGATGCTTCTGGAGACTTCAAGCTGGTTTACATTTACTTTCTCAATTTGTTCCTAAGATCAGTGAATCATTTCTTAAATGATTCTGTAATATGTTATTTTCTAACCATATGGAGGACACCATCAACCAAATGGTTTCTTTTCCTCTTTGAGGCACTATTTTTACATGGTGATGGCAGAGAGAAGTCCTTTCAGACTCAGGGGAACCACAAGATATCTGCACTGGCAGCTGCTCATGAGATCTTCCTTAGCAGTAGACCACTACCATCATTTTCTGGATTCACAGTAGAAAGGGAATTCCAGTTCACTTTGAAGCTTGTTCAAAATATCCTTGTCCATCTATTTTACCCCCAAGCCAACTCATTTTTTAAACTGCCCTTGGTTAGCTTTGACCAACAGAAAGGGTTGGGAAACCACTGAAATCTTATTTTAGAAGGGATTGAAACCTTTCCTTTTTGGGTTCTTCAATTTCTGTTTGGCGACCAAAGAATCTATGTCAAAAGACTTGTAGAAACCTGTATTTGGAACTGGGGCTTCTGTGGCAGATTTAAAACCCTTGGGTTATTTGAGATTTCCAAGTTAAGACCCGATGGAGCAAGGGATGTAGGGAGGCAGCTATAACATGGACAATGCACCTATCAATTTTTCTTGGAAATAAGAATAGCCTCTTGATCTGTCATACTTAATACAAAACGAGAGTGATACAAATGAAGACTTAAATTGATGAGGCACATGTGTAAATTGATAAAGGAAGTTTGGTGCATCATAACATTGAAATTTATCTAAATTCAATATTGTTAAACATTCTTAAAGATCAAATGAATTATACATGAAATATATGGATTATTTGTCCCTGGCAAACAATGGTGACATTTCTGTCTGTCACTTAGTATGACAAGGTTAGCATGTTTTATTCAAAACTTTTAAACAGTAAAATGATTTGTATGCATTACTCTTTCTTTGGACTGTCAGCGAAAGCAGAAAGCAACACAGTTATTCTATGACATTGAGTCCGCATGTGCATAAAAATGACAGAATAGGATTGCCTCTGACATCTATAAAGCTCATACTTTGGCTTTCTAATCATCTGGTAGAAAAACAAAACCGAAAAGACAGAAGTATTTCCCTTTCACCCCCCCCAACAAAGGAACATTCCATTGTGTATTGAAATATAAATATGATATTTGTGATATAATAAATATAGAATATTCATGATTGGGAATAGATTCCTGGAGATGAATGATTTGGGTTTTAAGGAAATTTAATGACAGAATATTTATTTTTTTCAAAAAAACAGATTCAGGTTACGTTGTTCCTTTCAGTGTTAAAATGCTGTGCAGTGATGGGATAGGACAGTAATTTAAGAGATCCTTGGGCTTCGTGTTCCCTGTGTATGTAGGATGAGCATATAGAAAGAAATGAATAGCAGAATAGAAAGATGCTGCTTGATACCTGAGTGGAGACAGGACTTTAGTGACTTGTCTGTAGTTTCTGTCACAGCAGTCTGACACTGGAGGGTGTCAAGGTTAAGTCCTGATAGAGTAAGTTATAGAAGAGAGGCAACTGCTGAGGCAGCTCTAACATTGCCCCATCCACCTCGGCCCCTCAAACCAGGACGCTGGAGGAACATGTACTTCACTGTTGTTGTTCCCCTCTTACTCCTCCTCTCTTTGAGTTTCTAAGGCAGAAATGAGTTTTTGGGAGATTATGTTAAGTTGAGGTTTCCCTGGTGGCTTGTTTATAAAGAATCTGCCTGCAATGCAGGAGACTGCTTGAAGCACAGGAGACCTGGGTTTGATCCCTGAATCTGGAAGATTCCCTGGAGAAGGAAATGACAACCCATATTCCAATATTCTTGCCTGGAGCATCCCATGGACAGAGGAACCTGGTGGGCTACAGTCCATGGGTCACAAGAATTGGATATAATTTAGCACTGGAGATCCACTCCAGTACTCTTGCCTGGGAAATCCCGTGGACAGAGGAGCCTGGTAGGCTGCAGTCCATGGGGTCGCTAAGAGTCAGACACGACTGAGCAACTTCACTTTCACTTTTCACTGTTATGCATTGGAGAAGGAAATGGCAACCCACTCCAGTGTTCTTGCGTGGAGAATCCCAGGGACGGTGGAGCATGGTGGGCTGCTGTCTATGGAGTCGCACAGAGTTGGACATGACTGAAGCAACTTAGCAGCAGCAGCAGTAGCAACTAAACCGCAACCACCATGCTAGGTTGGAATAAGGTAGAACCTAGGGATCTGGTGCATATAAATACCCTGGGACAGAGAACGCTTGAGGCTTTTATTCAGCCTTTCCTATTCACAGGTCACTTAGTGACCATCCCACAAAGAACTTTGCACTGACACTTTCTGGGAAGAGACTATGAACCAGTGACTCTCTTGGGAATAAAATGATGCCTGATATAAGCTCTTGTCTTTCAAGTGTTTACAATAAAGGAAGAAAGCACATTAGCAAATAAGCACAGTGGTGATATGGATGCTATTGTGGCTAATTGCACAGTGTGAGTGGAGAGGGAAGAAGGCTACTATCAGAGGAAGAGGCCAGAATACCATACTTAACTGTTCCTCCTTCTCCGCTCCATACCCTAGGATGTTCACCACAAAGAAGGATATTTTCTTTCATTGCATTAGGCAATATGTTCACCACATCTTTGAAAACCAAATTCCATGCATCATGCATGCATTTTATGTTTCTTCCATACCTGTCCAGGAGCTGGAGAAAAGCTAGCACTTTAGAATATGTATTAAGGTTTTTGATTATTATGATAGGTAATGGCTGCAATTGATTAAAAACTGTCTAAAGCAAAAGATTGAAGTATGCATTGGGGGAGATTATTTACGAGAAATAACTTTCTTCCAAAATTTTTCTTTTGACCAACCTAGACAGCATATTAAAAAGCAGAGACATTACTTTGCCAACAAAAGTCCATCTAGTCAAAGCTATGGTCTCTTCAGTAGTTATGTATGGATGTGAGAGTTGGACTATAAATAAAGCTGAGTGCTGAAGAATTGATGCTTTTGAACTGTGGTGTCAGAGAAGACTCTTGAGAGTCCTTTGGACTGCAGGGAGATCCAACCAGTCCATCCTAAAAGAAGTCAGTCCTGAATATTCATTGGAAGGACTGATGTTGAAGCTGAAACTCTGATACTTTAGCCATTTGATGTGAAGAATTGACTCATTTGAAAAGACCCTGATGCTGGGAAAGATTGAAGATGAGAAGAGAAGGGGATGAAAGAGGAAAAGATACTTGGATGGTATCACCGACTAATGGACATGAGTTTGAGCAAGGTCCGGGAGTTGGTGATAGACAGGGAAGCCTGGTGTGCTGCAGTCTATGGGATTGCAAAGAGTTGGACATGGCTGATCAACTGAACTGATTTTAGAGACTGTTTAATTAATTTGAAAAGACCCTGATGTTGGAAAAGATTGAGGGCGGGAGGAGAAGGGGACGACAGAGGAAGAGATGGTTGGATGGCATCACTGACACAGTGGACATGGGTTTGGGTGATGGGAGTGGACTCCGGGAGTTGGTGATGGACAGGGAGGCCTGGCGTGCTGTGGTTTGTGGGGTCACAAAGAGTCGGACATGACTGAGTGACTTAACTGAACTAATGAAGGAAAAAAGAAATTTTACTATATACTCCAGTTTTCTGGATATACACTTAACTCATGTTGACTCTGAAACTCATCAATGTTAACACATCAGCTACAAGGTAGGTACTAGTTGCAAAGATGATTATCACTATTTCACTTTAGTTATACACAAAAATTATACCCAATCTATGTTAATCCTTTATCTCAATCTACCTGCCCCCTGCCAACTTCCAGTACACTTCGCATCAATCTAGATTGTTAGAAAGAATGAAAGAACTGTATTGTTTTCAGAAAGATTTTTCCTGAATCAGTAAGCAAATTTATAGAGATAGCTGAGAAGAAAATTATAATAACCTATTGCCAAAAAGAGACTTGCAGGTGCCACCAGACTTTCAGGATGCTATGCAGCCTGGCAGGGCTGTCATTTTAAGAAATGTTGTTTCCCTAGAGGAAAGTGTTTTCAGAAATACTCTGACCTTTCTATTTTTTTTTTTTTTAAGCATGGAAGTGAGGTCATCTAAGAAGAGCAATATTCCAAGTAAATGTGGTGAGCCTTTAGTTTGAAATATTCATCGTGTTTCTGTTGTGAATCTAAACCACTGCTAAAATTCAGTTTGCCGGTCTATTCAGCTTATTCATTTCATGCAAATCCCAATGTGCATGAAATGAACAAAAGAGTTTCTTTCTATTTGTAGTATTGTTAAGTTTTCTATTCCATTTTTTGTTCCCAAACTTGGTTTTGTCTCTTTCAGTATTAGCACTTTATTCATTCTTTCAACAAATATTTGTAGCATCCCTAGGCCTGATTGAGGCACAAGAATGAATAGTCTTGTCCCAGCATGGTAGTCAGCATGACCCACAGGTTTCATTTTTTATGCCTTTTTAGTTACATCATTAGAGAATGCTGAAGATTTCTTAAGGCCACATCTGTGATGAAGGCAATGATTTGCTCAATTATGTGTGTCTGCTCTGAGCATGATTTGAGGGCTCATTGCTTTCCTGACTCAGGAAGTGGGGGTGTACACTTGGGAGTCAGACTTATAGGAATTCCCTCAGTTGCTCTGCTCCTTGCAAGCTCTGACCTGGAATGTTAGCTCTCATTCTGAGTGAGTTTCTTTATTTGTAAAAGGAGAATGCCTCCTTTTACAAATGCCTCCTATAATGTGGTTAAATGAGTTACCAGAGTGTCTACATCTAGTTGTTGTTTTAGTTGCTAAGTCATGTCCAACTCCTTTTGAGACCCCATGTACTTACTATAGCCCACCAAGTCCTCTTTTCTATGGGGTTCTCCAGAAACAGTGGAGTAGATTGCCATTTCTTTCTTCAGAGGCTTTACTTGACCCAGGGATCAAACCCATGTCTTCTGCGTTGGCAGGTGGATCCTTCACCATTGAGCCACCTAGAGAGCCTATGTACACATGTTTAGTCCAGTCGCTCAGTCATGTCCGACTCTTTGTGACCCCATGGACTGCAGCGTGATCCAGCGGATGCTGGCAATTTGATCTCTGGTTCCTCTGCCTTTTCTAAATCCAGCTTGAACATCTGGAAGTTCATCATTCATGTACTGTTGAAGCGTGGCTTGGAGAATTTTGAGCATTGCTTTACTAGCGTGTGAGATGAGTGCAATTGTGTGGTTGTTTGAGCATTCTTTGGCATTGCCTTTCTTTGGGATTGGAATGAATACTGACCTTTTCCAGTCCTGTGGCCACTGCTGAGTTTCCAAATTTGCTGGTATATTGAGTGCAGCACTTTCACAGCATCATCTTTCAGGATTTGAAAGAGCTCATCTGGCTCTAGGTGAGTGATTACACCATTGTGATTATCTGGGTCATGAAAACATTTTTTGTACAGTTCTGTGTATTCTTGCCACCTCTACTTAATATCTTCTGCTTCTGTTAGGTCCATACCATTTGTCCTTTATTGTGCCCAACTTTGCATGAAATGTTCCCTTGGTATCTCTACTTTTCTTGAAGAGATGTCTAGTCTTCCCCATTCTGTTGTTTTCCTCTATTCCTTTGCACTGATCACTGAGGAAGGCTTTCTTATCTCTCCATGCTATTCTTTGGAACTCTGCATTCAAATGGGTGTGTCTTTCCTTTTCTCCTTTGCCTTTTACTTCTGTTCTTTTCACAGCTATTTGTAAGGCCTCCTCAGACAACCATTTTGCCTTTTTGCATTTCTTTTTCTTGGGGATGGTCTTGATCACTGCCTCCTGTACAATGTCACAAACCTTCATCCATATCTAATCCCTTGAATCTATTTGTCACTTCCAGTGTATAATCATAAGGGATTTGATTTAGGTCATACCTGAATGGTCTAGTGGTTTTCCCTACTTTCTTCAATTTAATCTGGGTCATGAAAACATTTTTTGTACAGTTCTGTGTATTCTTGCCACCTCTACTTAATATCTTCTGCTTCTGTTAGGTCCATACCATTTGTCCTTTATTGTGCCCAACTTTGCATGAAATGTTCCCTTGGTATCTCTACTTTTCTTGAAGAGATGTCTAGTCTTCCCCATTCTGTTGTTTTCCTCTATTCCTTTGCACTGATCACTGAGGAAGGCTTTCTTATCTCTCCATGCTATTCTTTGGAACTCTGCATTCAAATGGGTGTGTCTTTCCTTTTCTCCTTTGCCTTTTACTTCTGTTCTTTTCACAGCTATTTGTAAGGCCTCCTCAGACAACCATTTTGCCTTTTTGCATTTCTTTTTCTTGGGGATGGTCTTGATCACTGCCTCCTGTACAATGTCACAAACCTTCATCCATATCTAATCCCTTGAATCTATTTGTCACTTCCAGTGTATAATCATAAGGGATTTGATTTAGGTCATACCTGAATGGTCTAGTGGTTTTCCCTACTTTCTTCAATTTCAGTCAGAATTTGGCAATGAGGAGTTCATGATCTGAGCCACAGTCAGCTCCTGGTCTTGTTTTTGCTGACTGTATAGAGCTTCTCCATCTTTGGCTACAAAGAATATAATCTGATTTTGGTATTGACCGTCTGGTGATGTCCTTGTGTAGAGAGTCTTCTCTTGTGTTGTTGGAAGAGGGTGTTTGCTATGACCAGTGTGTTCTCTTGGCAAAACTCTGTTAGCCTTTGCCCTGCTTCAATATGTACTCCAAGGCCAAACTTGCCTGTTACTACAGGTATCTCTTGACTTCCTACTTTTGCATTCCTGTCCCCTATGATGGAAAGGACATCTTTTCTGGGTGTTAGTTCTAGAAGGTCTTGTAGATCTTTATAGAACCATTCAACTTCACCTTCTTCAGCATTACTGGTTGGGGCATAGACTTGGATTACTGTGATATTGAATGGTTTGCCTTGGAAACAGAGTCATTCTGTCATTTTTGAGATCATATCCAAGAACTGCATTTATGACTCTTCTGTTGATTATGAGGGCCAATCCATTTCTTCTAAGGGATTCTGCCCACAGTAGTTCACTCATTCCAGTCCATTTTAGTTCACTGATTCCTAAAATGTCGCTGTTCACTCTTGCCATCTCCTGTTTGACGAATTCCAATTTATTTTGATTCATAAACCTAACATTCCAGATTCCTATGCAATATTGTTCTTTACAGCATCAGCCCTTGCTTCCATCACCAGTCACATCCACAGCTGTGTGCTGTTTTTGCTTTGGCTCCATCCCTTCATTCTTTTTGGAGTTATTTCTCCACTGAACTCCAGTAGCATATTGGGCACCTACAGACCTAGGGAATTCATCTTTCAGTGTCCTATCTTTTTGCCTTTTCGTACTATTCATGGGGTTGTCAAGGCAAGAATACTGAAGTGGTTTTCTATTGCTCTTTCCAGGGGACCATGTTTTGTCAGAACTCTCCACGATGACCCATCCATCTTGGGTGGTCCTGCATGGTCTGGTTCATAGTTTCATAGTCCTACACCTATTAGGACTCCCTTAATAAGTGATCATTGTCAGTGCCTTTCCTAGGATCTAAAATCTAATGTATACGTAAATGGGTAAAAACTTTAATAATAATAGAAGAGAGGCTCAAATTTGTCATATTAATGCAGACACAATAATGTGTTCTCTAATTTCTTAGAAGATTTGGTAAATTACGGACCATCTGATTTCTCTTCTCTTTCGATTTTCTCTTAGATGTAATGGATTTCTATCATGGGAATTTTTAACTTAAATAAATTCAACTATAAATACACAGTAGGGAGCAAGAGAGAAAGGGACTGAACATGAATTTAAAAAGTTTAAATTGCATAGCTGATTATACATGTGTTTCCATTCAAGGAATACTTCTATCTGACTCATCTTGGGAACATTTCCCCACAGTGAGTTCATTCCTATTGTTTTAAAGGCATATATATTTTTTATATTATATGATCCCAATTCAAGCTCACTCAAATAAACACTGATTAGTTCTAATGCTGGAGGAAAATGATTTTGTGAGAGTTATTGAGAGACGGCTTGTTTCTCTACTCTGGCACCTTTCTAAGGCATTAGCCAGGGCATTTTCAATTATGCATGGTTATTAACTTATTGGCAGCATAACATTTAACTTCACTGTACTTCCTGGCTTTAATTCTTTATAATTCCTTTCATCTTTTGCTTGAATGTCTAGATTTTCTTTTTCCCCACATAATCTCAGTCAGTAGACTGACCTGTTTCTTGCTTGGTTTATCTAATGGCTGTTTTATTATTAAATTTTTCAAAAACATCATAGGGCCATGTCTAGAACTCAAATCCCTGTGTGTAATGTCTTAAGTGGGTTGTGGCGCTTACAGCATTATTTCCTTAGGAACACCTGATGAAGTTTTTGTGTTCCTGGAGTGGTAGGTGACAGTTTTGAATGTTAGAGTGAGCTCAGCAGTGTTTTTATAACATTAAAATAATATTATAATCCACTCTTTTCAGCCTGATGCTTGTCTGTTTTTATTCTGCCAACACAAAGGATCTTTTTAGACTGTTAGCCCAGGAATCCAAAGCTCTGATCCATAATAAAATGCAGACTGCAGAGCAGGTAGAACCTTTATCAGTTATTTACATGTCTGTATGAATCTAGTGTGATAGGGATAGAAGAAAAGGCCTAAGGTTTCTCTCAGCAGGTCTCTAAAAAGGCCTGGGCTGGAGTATAGGGCCAGCCTTCCCACCTCACTCCTTTGTCGCATGCTGCTATTAACCCTGTGGGACCTCTCCCTCCACCTCTGCCCCTTTCTTATGTCTGCCCTTCTCCTTTCTCTTATTCTGTCATGCATGGTTTTAATTTTTAGTTACCTTTCTTGCAGGGGCCTTCTTTTAGGATCTTCATGCCCATCAACATTAATGCTGAACATTCTTCATTAAGAATAATAACACCAATGTTTAAGCACATAAGATTTTTTAAGTATGAGGAAAGAAACTTTATAAATGCTCTGCTACTGCTGCTGCTAAGTCACTTCAGTCGTGTCCGACTCTGTGCAACCCCATAGACAGCAGCCCACCAGGCTCCCCCGTCCCTGGGATTCTCCAGGCAAGAACACTGGAGTGGGGTGCCATTTCCTTCTCCAATGCATGACAGTGAAAAGTGAAAATGAAGTCGCTCAGTCGTGTCTGACTCCTAGTGACCTCATGGACTGCAGCCTACCAGGTCCCTCCGTCCATGGGATTTTCCAGGCAAGAGTACTAGAGTGGGTTGCCGTTGCCTTCTCTGATATATGTCTCTAATTTTCACAATAATTCTGTGAGGAAAGTACTTTAATGTTAAAATCAGAAAAAAAAAAAAGGAAACAGAGACAAAGTAACTAACCATGTAATTTAGCAGATGAAAGAGGTGGATGAGAATTTATGTGTCTTTCTTGCCTGTGCCCTCTCCACTATCCTATGCTGATGGAAGGTGCCCTTATCAGTCTTTCTATCTATAGGTACATTTTTAAAAACCATGGCTGACTTCCAGAAAATTTTGCAGTGCTCGAAAACCAGTGTTGACAGGACTTTGAATTCAAAGGTTGCCTCCCACCCCCACCAAAGTAAATTGAAATTTTATTAGTTGCAATTCATGTAGTCAATGCCATTTCCCCCCACTGATACAGTTTCTCCAAATGAAACAGAACTTTATACAATTTTACTTTTCAAATAGAGCATTTCCAGGGCTGGCAATTGCTTTGATCCTCATTGGCTGGTCTTTGGAGGCTGTAACACTATTTTCTTTAACATTATTTGCTCCTTCCTATAAGATGTGTCGCCCCTTTCATACTGTGCCCACTGAAGCAGTTTCTCATTTCTGAAATGTTAATGCTTATAAGATGGAAAAAAAGAGGGAAAGAAAGACCCCAGAGTGATTTAAGATGATGATTCTGGATTGAAGCATCTTGCTACTTAGTGGAACACCATATTTCATAGTGTATTTGCAGAAATGCTTCATGGCACAAACTCCTATTTCATGTCCTTGAAGGCAGTGGAGTAACGGAGTTTCTGCTTCAGTGCCTACCTGATCAATAATCCTATGACTTTTCGAAGTCGCTATCTGTCTTGTGATACATTCTCACTGTGTTGATGTGCAATGACTAATACCTACATGTATATATTTTTGTCTCTTGCCAGCTGTAAATTATTTTTTAAATATTTTTACAAGTTCTTAAATTTATTTATATAAAACAGCTTTCCCTTGATTTCATTGGGGACAAATACATAAATCAGTTTCACCTGAAACTATTTGGAATTTCACATAACTTCTCTTGGGCTTGACCTTTAATTCAACATACAGTAATAGGGTGTTACCTATGTGGCAGACAGTATGTTAGGTCCTGGTTACACAGATGAGTGAAACATGGACCGTGACTATTCAGAGTTCACAAGCTTCAGGCTTGAAATGGTAGTTAAGAGTGTGGATTTTGTCACCACTCTGCCTTACTTTGAATGTTTTCCTTACAACTTGTTAGATGTTAGACAAATTATTTCACTTTTTATGTCTTAATGATCTCATCTGTAAAATGGGAGTCATGGTAAATGTTACCTTAAGACTTATGTGATTATTAAATGAGCTAATGCCTCTAAGGCAATAGAGGGGTGCCAGGCACATACATCTCAAGAAATTCTGGGTACTTTTGTCGATTGTTATTGATATTACTATTATTATTATGTGAGTTGCAAACAGCTAAATATTGTTTGCCTTAAGTATAAATTAGAAATTTGTTTAAGAGGAGGGACTACAGAACTCCATCATGAGCTGCCAAGGAAGTTTTCATAGGAGAAATGAGACTTACATGTATATAATTTTTGTCTTTTGCAACTTGAGACTTGAAGAAGGACTCAAGGAAGATACAGTATTTCACTAGACATATAAAGAAAGTCATAACATCTCAGGCAGCAAAAATAGCATTTGAATAGGTAGAAAGCCTTGAGGTAGTTTGCCCACTCAGTAAACTGTTGGTGGGGCCATGTATGTAATTAGGAGTAAGGTAAAGGGTAAGCTCACAAGAGCTCTGGGTGAGAGACTTAAGAATTTAGACTTTAATCACTTTGGCATTGGAAATGATTAAATAGTTTTTTAAAAGAAAACTAATGTGGTTAGATTTACATTTTAGAAATACTCTACTTAATGTAGAGGATAGATTAGAATGGTAGCTAGAGGAAGGTAAGACGTAAGACTAGATTTTTGTAATTGGTAACTTGAGAGCTTGATTATATCCTTAAGAGTGTCACTATGGAAATGGAAAAGGAGGGAACACATTTAAGATATAGTTAAGAGAAAGAATTGACAGTGCTGGAGGATCATTTGTCTGGAAAGGAGGACTAGAGGGGTCCAGGATGATGTTCAAGTTGAAGTTTGGGCCAGTTGGGTGGATGACCATGCTATTGGTAAAGATAAGGAGCAGATTTGATGGGCAGAACAGAGGCAGTCTGTTGGATGGGGATAAAACTGGAAGCAATCATCACCTTCTCATGGGCTGGTGGAGAAGAAAAAAAATCAGAAAAAAAGACATAAGAAATATACCAGAAGTAGAGAAGGAATCAGATATTATAGAATCAAAGGAAGAAACAATTGTTAGGAAAGAGATTTGTTAACAAAATTCGGAATTTATTGGTGATCTTCATGAATATATTCCAATGGTATGAGAGGAAACAAAATGAAAAGAAAAGTTAAGACTATTGTCAAGTAGCTCAGCTGAGAAGGGACATAGAAATGAAGAGGATTTTTTTCCTCCTTAGAGAAATAAACTTTAGAATTTTTGTATGTGATGGGGAAAAAGTCACCAGAACAGAAGATGGAAATAGAGGAAATAAAGAATTCCTTTGAAAGAGAATGATTCATCTCATCAGAACATAAAAGGATTAGTTTTCAACAAGAGGAAGAAATTTGATTCATATATATGGGAGGCAAGAATGGAATGCATGAGGATAAGTTGTTTGTGCCTGCAACAGGAATTAGAGTGGCTTCATTTCTATTTGTAAAATAGAAGGTGAGGTCATCTTCATGTTGTAGTCAAAGTTTTCTCTTTCTTTCCCTCATGATTATTTTCTTTTGTCTAAGTCCTTCCAGAAACCGAACAGTAAAATAAATAACATGTATTTTAAGGAATCTGCAGTTCCTGTGGATTTCTTGGTATTTCCTAGACTTAATGTGTGTGGCTTTTTTCTAATGAAGCTTTATCAGTTGAAATGTAGCAGTAAGATAGTTTCCACTATGTCTCTGTGAATTCTTTGTAAATTGAGAGGGCTGCACAGATCTCTGTAAGAAAGAGCGAACCATCATGTCATTATTTTGGTCAGGGTCACCTGTGTGCTCTCTTGAGCATATTAGCAGGCAAAAATGACCTCTGATATCTGGGGGTAGCAGGATCTCCAGTCTGGACTCTTTCACTCAGAGTCCTGGGGGAGCAAGTATGGTGCCTGTCATTAAGCATTCTTCATATCTACTAGATGTTTACTAAAGGACCCAGTGGTGCTAGTGTTAAGAATCCGCCTTCCAATGCAACTGACAGAAAAGAGGCTGGTTCAATCCCTGGGTTGGGAAGATCCCCTGGAGGAGGACACAGCAACCCACTCCAGTATTTTTGCCTGAAGAATCTCCATGGACAGAGGAACCTGGCAGTTAGAATTCATGGGGTTGCAAAGAGTCAGACATGACTGAAGCGACTGAGCGCACACACCCCCCAAGGAACATCTCTATTTATTTTAGAATCATGTAGAATATTATATCAGACGAGTCCACTGAGGATTAAAGATGTATGATTCCCGGTGTTAGGTAGGCTGGTTTACATCAGATTTTTATTACTGTAAAGTTCGTTTTAAACCCTATGGTATTCTAGTCCCAAGCTTTATGCTCTGAGTCTAGTTTTGTCTTTTGCAATAAAACAAGATGATTCTACCTTTTTATCCACAGAACATTATTACAAATCATTAAATGTTACTGTAATTGTCTTTCTATCATCTTTAACCCCCTTAACTTTTCCTCACAGATAATGTTTGTAAGCCCCTCCAATACCCAAGAAGCCTCTGTAATAAGCTTTAGCTCCCATTTATGAGGCAAATGCTCATATAGTGGAAATAGGATTAGACTTTAAATAGCATTAGACTTGAACAAAGAGGTTGAGTTCTGTTTTAGCAAATTCTGGAATTTGAAACTTCAACAGACAGTTATCTTCTGAGTCTCCATTTATAAAGGAGAATGGCACCTTAGTCAAAGGTTTTGTTTTGTTTTTAAGCAGTATTATTTCTGTGTCTTTTACATATATATACACCAAAATTCACCCATCTAAAATACATAATTGGATAGTTTTTAGTATATCTATAGTACTGTGCAAGGATGACCCTAATCTTGTTTTAGGACATTTTTATTACCTCCAAGAAACACTGTAGCCATTAGCAGTCACTGTTCACCACCCCTGTCTTTTCTCTCAATCCCAACCCTAAAACCCTAATCTGCTGTCTTTCAATATAGATTTGCTTATGTTATACATTTCCTATAAATGGAATCATACAACAGTATGGTCTTTTGTGACTGGTTTCTTTTACTTATTCTAATGTTTTCAGGGTTCTCCTATGTTATGACATCAATATTTCATTCCTTTTTGTAGCCAAATAATATTCCATTGCATACATAAATTACATTTTGTTTATATATTCATCAGTTGATGGACATTTGGATTGTTTCCATATTTTAACTACTATGAATAATTCTGCTATGAACATTTGTGTACAAGTTTTTATGTGGACATATGTTTTTATTTCTCTTGAGTAGAATCCTAGGAGTGAAATTGCTTCAGATAGAAATTTTGCCTTCATATGGTAACTCTGTTTAACATTTTGTGAAACTGCCAAACTGTTTCCAAAGTGGCTGTACTATTTTAAACTCCTACTTCATTTTGATGAAGACTAAAAGACTGAGTTAATAAAGGAAAAACTAAATGCTGAAGTACTACCCATGGCTACTTTTATTATTTTGTCTACTCCTCACAAAAAACAAGCTATAAAACATATTTAGCATGTGCTTAAAGAATTCCCCAGTCATCTGTGGGTTAGGTATTTCCTATATTTAATGGTGTGACTTACAGGCTCACATTTTGCTAGTGAGGCCCACAACAGATGCAAATCTGGAATATTCAAGTTAACTCTGTAGTTAGCTATGTGTCTTTTTTTTAAATCATAATTACTACATTCTATTTAAAGGTTTTAGAAGATTAGTGACAGAGCTCATAAGAGTTATCTGAATCCTTAAAAAAAGCAAAGTGCAAGAATTAAAAAAAAATCGCTTCTATGAAAACACCTTATTTGTTTCTTAAATTGTTGAAGAGAGCAAAAGAATGTTTATGATCCTAAAGACAAAAGTTATAGACATGCTAAAGAATACATTAAAACAAGACTGAGGAAAAATATATTGTGTTATAGGTTATATCCTGTTATAAATGAACATCATTTCTATAGAACTCTTTTTTTTTAACCTTTAATGTAGTTACTCTAAAATTTGAGGCGGCATTTGAGTTTTCCTCTGAAGATATGGGAAAAAAAAATAATGTTGAGCATCACATCCCCACTCCCTCACTCCACCCAGGCCCAAATAAGTCCATGCTGTAAGCGTATTTCTTCTCCCTGTAATTTTGAAATTAATATGAGAAGAACTGACATCAGGCGTTCACTTTGAGTGATGGCACAGAGTGGGCCCCAGAAACCCATCAGGCGGAGCATCGTGGGGTCAGAACAGCCTAGCGAGGTGTCTTGAGGGGACCCCAGGGCTCGGGGCAGTGATTAGTCGGTTGCACACGGTTGCTGCGCCCGTCCTGCCTGTGGGGAGAGGCTGCAGGAGATCGCCTGCAATCTGTTCTGTCACCTTTCCGGGGCTGGGATGCCATCCATCAGGCCTTTGTCCTTGTGGATCAACCTCATGACCTGGTCAGGGCTGCTACTGGGGCTGGCTCCATGAGGGGTCAGACCTGCTCCAAGGGAAGGCCTAGCTACCCGCACGGCGCTCCCTTGGTCGTGAAGCCAAAGACTCGTTGATGTGTTTTCACCACAAATATGAGGGTGCTGGCCACTTGAGAGACCTCTAAGACTCGCCTCCTGCTCGGAAAGTAGAGATGCCGATCCTTTTGTGGGCTCTGGATCCGGAAGCTGGGCTCTGGGAGTTGACGCAGCGGGTCAGTGCTGAGTGTGGAGGCAGCACCAGGCATCAGGTGGCTCTGCATGCTGTCCGCCCGCAGCGTCAGATCCGAATGTGGAGGCACACGGGGCACATGTTCTCCTTGCACTGCGCCCTTGCTTTGCTGGCCCACTGGAAGCCAGCATCTCGCTGTCCTTGGTCTCCTTAGGCAGTGCATACCCTCGGTGATCTGAGGGGATCGGTGCTGGCCAGCCAGAGCACCGCAGTGAGTGGACCTCGCCACATCCCACTTGTACTTTTCAGCGGGGGAGCTGGCCCACTACTCCAGCTCCTGGCGGGCAGGCACCTCACCCTTGTCAGTGTCCTCTGCTTGGCCATCAGTGTACAGCTGATTGTGCTTGTTAGGGGGCTTAGACAAGCAGAGCATGCTTTACTCCCTGGTGACCTCACAGTACCAGAGGGCTGTTGGATTTCCTGATGGAATATGGACTTGGTCCCCTCTCCTCAAGGATTCAGGGAATTTGAGATCGACTTGGCCAGTGCTTCAGCCCCTCCTCCATCCAGTTTGGTTTGGTGGGTAGGCCGGGTTGTTGGCCTCCACAATGATCCTGTCAACTGGAACCAGCTCCTCCAGTGGATGTTCTCTGAGGGGGTGATGATTCCTGCCTTTGTGAGTGGTGGATGCTTAGCAGGTTCACGATGATGTTTCTCAAGGCACATTCTCCTTGGACTCTAGGTAACAGCCCATTAAAGGGGTAGTTTTCTGAATCAGTTTCAAGTATAGATTCTCCTTTCTGCACGTGTGTTTGGGGATGTGTATTGTGATCATTTTGCAATATGTACAAATGTTGAATCGTTATGTTGCACCCCCAAAATCCTATTCTAATCGTGGACAGCTGTTTCTCACAGTCAGGCCAGTGATTTCACACATGTGTGGATCAGAGAGCAGTTGTCCTCAGTCTCATCCCAATTTGGGAAAATAATTTGTATGGTTGTTCTAGTGATGGAGGGTGATTACTACGGTAGTACTGATTAAAATGCCTAAGGTGTAGACTTCTAAGTTTGTGAGAATATGACTCAGAGAAGGGAACAGTCTTTCATTTTACCTGAGACTGTACTCTTTGGGGATAAGAATCACATCATAGCCAGTTTTGTTTCTGCAATGACTATTACTTAATATATGACCATAGTATTAGGTAATAAAAACAGAAAATTGTATGTCTGCTACAAACTTGAACATTCATCCATACTTAAGTACCTAAACTGTGAGAAGGGCTGCTTCCTTTTTTTTTTTTTTTTTTTTACTGATTAATAAACTGAAACTCAAATCACTTGCACATACAGTATCTAGTACGGATAGGCAATCATTAATTTTTGAATTGTTAAAACAAAAAATAAAGAATACAGTCACTTTGGTAACAAAAATAATTCCACGTTAGTACTCCAAAATCACTTCATATGGTGATTGCAGCCATGAAATTAAAAGACGCTTACTCCTTGGAAGGATAGTTATGACCAACCTAGATAGCATATTGAAAAGCAGAGACATTACTTTGCCAACAAAGGTCCATCTAGTCAAGGCTATGGTTTTTCCAGTGGTCATATATGATGTGAGATTTGGACTATGAAGAAAGCTGAGAGCCGTAGAATTGATGCTTTTGAACTGTGGTGTTGGAGAAGACTCTTGAGAGAGTCCATCCCTTGGACTGCAAGGAGATCCAACCAGTCTATCCTAAAGGAGATCAGTCCTTGGTGTTCTTTGGAAGGAAGGATGCTGAGGCTGAAATTCCAGTACTTTGGCCACCTCATGCAAAGAGTTGACTCATTGGAAAAGACTCTGATGCCGGGAGGGACTGGGGGCAGGAAGAGAAGGGGACGACAGAGGATAAGATGGCTGGATGGCATAACTGACTCGATGGACATGAGTTTGAGTGAGCTCCAGGAGTTGGTGATGGACAGGAGGCCTGTATGTGACCTAATTCCATGGCCACAGCTGATTGGACCAGGGTGGCACTTTACCTAGGGACAACAGATTCTAGGCTAGTCAGTTGCCTATGACAAGGTTTAGCCTAAATTGTTCTGCCCAAAGATAGATAAACTGAGCCAAATGGATTCTTTATTTTGTGACTTTTAATAAAAAGTCTCAGTTCAAAGCTGGATCAAAAGAAGCATGTGATGCAGTTGAATCGATTAATAGAAGAGCCTAAGTGGCTCATGAATTCCTGCCATAGAATTTTCCAGAGACATTTGACCTATGAATCACTCTCCTCTGCCCTCAGCAAAAGCATTTCCATAATTAACACTGGGTTTGCTTTTTGAGATGGATGTATCCCTATCATTTGAATGTTCAAGCAGAGACTAGGTAACTATCACGTTTGTTTCAGAGGGAATTTCTTCAAGGGAGGTTTTTCATGTTAAAATATAAGATGTGCTTGTACTTCTAGACTCTGTTCTAGATCCATTGAATAAGAATATCCTAAGAATGGAGGCAAGTCATACATATTACAATAACAATGGGAATAACTTCCTCTGCTGTGTTATGTTGAAGTAGCTAGTTTGTAGATTAGCCAGATGTAGGAAAAAAAGAGCTGTCTGTTCTTGCTATCTATTGCTGAATGACAGACTATCCCAACACTTACTGGCTGATGACTTTCATTATATCTTATGACTTTGTGGATCAAAAAATCAAGCACTCTGAAGGGCATTCTTTTGTACCATCTAGATTGATGAGAGCTACCTAGTGATACTTAAATGGAGACTCACGTCTATCTGGAGCATGCAGGATGGCTTCATGGTGTCTTGGTGGGGACAATTGAACCCCTCTTTCTCTTCTACAGTTGAGGACTCCTCCCTGTAGTCTTTCAAGCAAGTCAACTGAACATCTTGTGTGGCGGCTCAGTGCAAGGCAGAAACTGGAGGTGCGCTTTAAATGGTAGGCCTGCATCTGGCATCATTCAGTTCCTTCAGGCGTGTCCGACTCTTTGCAACCACATGGACTGCAGCATGCTAGGCTTCCCTGTCCATCATCAGCTCCAGAACTTACTCAAACTCATGTTCATTGAGTCGGTGATGCCATCCAGCCATCTCATCCTCTGTTGTCCCCTTTTCCTCCTGCCCTCAATCTTTCCCAGCATCAGGGCCTTTTCAAATGAGTCAGTTCTTTGCATCAGGTGGCCAAAGTATTGGAGTTTCAGCTTCAGCATCAGTCCTTCCAATGAATATTCAGGACTGATCTCCTTTAGGATGGACTGGTTGGATCTCCTTGCAGTTCAAGGGGCTCTCAAGAGTCTCTCCAACACCACAGTTCAAAAGCATCAGTTCTTCAGCCCTCAGCTTTCTTTGTAGTCCAAATCTCACATCCCTACATGACTACTGGAAAAACCATAGCTTTGACCAGATGGACCTTTGTTGGCAGAGTAACAAAGCTTTTTAATATGCTGTCTAGGTTGGTCATCACTTTTCTTCCAAGGAGCAAGTGTCTTAATTTCATTGCTGCAGTCACCACCTGCATTAATTTTGGAGCCCCAAAAGATAAAGTCTGACACTGTTTCCACTGTTTCCCCATCTATTTGCCATGAAGTGATGGGAGTGGATGCCCTGATCTTTGTTTTCTGAATGTTGAGTTTTAAGCCAACTTTTTCACTCTCCACTTTCACTTTCTTTAGTTCTTTACTTTCTGCCATTAGGGTGGTGTCATCTGCATATCTGAGGTTATTGATGTTTCTCCTGGCAATCTTGATTCCAGCTGTTCTTCATCCAGCCTGGCATTTCTCATGATGTACTCTGAAGATAAGTTAAATAAGCAGGGTGACAATATACAGCCTTGACATACTTCTTTTCCTATTTGGAAACAGTCAGTTGTTCCATGTCCAGTTCTAACTGTTACTTCTTGACCTGAATACAGATTTATCAGAAGGCAGGAAAGGTGATCTTGTATTCCAATCTCTTTAAGAATTTTCCAGTTTGTTCTGATCCACACAGTCCAAGACTTTGGCGTAGTCAATAAAGCAGAATTAGATCTTTTTCTGGAACTCTCGCTTTTTTGATGCGCCAAGGATGTTGGAAATTTCTCCACCTTTTCTAAATCCAGCTTGAACATCTGAAAGTTCACCATTCATGTACTGTTGAAGCTTGGCTTGGGGAATTTTGAACATTACTTTGCTAGCATGTGAGATGTGTGCTATTGTGCAGTAGTTTGCACATTCTTTGGCATTGCCTTTCTTTGGGATTGGAATGAAAACTGACCTTTTCCAGTCCTGTAGCCACTGCTGAGTTTTCCAAATCTGCTGGCATATTGATTGCAGAACTTTCATAACATCATCTTTTAGGATTTGAAGTAGCTCAACTGGAATTCCATCACTTCCTCTAGCTTTGTTTATAGTGATGCTTCCTAAGGCCCACTTGACTTCACATTCCAGGATGTCTGGCTCTAGGTGAATGATCACACCGTCATGGTTATCTGAGTCATGAAGATCTTTTGTGTATAGTTCTTCTGGGTATTCTTGCCAGCTCTTCTTAATATCTTCTGCTTCTGTTAGGTCCATACCATTTCTGTCCTTTATTGTGAAATATTTGCATGAAATATTCCCTTGGTATCTCTAATTTTCTTGAAGTGATATCTAGTCTTTCCTATTCTATTGTTTTCCGCTATTTCTTTACACTGATCACTGAGGAAGGCTTTCTTACCTCTCCTTGCTATTCTTTGGAACTCTAAATTCAAATGGATGTATCTTTCCTTTTCTCTTGCCTTTCACTTGTCTTCTTTTCTCAGCTGTTTGTAAGGCCTCCTCAGACAACCATTTTGCCTTTTGCATTTCTTTTTCTTGGGGATGGTCTTGATCCCTGCCTCATGTACAATGTCCTGAACCTCCTCTCATATGCAAGGCAGAAACTGGCAATCCACTTTAAATGGTAGGCCTGGATCTGGCATAAGCCACTTTTGTTCTTCATTGGTTAAAGTAGACATAAGCTAGCACAAATTCCAGGGGAGGGAAAATAAACCTCTTCTCTCCATTAGAGAAGAGTTAATAAAGGATTTGTAGACATATTTTTGGTTTGCAAATAGGTAATATTTGCGAATTCTCACCAAAAGTATGCCAGTCAATGTTGTCAATCATGAGTAATAATGATAGTAACTATTATTTCACTGAATTCATTTTGCTTTTCAAGTTAATATGAATATATGCATTTTTTTCCATTTAAACAATCTTTGTCTTTTTACTAAGATGGGGAGTGAGTCAAAATATTTAGAATTCCTTTTGATTTTTAAATGGTATCATAAAGCCTAATAAATAGGATCACTATTATTTTTCTTGGAGAGCTGAATTGATTTCATTTCTCCTATGTAGACTGAAGTTTTTTGAATTGCCTTTCTTAAAGTCTCAGCAACTTGTTTTGCAATATGAAACATGCTGTGATAAACTTGTTTTCCTCCTTTATTGTTGTGAAATTGTTTCACAAATTGCATTAGTGAGCTATTGAATGGTCTATTGGTATTATTTATACTTGAGAACAGATTAACATATTTTTGTTTATATTAATTGTGAAACTGAGGCATTTGGGATAAATGTTTGGTTTTGTTTGTCTTTCTTTTTATTTATGTAACTTTTCCTCTTGCTAAGCGTTGGTTACTGCTTTGCTCCCAGCTCCTGGGTGATTCAAAAATGAAATTGACATAGACTATTCAGTATCAGGTATGTTGATGTAAATTAACAGTGTGGAAGAGAGTTTCAGTGAAAATACAAAGTCATTTAATAAAGTAACATGTGGGACCAACTCAGACTGAAGATTGGTTTAATAAAGTTGCTTAAAGTTTTATGTTGTTCAGTTAAAGACTAGAGAATGAAATCCATTTTATTGATATTCTCCAAAGATGATAATACTAAAAATCCAAGTACTAAGATTTATGTCTTAAAACTTCCACCTCCCAGCTCCAAATAATCGCCTGAGTTACAGAACTCTCCAAACATAACATTGTTCCTCACTTGACAGACTGGCAAAGTAATTTGCTTATGGGAATATCATGTATTTCCTCTGCAGAAGATGATTAATACGGAGGCCTTTCATGCATCATTTATTCCAACCATGGCTGCAGAAGTGTTTGTAGGCTTTCAGTGTTTTGTGCAGCTGAACCTAATAGCACCTTGCCAGGACATCTCAGAGTCTCTGCCCTGAACTGAGTGTCTCTGCCTTCCTGGTTCAGATCTTTTCTGATCCCACATCACAGGAGACTTATGGGAACTCATCTGTACTCTTGCATGTACAAACTAGAAGTATGTGGCAGTAGAAGCATATAAGTGCATATAGGTGTCTCCCCACTTTTCCCCCACAACTAACAGGGGGTTCCTTGACATACTGCTTAAGCTTCTCAGATGATCGCTGAGGGATTAAGCTGTTCTCCATCATAGTGAGCAACCATATCCTTGTGTTGGCTCTCTTTCTTTTCTTCCCTGTTTCATTCCCCTATTGCTCTCTCCTGTTACTTGTGATCACATTCCCAAATAAATTGCTCACACAGACACCTTTGTGTCAGATCCATTTTGGGGGGGAAACCAGAGCTGAGACAGGCCCTGTAAAACTTGTTTCTTTCACTTAAATTATCAGTAAGGTGTTGGGATTTAATTAGGGGATGTTTCCTCTAAATTGGAACCAAGAATATCCCAGTATATGAGACTTCGTGTTTTGCACACTGTAGTAACCATCTTTATCTTGTTTCACTCTTCTCTGTGCTGTTACATCTATGACCTTTGTTCTCTTGGCACTCAGACAAGAACTTTTGGACAAGCTCTGTCCGCTTATGAAGTTAAATGTTAGAAAGAGATATTCCAAATTTCATAGGTCTGGAAGTTTTCATGAAAATTTTAGTTAATTTTAATTTTCTCTCCCAAACAGAAAATGATGCCATCCCAAACAGATGCCATTCTCTGCCCAGGATGGCATTGAGTCTGGTAAAAATAATACCATGTTTTCTCCTCTGTGAATTCTAAATATTATATAGTGTGTTAGTCACTCAGTCATGTCTGACTCTTTGTGATCCCAAGCACTGTAGCCCACGAGGCTTCTCTGTCCAAGAAATTCTCCAGGCAAGAAAAATGGACTGGGTTGCCATTTCCTTCTTCAGGGATCTTCCTGACCCATGGATTGAACCAAGGTCTCTGGCATCACACACAAACCCTTTACTGTCTGAGCCACCAGGCCTGCAAATATTATATAGTGGAGAAATAAACTTGAAAGGATCTACAGTTTAAGTGGAAGATTACACAGTCCTCAGCTTTATAAATCATCACACATTCTTTTTCAGACTCAGTCTTGGATTTGTTGAGATTTATGTCTTATAATTTAACTTTTCCTCAAGTATTATTCTAGTATTAAAGATAGTTCTGGGTGTATACGCTGGGAGATATATATGCATCTCACTGGAATAAAGCTTTATAGCATCCTGCTGCTGCTGCTGCTAAGTCGCTTCAGTCATGTCCGACTCTGTGCGACCCTGTAGACGGCAGCCCACCAGGCTCCCTCATCCTTGGGATTCTCCAGGCAAGAACACTGGAGTGGGTTGCCATTTCCTTCTCCAATGCATGGAGTGGGGTGCCATCGCCTTCTCCAATGCATGAAAGTGAAAAGTTAGAGTGAAGTCGCTCAGTCGTGTCCAATTCTTAGCCACCCCATGGACTACAGCCTACCAGGCTCCTCCACCCATGGGATTTTCCAGGCAAAAGTACTGGAGTGGGTTGCCATTGCCTTCAAAATTATATTGTTTTTGAAAATATATATTGGTCACCATAGTGAAATCTGTGTAGAATAACATTTTATTTTGCTTATTCATTTTTGAAAATCATATTTATGTTGGTGGTTAAATTTTAGGGGGATTCAAAAATAGTTTAAGGTCATTATACATTGTCTAATTTTATTAAAAGATAAAAAGGATTTCAAAGTTTAAGGCTAAACACCAACCATTTACCTTGAACATCTCAGTTTATTTGTTGGAAAGATTTCTGACTATTTTAGAAACTTGGAGCATTATAGAATCCAGAAAAAAATCCGTGGATCTGTTTAGTTGCTCAGTCGTGTCTGACTCTTTGTGACCCCATGGATTGCAGCACGTCAGGCTTTCCTGTCCATCCATCACCAACTCCCGGAGTTGCTCAGATTCATGTTCATCAAGTTGGTGATGCCATCCAATCATCTCATCCTCTGCCATCCCCTTCTCTCCTGCATCAATCTTCCCCAGCATCAGGGTCTTTTCCAATGAGTCAGTTCTTCGCATCAGGTGGCCAAAGTATTGAAGTTTCAACTTCAGCATCATTCCTTCCAATGAATATTCAGGACTGATTTCTTGTAGGATTTATTGGTTTGAGCTCCTTGTAGTCCAAAGGACTCTCAAGAATATTCTCCAACACCACAGTTCAAAAGCATCAGTTCTTCAGTGCTCAGCCTTCTTTATGTCTAATTCTCATATCCATACATGACTACTGGAAAAACCATAGCTTTTACAAGACGGACTTTTGTCAGCAAAGTAATGTCTCTGCTTTTTAATGTGCTGACTATGTTGGTCAAAGCTTTTCTTCCAAGGAGTAAGTGTCTTTTAATTTCATGGCTGCAGTCACCATCGGCAGTGATTTTGGAGCCCAGGAAAATAAAGTCTTTCACTGTTTCCATTGTTTCCCCTTCTATTTGCCATGAAGTGATGGGACCAGATGCCATAATCTTAGTTTTCTGAATGTTGAGCTTTAAGCCAACATTTACACTCTCTTCTTTCATTTTCATCTAGAGGTTCTTTAGTTCTTCCCTTTCTGCCATCAGGGTGGTGTCATCTGCATATCTGAGGTTATTGATATTTCTCTTGATAGTCTTCATTCCAGCTTGTGCTTCACCAGCCTGGCATTTCTCATGATGTACTCTGCATATATGTTAAATAAACAGGGTGACAATATACAGTCTTGACATACTCCTTTCCCAATGTGGAAACAGTCTGTAGTTTTGATAATTTATGTTTGAAGTTAAATATTAAAATTATTGGGAATATTAGATATTTGATAATCTAGGCACCAAGTGTTTTACATGCAGTTGACTCATGAGATTTGTTGTTATTAATCCCTTTTAAATATGAAAGAAAAATGAAACTTTAAAGCAGTTACTTTGATTAGTTTTATCCATATATTAAATGTCGGCCTGAAATGTCCATTTCTTTTCTAATTCCAATTGTGATGCTCTGAATGGTTGTTTCCTTAGGTAAGACCAAAACCTGATAGCCACTCCCAGAAAAACCCAATTGGTTTCCTGACCAAATTGGCTATTGCTGGCTGTGAAAGTAAATTCACTTGAAATAGAAACATGGGACTATAAGAGAAAATTTAGAGAATGAAAGGGGATACAGGATCTAGGATTCGAAAGGGGAAGAAATTTAAAAGAAAAGTGGAAAGAAAGTAGAAGAAAGAAGAGTAGAAAGAGAAGCACTTGGCCAATAGTATAAATGGTATCAGAGTGAGCATGGCATTGGTGATTGGAGAAGGATCACATCTGTGGGACAGAGGAAGAGCTGCTGTGAGCTCCTTTAAGGTTCTTCTGTGTTTGATTTGTTTGATTTAAGGTTCTTCAGGTTTGATTTGTTTTTTAAAAATTCAAACTGAGTAAGTTTGTTTAACCTATTTGCTGTAATTTGAGTTTTTCTATGACTTGTTTCTGTAATTTTTGATCACCTTTATTTGCCATGCTTCTGGTTTTTAAATTTTTCTGCCATTAGCTATAAAAAATATTTATGCCAGCAAGAAAATTACCTGTTAGTTTTAAGACCCATAATTATATGTTTTTTCAGTCAATGACTATTGTTTCACCCAAAGGAATTCTTTTGCCAGTGTTGCTATTGTAAGGAGTTTTAGAATTGTACTGTCATCCTTTTTTTAGTTACAATGCAGATTTTTTATTCTTATTTGCAATATAACACTTAATTATTTTTCTATTCATTTTTCTTGTTACAGTATTGTATCTTTTAAAAATCTTTCAAAAAGAATACATGTATGGTAAACATTTCTGAGAATTTTTATGTTAAAACCTTACTTTACAAATAAATATGTATATTAACTCAAATAAATATTAAAATAATGGTTAAATTTTATTTTCCTTCAATATTTTCATTTTATGGTGCTATTGAAGAAGTAGGTTACTATGAATTTTTTAAAAAATTCCTTGTATGTGATCTGGCATCTTTGTGGGGATATGTCTTGGTGTGACTTTTATCTTTTGATTATCCATCTCAGTACACTATTACTCTTAGTCATATGATACTAACAACTATGAAAAACAACACTAAAATCTAGGTGCTTAAAAATCAGTAAAGATATGGTTTTCACTCTCTTCACATTTGCAGCTAACTGTTTGGCAGGTAGCTGTTCCACATGGTCATTTATACTCTGGCTTCTTTAATCTAGAATTAGTCATTTCAGTTCAGTTCAGTTCAGTTGCTCAGTCGTGTCCGACTATGTGCGACCCCATGAATCGCAGCACGCCAGGCCTCCCTGTTCATTACCATCTCCTGGAGTTCACTCAGACTCATGTCCATCGATTCCGTGATGCCATCCAGCCATCTCATTCTCTGGCGTCCCCTTCTCCTCCTGCCCCCAATCCCTCCCCGCATCAGAGTTTTTTCCAATGAGTCAACTCTTTGCATGAGCTGGCCAAAGTCCTGGAGTTTCAGCTTTAGCATCATTCCTTCCAAAGAAATCCCAGGGCTGATCTCCTTCAGAATGGACTGGTTGGATCTCCTTGCAGTCCAAGGGACTCTCAAGAGTCTTCTCCAACACCACAGTTCAAAAGCATCAATTCTTCGGTGCTCAGCCTTCTTCACAGTCCAACTCTCACCTCCATACATGACCACAGGCAAAACCATAGCCTTGACTAGATGGACCTTATTTGGCAAAGTAATGTCTGTTTTGAATATACTACCTAGGTTGGTCATAACTATCCTTCCAAGGAGTAAGCATCTTTTAATTTCATGGCTGTAGTCACCATCTGCAGTGATTTTGGAGCCCAAAAATAAAGTCTGACACTGTTTCCACTGTTTCCCCATCTATTTCCCATGGAGTGATGGGACTGGATGCCATTTAGCTCCACCTAAATACAAGAGGAAGAGAAGGAAAATATATTCTTCTGTGTGCCCAGGAGGTCAGTGAAACAATATGATACAAAGATTTATCTCTGCCATAAAATGCTTGAGACTGAAGCTTAATGTAAAGACTTTTGGTTTTTGAAAGACTTTTCATTATAATTTTATCACTATTTTATCCCCTGCCTGCAGTCTTTATTTTCTCTTTTGGTTTTCCAACTCAATGGATTTTGACATCTCTATTTCTTTTCTCCAGCATTCTTGTCTTTTCCCCTTATTTTCCCTCTCCTATTTTTCTGTCTTTTTCTCATGGCTTTTGGGATAGTTCCCTGACCCAGTCTTTCAGTTAAGTAATGCAATTTTAAATGTATTCATTCTGCTACCTCACAGGATTATTTATTTCAAAAATATTATCTTTCATGTCCAATATTTCTATTTTATAAATATCTGATTGTCCTGTCACATGTTGCAAATATGTTCTTTATTTTTTGGTTTGAATATATTTTATTTTTAAAAACTTGTTTTCACTCTCTGTACTGTCCTTCCCTTTAGTTCATTTTCCTCCATTAAGAACTTTCTCTTTGCTATTTTCTAAAATAGTTCTCATGGTCCTTAAGTGTCTCTTAATTTTTCTCTGTATGGCAAACTTTATTTCCTGAAAAGAAAGGAAACAACAGATGGCCTGCCTATCAACTCTTGGGTGGGTTAAATTGACAATACTGGCAAGTTTGGGGCTTGTGCTCACTGCTCCCTTATTTAGTCTATCACAGAGTGCTTTCTGATCTCTGAACTCAGGCTTAGCTCTTGTCCTCAGGTAGCAACCTTCTTTTCTAATTCACTAGTCCTAGGAAATGTGAGGAGGACCCTCGGGGGCATCGACTGCCCCAGTCCTTGTTGTGGCTCTCTATGCCAGCAGAACATGGCGGCTGAGGTCCTTGATGTTATCCTACAACCTCCAGCTGGAGATCTAGCCTTCCTGTCCTATGTTATTACATGGTGGGCAGGGAGTGGGAAATAAGGATTTCAAGGTGATAGGTAGAAGTGAGTTTGCCATCTTTGTTTTTTTTTTTTTTGACTTTTTTGGCCTTTAAAAAAATTTTTTTTTTTTTTGGAATATGGTTGATTTACATGTGGCATGTGCTGTGCACTTTGGTGCACAGCAAAGTGAATCAGCTGTACATGTACTGATTCTTTTTTAGATTCTTTTCCCATATAGGTCATTATTGCAGAGTATTGAGTAGAGTTTCCTATCTATGCAGTAGATCCTATTAGTTATCTAATTTATATATAGTGAAGTGAAGTTGCTCAGTCGTGTCCCACTCCTTGTGACCCCATGGACTATATGTAGCCTATCAGGCTCCTCTCTCCATAGGATTTTCCAGGCAAGAGTGCTGGAGTGGATTGCCATTTCCTTCTCCAGGGGATCTTCCCAACCCAGGAATTGAACCCGGGTCTCCCGCATCGCAGGCAGATGCTTTACCATCTGAGCCACCATGTAGTAGTGCCTTTGAATTTGTGAAGTAGTAGGAAATAGTAAAAAACACAGAATTGAAGGAGAGAGGAATCTATGTCCATTTGCCCTTTTTTTTTTCATTCATCAAATGTTCGTGCAACTTTTTTTTTATTTAATGAAATTTATCAGGGACCTATGATGGGCCCAAAACTGTTATAGTGAACTAGAAATTTAGTAAACAAAATAGAAAAAGTACTGCCCTTATAGTTGGGGAATGGAGGAGACAAACCTATTTGATTTGTTAGGAGAGGATAAACGCTGTAAGTGAAAACACTATTCTGGGTTAGAAAATGTCAGAGGCCAGGAAGGCAAGGTTTGAATGGAGACCTGAATGGAGAATTCAAGTGTATTTACTTAGTCTCTACCACTTATAAGCCATGTGATTGTGGGCAAGGTTTGTGGTAGAGATTGACTGGGGAAGGGACCTATTACATGTAATTGAATAGGGACTCAAAAACGGAATTGCTATGACCAACAGTGCATGTTATTAATAAATCTGTTTGTAATTAAAATTCTGCTTAAACATATCTAACTTTACTGTTGCTAATGTTGCCTTTAATTTGCTGAAAATTTCTGGATGGGCAGCAAACTCCTGTAGCAAATCATAATCACTTTGTTTTTATAAGTGAAGGTCATTATCATGCTCTTGATCACATACAATGAAGTTAAAAGGTTCCATTGGCAGAAAGCAGTGTATTTTAAGGACCAGTCACAGTTCAGTATGAATTAGTGAAATCTATAATAAGGGGATAGCTAATAAACATTTGCTAAATTCTTTCTGGTTCTTTAGAAGGAAATATGAACATCCTTCCCTCTTCATCTTTCTCATACTCATAGGCACACACACACATGTTGGGTCAGCAGAAGATTTAGAAGAATTGGTGTTTTAACACTATAACTAAACTCTCCCATCCAGGATTTCCATCTGCATAAGTACATGAGCCATGCTGAATGACATCCTTTCCATCTTCCAGCACCTCTCTGGCCCTCATCCACGTGGGAATTGAACATCTCATTGCTTTACAGTCACATTTGATCAAACATGATATTAATTATCCAGCTTAAACTCTTATCTTGAACATCAGAACTGGTCTAAATAAACTGACTATTTAGTAAGACGGTCAGCTTTTAAGAGTTGAACATTTTCTGTCAAAGAAGAAGCTAAAAGGTTTGGACTGTCTTGTCTAAAGGCACTTTCCAGAGAAGTTTCCAAAATGTTTTGAATGGCTGCAGCACTGCAATAAATGTATAATTATTCAATCTCACTACTTTAGAGGAAACAGAACTCATTCAGATAAGTGATCTCCAATTTTTAATATCTCCATTTTTTTTTATTCCAAAGATCATTTTAGAGAAAAACATTGACTTTTTTTTCTTGCTGAGATTTGGTGGAGGGAATGGTAATATTGACAAGCCTAGATGCCATGGACCCTGGCAACTCTCCAGGGGTCCATGGAACACTGTTTGGAAACTGCTATTTGGAAGCTGAATTCTCCAACTCTTATTTGCTGGTAAAAAAGGAAAAATGAATGTGGTCTTCACTGACTTGTTCTCCATAACACAGACTTACCATGCCTAAATTGACTTGCTGTTTCCTATTATACATTTTGATGTGGGGAGGAAAAACAATATTGCTCAGCCATTATAATGAAGTGTTCCATAACACATGCAGGTTCTTTAGCCATTCAATAATCTCTTAATGAGGAGTGGGTAGAAATTAAGATACAATCATCCCCTCTCTGCACTAAATGCTGACCTAACCATAATAGTTTTACAATGTTTAAATATTTTAACTTTGCATAATCACTTGCGTCAATCTATTATTATTTATTCAAGAAATAGTTTTTAAAACCTACTTGCACACAAGGACTAAACTGAGGGCTTGAAGACAGAAAAATAAAAAAAGACAAGGTCTAGGTTTTTGGCACTCACAGAAACTATACAACTTATTTTACATGAAATAGGTACAATTAAAAAGGACAAGTGCATTTGGCAGTGAAAGTCATATTTCACTTTCAAGTTTGCTAGAATTATCAGAAAAGGCTGTTACGATATGATTGCTTTAATAATTCTCACTGATTTAATGATATGTACTTTTAAACATGTGGTAGTTCCTATGTGAAAATTTTCAGGGCTGATTTTTGGTGAGACAATAACCAATTATTTTCTATACTTATGTAATTTATATAGATTAAATGATATATATTATTTACCACTATCTTTCATCTGTCTCTTAATAGTGGCTAGTGCGCTTAAATACAAAAAGAAAATTAGGTTGAATTAAGAGACTCCTATGTGAGAGATGTTTTATAGGTATTTCTCAAGAAACTCAGTTTAGTTCAGTTCAGTTGCTCAGTCGTGTCTGACTTTTTGTGACCCCATGAACCGCAGCACGCCAGGCCTCCCTGTCCATCACCAACTCCCGGAGTTTACCCAAACTCCTGTTCATTGAGTTGGTGATGCCATCCAACCATCTCATCCTCTGTCATCCCCTTCTCCTGCCCTCAATCTTTCCCAGCATCAGGGTTTTTCCAAATGTGTCAGCTCTTCACATCAGGTGGCCAAACTATTGGAGTTTCAGCTTCAACGTCAGTAACACCCAGGACTGATCTCCTTTAGGATGGACTGGTTGGATCTCCTTGCAGTCCAAGGGACTCTCAAGAGTCTCTGCAACACCACAGTCAAAAGCATCAATTCTTCGACACTCAGATTTCTATGGTCCAACTCTCACATCCATACATGACTATGGAAAAACTATAGCCTTGACTAGATGGACCTTTGTTGGCAAAGTAATGTCTCTGCTTTTTAATATGCCTTCTACGTTGGTCATAGCTTTTCTTCCAAAGAGTAAGTGTCTTTTAATTTCATTGTAGCAATCACCATCTGCAGTGATTTTGGAGCCCCCCCTCCAAAAAAAATGAAGTCTGACACTGTTTCCCCATCTATTTACCATGAAGTGATGGGACTGGATGACATGATCTTAGTTTTCTGAATGTTGAGATTTAAGCCACTTTTTCACTCTCTTGTTTCAGTTTCATCAAGAGGCTCTTTATTTCTTCTTCACTTTCTGCCATAAGAGCGGTGTCATCTGCATATCTGAGGTTACTGAGATTTCTCCTGGCAATCTTGATTCCAGCTTGTGTTTCTTCCAGTCCAGCGTTTCTCATGAAGTACTCTGCATATAAGTTACATAAGCAGGGTGACAATATACAGCCTTGCCGTACTCCTTTTCCTATTTGACACCAGTCTGTTGTTCCATGTCCAGTTCTAACTATTGCTTCCTGACCTGCATACAGGTTTCGGCTGGACATTTTATTCATGAGATATGTGAAGTGAAATTCAGCCTACCCAGTTGTATACTGGAAAACTTTTGATGGGTGGAATGAGCTATTTCTGTAAAGCAATCATGTCCTTTGCTTTGCCAATGACACTAGTACCATGGTAAATAATTGACATTCAATACTTTATTCACTGGCTAATGGCTTGAAGCCTGAAACTATTGGCCATGAAAATCCTACTGCTGCTGCTGCTGCTGAGTCACTTCAGTCGTGTCTGACTCTGTGCGACCCCATAGACGGCAGCCCACCAGGCTCTCCCATCCCTGGGATTCTCCAGGCAAGACCACTGGAGTGGACTGCCATTTCCTTCTCCAATGCAGGAAAGTGAAAAGTGAGAGTGAAGTTGCTCAGTTGTGTCTGACTCTTACGACCTCATGGACTTCAGCCTACCAGGCTCCTCTGTCCATGGGATTTTCCAGGCAAGAGTACTGGAGTAGGTTGCCATTGCCTTCTCTGAAGATCCTACTAAGAGAGTATTATTCTAAGAGGCATTACTTGAGGGTCATTAAGCTGTACAAGTTTCTTTCTTACTTCAAAAACCAGATACTATGCAGTGACATTCTGGACAATTTTATTTCCTGAACTTTTGCAAAAAAAAAAAAAAAAATCTGTTTCAAAAATTCAACTACTGTCAGCTCCAGTGAATGACAGTTCATAGCTGCTTTCTCAGCCCCACTTGGAACCAGGTTTTCAGGAGGGCATGCAATTACCCTTAGACTTGCTTCTAATTTTGCTGAGGATGTTGTGATTTGTTAGCTAGGATGACTCAGATGAAACCCCCCTTTAAAAAGATGACTCAGTGGTATTTAAAAGATTCTGTAATGTAAACTAGAAAAAAACTTTCTTGGCAATTTTATGTTCTTCCTTTGAACTGATTTATGATATCAGCTGACAGTATTGCTATCTGTGACCCATTCTTATGTCTCTTCCAGTACTGTTGATGCTTGAAGTGGTGGTTGCAAATGCAATAATGTTTCATTAGCCCAGACCTGTTTATTCTTGATTTGGGATTGTTTACAAAGGGATTTGTCTGAAATTTAGTTACTCTTGTCACCTCCCAAAATAATCTTAAGATTTCTGTAGTGATTTTATTTGAAAAAGAAAATATATTCTACAGGATGTTTAAACCTTTGTTAGACTGAAAATCATTATTATTAGATCATACCTGTATCTTACAAATTGCTGGTTGTGTGATCTTAATTTCCTTGTGTGTAAACAGTGATAAAAATAGTATATACTTTCATCTCCTTCATCCATTAAGTGGTGGTGTGGTATTCATGGAGCCTACATCATGAAATGGTGAATGGTAATGGGTTAGTAGACTTCCGTGGTGGATAAGATGGTAAAGAGTCTGCCTGCAATGCTGGAGACCGGGATCCGATCCCTGGCAGGAAGATTCTTTAAGTGCTTAAGCAGTACCTGGCATATATACTTCTTCCAATGTTTTAGCTGCTTTTGAAAATTATTATTATCAGTATCCAGTTCAGTTCAGTTGCTCAGTCGTGTCCGACTCTTTGCAACCCCATGAATTGCAGCATGCCAAGCCTCCCTGTCCATCAGCAACTCCTGGAGTTCACTCAGACTTATGTCCATTAGAGTCCGTGATGCCATCCAGCCATCTCATCCATCGAGTTGGTGATGCTATCCAGCCATCTCATCTTCTGTCATCCCCTTCTCCTCCTGCCCCCAATCCCTCCCAGCATGAGTCTTTTCCAATGAGTCAGCTCTTTGCATGAGGTGGCCAAAGGACTGAAGCTTCAGTATATTCACTACTATTTGTTAGTAATACTGCATAAAACATTATTTATGGGCCTCATCTAACCATTGGATAAGAAATTTAGTCTAAATCTCTATTAATTGTAATGATTTGGATCAGGTTTATACTTTCAACAGTAACATAAATATACTAAAATAGCCATTTCACTAAGATAGGTTTTCCTGCACTAATGAAGTTTCTCGCTGTTCTAGTTTTTATGCTAAGAATCTGAGTTGTTCTCACAACATATGCCCAGTATTATTATAATATATGGAAGCACCAATTGTTGCTTATAATCACATCAAAATGAAAATGCTATAATTTTGTTTTATTCCTAGTCATTTTTCTAATTTCCTAACTCCTTTTCCCTCAGTGTCCTTACACTTAGCTTTAGTAGTAATGAACTTGGATACTTAATGGAGGTAGTATAAGATGAATTGTTGTGCTTGATTTAGACAAATATCCTTTTAAATGAAGCAGCATACACTCCTCTGCCTTCGAGTGTTTGGGCTTAACCTGCCTGCTAACGCAGGAGACAGAGGAGATGCATGTTTGGATTCCTGGGTCAGGAAGATCCCTTGGAGGAGGAAATGGCAACTCACTGCAGCATTCTTACCTAGAGAATTCCATGAACAGAAGAGTCTGATGGGCTCCGTCTGTAGGGTCTCAAAAAGTCAGACGCGACTGAATAGATTCAAAACACAGCATAACATGTGTTTTGTGAGATACAGTTGTGAGGCCAGTTGTCAAAAAAAATGTGTTCCACTATACTGTAGAACTTCCAGAGTATCTTTATTTTACATAACTGAAACTTTGTATCTTTGAAGTCTCATCTCTTCATTTTCTCCCCTCCCCCATCCCCTAGCAACTACCATTTTAATTTCTACTTCTGTGAGTTTGAATATTTAGATTCAACATGTAAGTGAAATCATGAAGTATTTGTCTTTCTCATTTCAGTTCAGTCACTCAGTCGTGTCTGACTCATTGTGACTCCATGAACCGCAGCACGCCAGGCCTCCCTGTCCGTCATCAGCTCCTGGAGTTTACTCAAACTCAGGTCCATTGAGTTGGTGATGCCATCCAGCCATCTCATCCTCGATCGTCCCCTTCTCCTTCTGTCCTCAATCTTTCCCAGCATCAGGGTCTTTCCAAATGGGTCAGCTCTTCACATCAGGTGGCCAAACTATTGGAGTTTCAGCTTCAACATCAGTAACAATCAGGACTGATCTTTACGATGGACTGGTTGGATCTCCTTGCAGTCCATGGAAATCTCAAGAGTCTTCTCCAACACCACAGTTCAAAAGCATCAGTTCTTCAGTGTTCAGCTTTCTTTACAGTCCAACTTTCACATTCATATATGACTACTGGAAAAATCATAGCCTTGACTAGATGGACCTTTGTTGGCAAAGTAATGTCTCTGCTTTTTAATAAGCTGTCTAGGTTGGTCATGACTTTTTTTCCAAGGAGTGTCTTTTAACTTCATGGCAGAAATCACCATCTGCAGTGATTTTGGAGCCCCCAAAAACAAAGTCAGCCACTGTTTCCACTGTTTTCCCATCTATTTGCCATGAAGTGATGGGACTGGATGCCATGATCTTCATTTTCTGAATGTTGAGCTTTAAGCCAACTTTTTCACTCTCCTCTTTCACTTTCAACAAGAGGCTTTTTTTTTTTCTTAATTAATTTTTATTTTTTAGTTTGTTTTGCTTTACAATACTGTATTCGTTTTGCTACACATCGACATGAATCAGCCACGAGTGTACATGAACTCCCAATCCCGACCCCCACCTCTCCCCTCCCGCCCCACACCCTCTCTCTGGATGGGTTGGCAGACTGGCAGTGTAACATGTGTGATATAAGTGAAACGAATCGCCAGTCCAGGTTTGATGCAGGATGCAAGATACTTGGGACTGATGCACGGGGAACAAGAGGCTTTTTAGTTCCTCTTCACTTTCTGCCATAAGAGTGGTGTCATCTGCATATCTGAAGTTATTGAAATTCCTCCTGGCAGTCTTGATTCCAGCTTGTGCTTCTTCCAGCCCAGAGTTTCTCATGATGTACTCTGTGTATAAGTTAAATAAGCAAGATAACAATATACAGCCTTGACGTACTCCTTTTCCTATTTGGAACCAATCTGTTGTTCCATGTCCAGTTCTAACTGTTGCTTCCTGACATGCATACACGTTTCTCAAGAGGCAGGTGAGGTGGCCTGGTATTTCCATCTCTTTCAAAATTTTCCACAGTTTATTGTGATCCACACAGTTAAAGGCTTTGGCATAGTCAATAAAGCAGAAATAGATGTCTTTCTGGAACTCTTTTGCTTTTTCCATGATCCATCAGATGTTGGCAGTTTGATCCATATTTCCTCTGCCTTTTCTAAAACCAGCTTGAATATCTGGAAGTTGCTGGTTCACGTATTGCTTAAGCCTGTCTTGGAGAATTTTAAGGGTTACTTTATTAGCATGTGAGATGAGTGCAATTGTGCGGTAGTTTGAGCATTCTTTGACATTGCCTTTCTTTGGGATTGGCATGAAAACTGACCTTTTCCTGTCTTTTGGCCACTGCTGAGTTTTCCAAATTTTCTGGCACATTGAGTGCAGCACTTTCACAGCACTGTCTTTCAGGATTTGAAACAGCTCAACTGGAATTCCATTACCTCCACTAGCTTTGTTCATAGTGATACTTTCTAAGGCCACTTAGTTCACATTCCAGGATGTCTGGCTCTAGATGAAAGATCATACCATCGTGATTATCTGGGTCATGAAGATCTTTTTTTTTACAGTTCTTCTGTGTATTTTTGCCACCTCTTCTTAATATCTTCTGCTTCTATTAGGTCCATACCATTTCTGTCCTTTATGGAACCCATCTTTGTAGGAAATATTCCCTTAGTATCTCTATTTTTCTTGAAGAGATCTCTAGTCTTTCCCATTCTATTGTTTTCATCTATTTCTCTGCATTGATTGCTGAGGAAGGCTTTCTTATCTCTTCTTCTATTCTTTGGAACTCTGCTTTCAAATGGGTATCTCTTTCCTTTTCTCCTTTGCTTTTCGCTTCCCTTCTTTTCACAGATATTTGAAGGGCCTCCTCAGACAGCGATTTTGCTTTTTTGCATTTCTTTTTCTTGGGGATGATCTTGATCCCTTCCTCCTGTACAATGTCATGAACCTCCGGCCATAGTTCTTCAGGCACTCGGTCTATCAGATCTAGTCCCTTAAATCTATTTCTCACTTCCACTGTTTACTCATAAAGGATTTAATATAGGTCATACCTGAATAATCTAGTGGTTTTCTCTACTTTCTTCCATTTCAGTCTGAATCTGGCAATAAGGAGCTCATGATCTGAGCCACAGTCAGCTCCCGGTCTTGTTTTTGCTGTCTGTATAGAGCTTCTCCATCTTTGGCTGCAAAGAATATAATCAATCTGATTTTGGTATCGACCATCTGGTGATGTCTTTCTATGTCTAGCTTGTTTCAGTTAGTGTAATGACCACCCATGAAGCCACAAACAGCAGGAGTTTCTTCTTTTTAAAGGTTGACTAATATTCCATCATAGGTATATACCATATTTTCTTTATGTATTCATCCAATAATGGACATTTAGGTTGTTGCCATATTTTGGCTCAGGGTAATGCTGAATAATGTGAATAATGCTTCAATAAACATGGGGATGCAGATCTTTCTTTGAGGTACTGATTTCAATTCCTTTGGATAAGTATGCAGAGTGGGATTACTAATTAATAATGTAGTTCTATTTTTAATATTTTGAGGAAACTCTATGCAGTTTTCTGTAATGATTGCCCCAAATTATATTCCTACCAACATGTATTGGTGTGTCAGGGTTCTTTTTTCTTCTCCTTTTTGGCAAGATTTGTTCTTTTTAGATGATAGACATCCTCATGTAAGTGAGAGAGGAAGTCTCATTGTGGTTTTGACTTGCATTTCTCTGATGATTAGTGGTGTTGAATAGTTTTTCATGGCCCTTGTTGGAAAAATGTCTAAATCAGGTTATTTTTTATTTTTATCTGTTTTACTATTGAGTTGTATGACTTTTGTATATATTTTGGATCTTAATCCCTTATCAGCTATATGATTTGCCATAGAAATATGTCAATTAGTTTATAAAAATGATTTCTACCATTATGTAGATTGCTTTCCATTTTGTCCATGGAATTCTTTGGTGTGCAGAAGATGGTTAGTTTGATGTAATCTCAGATGTTTGTTTTTGCTTTTATTGTCTAGGCTTTCGGTGTAATATCTAAAAAATTATTGCCCAGACCAGTGTCACAGAGATTTTCCCCTGTCATTTAGGAACTTTATGGTTTCAGTCCCCAAATTTAAACCTTTGAGTTGATTTCATGTATGGTATAAGATAAGGATCCATTTATATTTTCATCTGTTGATATCCTGTTTCCCCAACACTGTTTATTTAAGAAGGCATACTTATCTTAAGGAGGTTGCCACAATCAGTGTTTGTACATGATGGCAAGGGCTGGAACCTCCTGTGCCAACATCTTGCTGATGTCACTCCTCAAGTTTTTGATAAAAGCCTATTATCGGTCTGTGGCTTGATAGTTATGGATATCTATTATGAGAAGAAATTATTCCTTTAGGAATTGATTTGTTAAAGTTTTAAAATGAAACTCATTTATAAATTACTACTCTTTTCAGCCATTGTTGCAGAAATAAATTGTTCCAGGTATAGAGGTAGAGTAGGAGGGCATAAATATGTATCATATGTCCTTTCCTAGCATGCACTTAAAATGTATTTTAAAAGATGTTAAAAAGAAAGTTTTAAAGACTATTAAGATTGGCAGTAGTATATAAATATATTACTGTGTGTGTGAAATATATATATATATATTTAATTTTTATCATGGCTTTTATTGATGTGTGCAATAAATATGGGAAAATATGTAAATATATAGAAATTAAGATATAGCTATAAAGCTAGAAAATACATATAATGCCCTAGTAATTGCAGAGCAAACTACTGAGTTAACACATGCTTTTAGAAATGGAAAATTAGAACTTTTTATGAAGTAGAACAAAACTTCCAAAAATACTCAGAGCTGATGTATGTTCTATATTGGTGAATCCTATTGAGTTCATTTCAGGCAGTATCTTAGAAGTCATAGTTTATGGAACTCATGATATGTTGAATGATATTAAGAGCTCAGTGGGTTTTCAGTCATCAGTTGATGGTTATGATTCAGCCACACTGGTACTTAGTCACACTGCATATAGTTTGGGAATAATGATACCATCATCTTTCATTTTCACTTTGCTGAGATATGCTAAATTGTTTCTAAAACAGTGTTCAACTTATGCTGTAATTAATCTGAAACAGATGCATCTTATACCTTATTTATGTTTTGTAACCAAAATAAGAAGAGGATTTAATTTTAAGTCTGTCTTTTCCATAGGTAAGTCTCATAGGGAAAGCATGGAAGGCAAAAATTTAACTAGGAACTGCTATTTTAAAATAAGTATATTCATGATTATTTAAAATACTATTTATTGACTAAATTATACATTTTGAGGAGATATTTTCCCAAGTATTTGGAGAGCACAGTTTTGGAATACTTCCCAGTTTATCAAGTCTTATTATGTTGTACCCTGCTCTGCACTATTTTTTCGTTTTCCACCCCAACTCCAGGTATGAGTGGAGTTAGAGAAGAGAAGCTGTTACTGAATCTGCAGCCCTTGAAGCTCTCAGTTTAGGTATTTCCACAGTTGGTTCACTAAGAAGCACAGAAAATAATGGAATGTGTACAAGAATAGTTGTTCCACCTCTAGAAGAATGCTCAAAGTTTCACACAACTGGCTTAATTTTAAAGGAGGCAAAGCAGAAGGGCTTTATGCTTTTCTGTGCAACAGAAGAGAAAAGCTCTTTTTCTTCCCTCAGTAAACCCTTGGGAGGCTTCCTGATGCCATTTATTAATGCTGGTCTTGGATTATCAGGTCAGAGAATTAGAACAGTGACTAAATCTTTCATATCCTCAAATCATTCATCATTGATCTGCCACTTCCTCATGCTGGATGATATTAGTACTATGGAAAGACAAAATAAAAATACATAAAAATACAAGTCAGAATTATTTTCTGTGCTGGACATCTAAATAAAAGAGCTTATATCTGTTTTAGAAACAAAATAACTATGTGAACATAAAACTGATCAATTTAGCATTGTCCAGGAAATGATATAGGGCCAATAATAATAATAAAAAAAAAACCAGCTTAATTTTATAAACATGAAATCTGGTCATAAAACAATAAAAATATAATATTTATTGTGAAGTTATCAAGATCTTCCAGATCAAAAACCATTCAGGACTCATTAAGTAGTACTCAATCTATTTAATAAGGCAAGGAAGAAAACAAATGTATTTTAGGAAGTTTTGGTAATCAAAATTGAAACAAAAAGGATATTCTGATTAACTTTCTGTTAAGCAAACTGACTTAGTCTATGATCACTTAGTTTTTAGACTGACATTTGAGAATTTACTTAAACATTAGTGGAAAGGGCAGTTTTAAAATAGGAAAGAAGTAGAAATTTCAGTTAGACAACTTGAAATCTCAGCTCTATTTCCCAGTTATTGATGATCCTGGGCTTCATATTTCAGAGTTTCCATTTTCTTATCTGTGAAACAAGGAGTTTAAATTAGTCATCTCTTCTAAGTTTAAAATTATATGATTTTACAGTACCTTGGACATCTTTTTTTGTGTGTTACAAGGCTTTTCTGCTTTATAGCCTGGATCCTTTTTAAGAGTAGACATGAGGGAGTCTCGGTATTTAGTGTAGAGAGCAATGCTAACGTACCAAAAAAGTAGTGTAGTTCTTTTTTTTGTCATTAATTTAAAGTAATAAGCCTATAGGTAAGATTTTCCATTTTCCCCAATCAAGACACATTAAACTTTGCTTTTATTTTACTGTGAATTTAGTGCTTTGTAAGTAAACTATTATTAAAACCACTGAAAATATTTATGGTCCATTTAGCCAACAAAAGAAATCAGTTTTCTGTGTACAAGAATAACTTTTCTTTTGCTTGTTTGTCCAATTAAGTTTTCTGACTTTCATATGTTATTTGTAAATGTAATCAATCACAATCTAAAAATCCAAAAGACAAAGTATTTTACACAGAGAAATTGCAGTACTACTGATACATAAGCTCAATGTGAGACAAAAGTACTACCTCCACTCAGGCTTATGTAAAAGGCAATGAAGTCAGCTTAGAAAAGTGGAGTGGGAGAAATGAGGTTGAGGAAAGAAAATGCCAAGTGTGAGGAATGCCAACAGAAAAGAATAACACTGTTGGTTGCCGTCTCTCATCTCCCTCTGTCCCTTTTGGCTGAGCCTGAGTTTAGAGTGCACTTAGGATATGTTCATGTGACCTACCCTTGAGTAATGAACTTTGAAGGAAAGTCTTTTGGGAAATGTTTATCACCCAAAAAGGAAGAAGCAGAAGAGAAAAATGTCCCTTAAGTTTTATTTTATCTACATGAGATCTCTGAAATTGTGGCAGTTGTCTTTCAACATGAGTAGGAAAGGCAAAGGATGAAGACACTAATCCAGTGGGATGGCAGAATAGGGAAATGAAAAATCTGAATCCCTAGGCATTGAACCAATTCCTGAAATGCCTGTCTTTGGATCTGTGTGGAGGGAGGTAATTTTACTTTTTGTTTAAAGTGTTCTGGTTGACTCCTTTGGTGCTAGTGGGAGAAAAGGTTGTACCTTGTCCATCCTTAGCTACCCACTGATCTTTGGCATCGTTTTATTTATTTCTAGAGACCCCTTCAACATGCTTGCAGTGCTTAGGTAAGGTTGTTTTGGGTTGAGGGACCTGGCTGGTGGGCATGGGTGGTAACTTCTAGTTCCAAGTTTTATTTCCTGTTAATGATCAGAGCAGTAGTTCTGTCTACTCAGAATAAGCATTAACTCAAATCACTTAATTGAATACACTGTAAAAAGAAACAGGAAATGGAAGTTGTACAATGGTTGCAATCATAGCATAGAGTTATTATCTCTAGTGTTTTGTAGTGGAAAAAATGAGAGGGAGTGGAATGATGCTCACTGTAGTGGTTAGTAACCAGGGCTTTAAAGAAAGTGACTAAAAATGATTTACTGGGGACCTGGTATTAATTCATAACATGTTATCATGAATGAGTCATTTATATTGCTGCTTCCACATGGCACTGTTTTGCCCTTGTCAGTGCTGACTTTGTTGTTGTCACGTTAGTCACTTGTTCAGCTATTTTTGGCTCTTGTATTTTCTAATAACCCTTAACAGAGTTTAGTGAGCTAAATACTTTTGTTGGCTAATATATGCATGAATGCATCTAAGGGTTGGACAGAGGATTTTTATTTCTGCTAATTAGTGTGAAACTATACTTGAGTTTTTCCCAGAAGATCAGTGAATATTTATTTTGTGCATTTCAGTTGATTCTTTCCCCAGAATTCATCATCTCCATTTTGCAGACTATATAATGTAAATATCAGATACTTCTGGCTTTTGACTCAGCTACTCTGTTCATTAATCTATTTATTCATTCATTCAGAAATGTGTTTTGAGCATCTAATTTGTGCCAGTAAAAATGGTGAGTACAATGATGGAAAAACTAAGTTCATTTCATGCCTTCATAGAGCTTATAGCTATAAAGTCGTATCAGGATTTCAGCATAGCTTGGCATGTCTAATTGATGACAATTGCATATTTTTTCAGAGAAATAACTGCATAGTACTTAAGACCATGATCATGGAGAAGGCAATGGCACCCTACTCCAGTACTCTTGCCTGGCAAATTCCATGGACAGAGGAGCCTGGAAGGCTGGAGCCATGAGGTCACTGAGTTGGACACGACTGAGAGACTTTACTTTCACTTTTCACTTTCATGCATTGGAGAAGGAAATGGCAACCCACTCCAGTATTCTTGCCTGGAGGATCCCAGGGATGGGGGAGCCTGGTGGGAGACTATCTATGGGGTCGCACAGAGTCAGACACGACTGAAGCAACTTAGCAGCACCAGCAGCAGCACCAGCAGCAGCAAGACCATGATCATTCCTTTTAAGTTGGTTATAGAATAGGCATTACTAAAAACTTGATTTTAACTGGTAGGAAGTAACACCTCTACTGTGGAAGAGGAAACATGCAAATAACCCATGTGAAGTTTTAAAAAAACATATTTTCTGATTAGAATGGGCATAGATAAACATTTCAAGATATGAGAAGAGAGAGTGTGTTTTGTAGGAGGTTAAGCAAACAAAGACCCCTCAATGTCTTCTAATTTGACACTCTATCAGTATATGACAAAACTGAGCACTCTGTCCCTGATAAACTTTCCTTGGCTTCCTCTCAACCACATTCTTGAATTTTCTTCCCTCTGGCCACTCCTCAGTTGTTTTCAGGGCCCTCTTCCTTGGTTGGTTTTGTTTCTTATTATACATCATTTACAAACTAAAACTGAACAATATTGTTAACTTCCACGACTCCCATACAATCTATAGATTGAAAGTGAAAGTGTTAGTCACCCAGCTGTGTCTGACTCTTTTTGACCCCGTTGACCGCAGCCTGCCAGACTCCCCTGTCCATGGGATTTTTCAGGCAAGAATACTGGAGTGGGTAGCCATTCCCTTTTCCAGGGGATCTTCGCAACCCAGGGATTGAACCTGGGTCTCCTGGGTTGCAGGCAGATTCTTTACTGTCTCAGCCACCAGGGGAGCTCAGATTAAAATTTCCCAAACTTTTTTCTGCAGCTTGTTCTCCCTCCTAAACTTCAATCTAGACCCTCACTTCCAACTACTTATGCAAAAGTCAAAATCTCCAAGTATTTTCCGTAACCTCTTCCTCCTTTTATATTTTATCTAAATCCATTACCTTGCCTTGTTTTACACTCACATCCAAAACATCACCAAGTCCCGCTGTGTTACCACTTCCATTTTGTTCAGCTTCAGCCACTTCGTTACATTTTCCTGTTCACTCTCCAGGCCATACCCTTCATCATGTCACCCAAAGTACTTGATTGACTTCCTAACTGATTAAATTCTCTAGTGCTAGACTTGGTTCTGTCTAAATTTTGAGTCTTTTAAAACTGGAAGGCTGAGTGAATTTACTGAAAGACAAACCTGATTTAGAGTCCTTGTGGTTAAAATATTTTCAGTGCTTCTTATTAAGATATAGTCCACCTTTTTAAACATGACTTCACAATTTAAAATCTGGCCCTTCTAATCTTCACATCTCTCCATCTTCCACAATGTACTTTGCCATGAACTATTTGGCAGTTGCCTGAACGTATACCTTACCTTCAAAACCGTGCATGTACGTTTCTGAGAGAATTTGTTGTTTATTTTCCAACTGGAAAGCTCCTACATGAACTTCAAGACTTACCTTGAATGCTAAATTCCAGAACTTCTTTGCTTGACTGCGAGCCCCATGAAGTTGGCTTTGTGTGTCCTTGTAGTGATCCTATTCTCTATTTTTATCACATCATGATATAGTTTCCATGGTTGTCTTTATCTTACTAGAAAGTGTTATCCAAGAAAGCAAGGAGTCAGCCTGCGATATTTTATCTCAAGTGCAATACCTGGCCCATGGTTAATGCTTACTCATTATTTATTTAATGAAGAAATGAAAATGAAACCAAATATGAAATCAAATATAGAGTGATTAATATAATCATGCTAACATTGAGATATCTCTTTTCCTATTTTTTGTAATTCTTAATAATATTAAGCATAGAGTGATGCTAAAAGTTCTTTGAATTATTGAATTTTTAAAAAATCCAGAAGTCATGGATGATGTTGCTGAATTTTTCCACTTAACCCATTAACCAGTCCTGTTCTCTCCCTCCATCCACCTTCTCTATTTATGCTTAATAAGTCATACTTTTCCAAATGAACTTAATGAAAGTATAGAATAATCTTTACATCTGTTTTTTCCCAAAAAATTTCTATAGTCTGTGTTTTCATATAAGGGATATTTCTTAGTGTATAGAAATAATGTTAACCTGAACTGTCGTTCTGTTCCTTTAATTGGCAATGAAGTATGGCTCTCAGATCTCCCACAGGGGAGGAGAAGACAGAAGAAATACAGAATAGAGTAGAAGCATAGGGAGAGAGCTGAGTGAGAATTTAGACGATGATGTCAAAGATATCCATTCTTTCCCTGTGATTCCTGATCCTCTCTAACCCATAAGCTAGTTTATCTTTCAGTAGTCACTCTTGGCTCTTGCCAAAATGCAGATGTTCCCCATGGTGGGGAGTGTTCCCCACTCCCCAAGGCCAGTGGTTTGCAAAGTGGTTTGCAGAGTGACTGTAGCTAGAGTTAGGTATCTGTAATTGTTTAAAGTTATCTGAACAGCTCTAATTTGCAGCACATTTGGGAACCGTTGACTATACAATCTGGGAAGATTGTATACTGTATACTGAGTTCTTGGGCAGTGACAGAGATATTCCTGAGGATTGCAGCATATTTGCATCACTTAGCCTACACCGTTTATGAATTATTTTATTTATGGTTCCATCAGTTTATAGTAGAGAGAATTATATCTTTATCAATCCATTTAGAAAATTCAGCTAAATAAAACAAACATTATGCGAGAAGTCCTTTAGACCTGTAATTTTTCTATTTGTATAATGGTGTGTACATCTTCTACCTGTTTCCTTTTTCTGTTACACAGTAAGTGGATTGGTAATCGGGGTAATATCTCATTGCTTTTTATCCTCATATCTAGCAGATGCGTGGCACATAGTAGGTTCCCAACTAAAATTATTTTTAAATGAATGGATTGGTAATTTTTCTCCTTATGACTTTTTCCTGCTTTTATACAAGGACTTTAATATGCATTATATACTATTTGACCTTCAAACAATCATGGCAAAATACATAGGAAGGTTTTTCTGAATAACTGCTCACCCTTCTGAACTTCCACAGTGTTCCCTTAACTGAAGTTATTTAAGAGTATGGTCCTATTCCCCACTCTGTTTTAAAATTTCAAAGGCAGAAATATATCTTTGTACCCACCAAACCACAACACCTCCTTAAAAGGAAAGACTCTATTGAATTGATTCATAATTATTAAAAACTGAAGCAAAAGTGTTTTTGGTGTCAGTCCATACAATCTAATTGTAACTGTCTCCTGCAGATCTGCCTTTAGAATAGCTCTTTGTACCCATCATATGCCCTTCCCTCATATTCATGATTATAGCATTAGTCCTTGGGTGGACCACTGAATGCTATAATCATAAATTGGCACTGCATTTTGCACTCAGTTCTTCATTATGCTTTGATACTGGAAAGAGAGCTTCTTTTAAGTCTGAATGAATTATAGCTGGTGGCTCTCTTTTTGCCAAGTCCCACCAACACTCAACTACCCAGGAACTGATTCTATAGTTTTCGGGTTATACAGGCCATTACCTCTTCTCTTCTTACTTCTTGATGTCTACCTTTGGACCATTTCACTGCTCATTAGAGCGTCTGGAGGAAAAAAAAAGGTACTTTGAGGAGACAACAAAGGTGAAACTCAGGGTTGTCATTTTGTACTTGTTAGCAGTCCTGATAAAAAGTTTCACGGGAAATGTGACAAGTAAAAACTAGTGGGATGCAGTCTGGACTATGCTGTCTGTATGTGGGTTTTACTATTCATTGTTTCTTGTATCGTTTATCTTGGAGCATTTAGGGTTTTCTCACAGAGAAAGTTGGCTAAGGAAACAAAATCTATCTCTGATTTTTATTTCATAAAAATAATTTAAAAATATGTAGATGTGCTTTTTAAAATATCAGGTACAGCTGAGTTCATGCTGTTTGATAAGTTACAAGATACTGGGTTTGTGGTAGGACTACCTGGTTGGTGAGAAGGGTAGGGGCATAGTGAGCTAAATAGGGCTGCCCTTCTTGGAATTTTTACCCAAATATCTGTCCTTTACTCAAGACATTTTTATTTCATCTTTGGCTGTCCCTATTACAACTCATTCTTTTTCTCCTGTTGTAATCAATATAGATAAAATATGTTCAGAAATTTGATTTGTATACACATAAACAGTATGCTCAAACAATATTTTTCAAAAACCCATGTACCTTTATTTCTGTATTTTGATTGGGGAGGACTTCCTATAGATCTTTCTTATATTCTGATGGAAATGATTGGCGTTTGGTGTATTTCTATATGCAGTGAAAATAGGATTTGAACACTGGTGGAAGGTGTAATTTATGATTCATGGGGTGATTTAAGAAGAGAGAGTGTGGAAAGCAGTGCTTACATTTTTTCCACATAAGACATGTGCAAAACAAGAAAAAGGGGCAACTCTTTTTTTTGCTCTTAGATCCTGAATCAAAAATTGCTATATTGTAAAGAAGATTTTTCTGAATTGTCTTTGTCCTATTTAAGTTCATTTTTTTCATAATTATACATTACAGCATAAAATTCTTATCAAAAAGAAGTGATCAGAGAATTTCTAGAAGGCCATCCAACTCATTACTCTAAAAGGGCCACTGAAATTTAACAAGGCCCATACTTCTCATTAAAAGTCAATGTATATTTTTGTTGTCCCAGATATATGGAATTGAAAACACAAAATTCTCAAATTATTTTTCAACAGTATTTTGGTAATGCATCGCTTAGGTTAAAAGTAGTTTTGCTCTTCTTATCTTTCCCTTTCAGATATATTCAAAACAGTGTCCTCAAAGGACCAAGGTTCTTTTTTAATTTTCCTGTTTTTAATTCAGTATTATAATTTGCTATTTGCAATGCTTGTCCTTTTTAAAAAATGTGTATTGCATTACTTTTCCTCTTTAAAAAATGTCTGCTGGTGTTTCAGTTAGTTTGGATAATCTGGATTTGGTCAAACTAATGATAAGATAATGAATATGATGGCTAGAAATTATGCAGATGCATAAGTCATAAAACCAAGTGTCAAATTATTTATGCCAGGAAACACAACTCTTGACTTGTTTTCATAAGTACCCAGGTACTTTTGGAGGTCTTTTTTAACTTTCTTCCCCTTCCATAATTGGTTCAATGATTTCGCATATCTTCAGCTCCTCTGTCCAGTGTTCCATTCCCGTTTGTCTTCCTTTATTTCTGTCCAACAAAATTTCCTTAACTATATGAGATTCCCCTACTTAAAACCCACAGAGAAATTCAAGTTCTGTTTGATATATTCTCTCAACTTCTTCAACCCCAGCTTCTTCAGACCTCCATTTTTCTTCTTAAATGGCTAAGGTAGCATTCCCAAAGCGTTCTGCAGAGCAGTTGTTCTGTGGTGGACTCTGGTAACAAAAAGGTTCAAGGCTCAGTAAGTCTGTCAAGTGCCACACGCTTTACAAGTGTGACATTTATAGTATAGTGTAAGATCTGAGACACTGCAATAAACTCATTAACTTTGAAAACCTTTGTTTAATGTTTTTCTAACCATTTTCTTTGGTTTTCAAGGCATCTGATGATGCTTTTTGTAGACTCTAGAACCTACTAGTTTTGACTGCTATGCAGAAGTTTTGTCAATCATTAAACTGAAGGTTTCACATATATGTTTTAAAAGTAATATTTCCCCCTTCTATTAATATAAAAATATACCCTTACTACATAAAAACATAGTACCTTCATTTTTCTCCTACTGTTCCTGTTTGAAGAGAGAGAGGAGGTAGAGCACACATAAACTGGTAGTTCTTCTTAAAGAGTGTCGTAATTATTTTGAGAGGAATTTTAAAAAAGCATTGAAAAGTGATTCAGTCATTTAAACAAAATGCCAAACTAATGTATTAGAGTGGGGGCTTCCCTGATGGCTCAATTTGTAAAGAACCCGCCGGCAGTGCAGAAGACACAGGAAGTTCAGTTCAGTTCAGTTCAGTCGCTCAGTCGTGTCCGACTCTGTGACCCCATGAATCGCAGCACGCCAGGCCTCCCTGTCCATCACCAACTCCCGGAGTTCACTCAGACTCACGTCCATCCAGCCATCTCATCCTCGGTCGTCCCTTCTCCTCCTGCCCCCAATCCCTCCCAGCATCAGGGTCTTTTCCAAACAAAAGTTTAATCCTTAGGTGAGGAAGATCCCCTGGAGAAGGAAATGGCAACCTACTCCTGTATTCTTGCCTGGAAATTTCCATGGACAGAGGAGCCTGGAGGGCTACAGTCCATAGGGTGCCAAAGAGTCAGACAGGACTGAGCAAGTAAGCACTTGAATCCAGCACTTCAGGAGCATGGACTAGGGTGAGAGTGAAGAAATATGATGGTGATTAACAACAAGGCTCTTTTAATTCTCCAGGAGAAAAGTTTAGGTTGCATGGATTAGATAATTTGTTGTAAATTGAGATAAGTGGTGATTACTAGAAACAAAGGAACAGGGCAAGGCACTTAAAGGGTGACTGAGTAAGACGAGAGAGATAAAGGAAGGAGAGCTACTATATTTCCAACGAGAAAAATTGGTTCTTATGATTAGAGAAGGACCAAAATTGGAGGAGGTATGGGATACAGAATGGAGAAGGAAATGGCAACCCACTCCAGTGTTCTTGCGTGGAGAATCCCAGGGACGGGGGAGCCTGGTGGGCTGTCGTCTCTGGGGTCGCACAGAGTCAGACACGAGTGAAGCGACTTAGCAGCGGTAGCAGCATGGGATACAGAAAACCATGGATTAAGTTTTGGCCAGGTTGCATCAGAGTTGCCTTAAAGAATTTAGGGGTGGAGTTGTCAAATAGGCAGTTGGGCAGACTGACCAAAAGAGTGATATACGGTAGAGGCAAAGGGAAAACATTGAATTCAGGACACTTTATATGGCTAATGAAATCAAGGCCAAATGTGAGGCCATTTAATATTTAGAAGTAAATAAATCTGTTATATTTTTCATTTTGTATCTTCATTCTCATTTCATACAACATAAAGTTATTGAGCTACACTAACACACATTTTTCACTATTAGTGACTTAATGTATGAAGATTTATATTCAGCTAAGTAGTAATTATCTCCTAAAAGATATCAAAGTTTTTCTAACTTGATGATATAATGTTTTATTTTAATGTTTGTTATCAGTGCATTCAGAGATGATAGTCATTTCCTGGAAATATATTTTTGTTAACCCAAACACCTTTGCTCTGTTCTAAATGTAGTTCCTCTCCTTGTATACTAGCTATAATATACCCTCTTGCCTACTCAAGGTTATAACTACAGATCTACTTGTCTCTGTTGCCTGCATCATCAGTTTTTTTTCCCTCTCTCCTGGATCAGCATGTTTCGTTTTTGTTGTTATTGTTGTTGTTCAGTTGCTAAGTTGTGTCTGACTCTTTGAGACCCTGTGAACTGCAACATAACAGATTTCCCTGTCCTTCACTATCTGCTGGAGTTTGCTCAAATTCATATCCTTTGAGTTGGTGATGTGATCTAACCATCTCATTTTCTGCTGCTCCCTTCTCCTCTTATCTGTACTAAGTTTCCCAGAAACCTCTCCTTGTATAGCTCCAGGTTAGAGTTGGCCCAAAGACAAATTTGCAGAAGATTTGGCAGGTTCAAGTATAGCAGCAGACATTTTTCTCTGGAGGTCAGTGGGGACAGATGTGGTGTAAGACAGGTGTACAGGTACCAATAGGTTCTAGATTTTCTTTTATTTCCCTAGTGATGTGGAACAGAAGAGAGGTTCTGGCAGATTTCAGCTTTCTTCCCTCTTCTTGGCACAGCTCCCTGGGCATCCTCCCTACTGACCAATAGTAAATTCAGGCCCAAATTTAGATTCATAAACTGCAAATGTCATGATCTTCTCCATTAGCTTTATAATGGTCCCATTCTGACACCTGGCCATGCTTGGTTTTCCAGATGTCCTCTCAAGCTTCAAATACCTAACCGCCTCAGTGTTTTAGGATATCTCATTAGTAATTTAGTTTCTTTTTATCTGATTTCCCAACTCTGCCTTTTCGCTTTTGTAGTTACTTCCTGAGCTCCTCCCACAAATGTATAAAGTTATATAAGGTTTTTCCAGAGAAATAAAACCAATATAATAGCATATATATTATATACATATTATATATTAAATATTATCTATCCATATGTAAATATGATATTTATATATAATATTTAGTATGTACATGTGATACAGTATACATAGATAAATATGTGTGTCCTATTTTGTTTGATACACATACACAGATACTGTATGCACACATACACACACACACACATTTAAATATATATTATAGGAATTGGCTCACATGATTAAGGAAGCTGAGAAGTCCCATGACCTGCCATCTGCAAGTTGCAGAACAAGAAAAGTCTGGTGTAATTTGAAGGCCTGACAGCCAGGAGCACTGATGACTGAGAAAAGGAGAATATGGATGTCACAACTGAAGCAGAGAGAAAATTCTTTTGTCCTCCTGCTTTTTATTCTACACAGGCCTTCAGCAGATTGGCTGAGGCCCATCTGCATTGGTGGGGCAGCCTTCTTTACTTAGTCTACCAATCCAAATGCTAGCTCCTGTGGGAGTGCTCTGAGAGTACTCTGTTCAGAAATGGTTCATCAGCTATCTAGGTAAAGTCAGGTTGGCACATAAACGGTCAAGGATCTTATCCTTAAAATCACTTATCTATAATACTCTTAATGGTTTTGCTTCCCTGTTTGAATCTCGACTGATACAATATATGATTGAAAGTGTGAAGTTGCTCAGTCGTCTGACTCTTTGCAACCCCATGGACTGTAGCCTGCCAGGCTCCTCTGTCCATGGAATTCTCCAGGCCAGAATACTGGAGTGGGTAGCCGTTCCCTTCTCCAGGGGATCTTCCCAACCCAGGGATCAAACCCAGGTCTCTCACAGTGCAGACGGATTCTTCACTGTCAGAGCCACCAGGATTTTACTCTTAATAAGAAGGTGGTAAAAAAAAAAAATTCTATCAGCTACCACCACGTATCATTGCTTTTCTTTGGAATCAAAATTCCTTGAAAAACTTGTCAATAATTGCTTTCTCCAGGTCTTCTATTCTTTCTTGATCTCCTCCAATCATACTTTCATCTCTATCACTCCACAGAGTAACTGAGTCAGAGTATAAAGTGATATCCACATTCAAAATCAAATGGTCAGCTTGAAGCCCTAGTATTACTGGAACTTTTAGAAGCATTTCGTAAAGTTGATCACACCTCCTTGGCACCCTTTCTTCACTTATCAGCTAAGATACCATAATTTTTTTTTTTTCTCTTGCTTCTTGCTCCCCGCAGCCTCTTTTCCTGGGTTCTTCTCTTCTCTATACCCTCTTAATATTTGGTATCTCAAGGCTCAGTCTTTGGCCATCTTCTGTGTGGACAATCATTCCTTTAGTGATCTAATTTTGTCTCATTGCTATCTACTTATTGATATGCCCAAATCTGTACATCTAACCAACTATATCTCATAATCCAGACTATTATACCAAACTATATATTTAATACATTCACTAGGATATCTAGTAATCCTTTCAAAACCAACATATCCTAAACTCCGTTTGGTAATTTAGTTGTAAACTTCCCCACAGTCCAGCTTAACTGGAGCCTTCCCCACTTCATGTGATGGCAGCACCATGCTTCCTATCATTCTGTCCAAAAACTTGTCATCCTAATTAATCTCTTTCTCTTACGCTCCAAATTACCAGCAAATCATGTTGACTAAACCATCAAAATATGTGTGAAATCTGAACACAAACTTCAAAGCTACTCTCTCCCTGAACCATTATCCATTCACAAAAGATCACTTTTATTCCTTCAACTTCTTCAAATATTTACTCAGGTCCAATTTTCCTAACAAAATATACTCTGATTAACCTATTTAGTATTGTAACCTACCCCTGTCTCCACCCTGACATCTAAACCACTCCCCCAAACTACTTCTTTTTTTATGTAGCATTTATCACTCCTAATACAAAATATGATTCACCTAATTATTATATTTATTAACTTCCATTTGGGTAAACTTTGGCCATCGGTGTATGATGACAAGTACCTCGGATGGTGCCTGGCTTCTAAGCACTCAGCAAAAATGTGGCATGAGGTTTTGTTAAAGCCATTCTCAATTATAGCTCCCTATGGATACTACCTCAAATATTATTTTCCAGGATGTAAGAGATATAATACAGTCTTTTTTTCTAGGATCCTTTGTTTTATGAGTCATAAAGTTGTCTTCTACATAATTTAGGAAAGCTTGTTTGCTATTATTATTTATCTCCACCTCAAAAGAAGATAGGAGAATTGAAAATCCCCTTTGAATATGAGACAGAGCAATTTAGTGCACGAAGTGTTGACTCACAGTTTTTCAATGTCACTCACCTTTCATGCTAATGGTCTGTTGCAGGTAACCATCATAATTTTTTCTTTAGTCTTTGTTCCTTGCATTTTTAAGCTGAAGTACTTTACCATTTCACTCTTCATTGTCAAATTGTATCTCTCTGGCATTGTGAACACTTTTGATGTATGATACACCCTCTTGCCATTCTCTTGGTTGACATTCCAGTAATGGAATGAACCCTCTAGGTTCTGGTCATGCCCACTAGGTTATGACCTCTTCTCAGTGTAAGTATTTTTACTTTTCTTAACTGTATTCCATATGCCATACATTTGTGCTTTGCTACTTCAGCTAGTGCATAACATTTGTCTCTCAATGTAGGGAAAATTGTGATCTGTGCTATTTAAGGTCTCGAAAATACATAGCTGTATATTTGTGTTAAGTATCTGTGACCTATGTTACCTAAAAAAATGAGCTAGGATGTTTTTGTATTTCTAGAAATAACAAACTGGGAACATGTAGAATGTTTCATAAATATGATTTACACAGCAAGTACCTCCTAAGTGATAATTACAAAAATGGAGGTAGAAACTATTACAACAGACCAATCTTGGAGGGGAAGTGTAAAAATAACCTGATAGTACTATACCCAGATCATAATAATTATATATTGGACTTATGGATTCACATTTTTAGTGAGCCACTTTTTTCCAGTCTTAATGACAGCTAGGTTATTTGCCCATAGTATAATTCAGCCAAGCCAAGTTACTCTTGGTTTATCCAGTATGCCAGGCAATATCATGCCAGACATTGCTCTTATCACCTGAAATATCATCTCTGACTCTGACTACAGTTGCCCCATTGTGACATTTTTAAGCACTTGTTTCTCTTTTTAAACTTAGCTCAAGTGTTGCCTCTCTTTTCTAAATTTTACCTGGATGAAGTGACCACTTTTTCTTTTGAAAATCTACATAATGGATTTTACTGTAACAGCCATACAAGAGCATGCAGCTTGTTTATATATAGGTTCTTTCCTCCTACTAGACTACGTCTTTTAAAGAAAATGATACTTAGTATCCTATTATGTCCAGAACATCACATACTAAGGATATGTGGTGGTTATATAATTAATTTTTCAGGTGATTGTAAAAATGGCTAAAGGGGAAAACTGAAATGGTAAGTAATTGGTTGAAATACTCTGGGTTCCATAGGCCAGACTAGAGGTAATGGATATAATTAGTTTTGATTTTCATTAAATTATGTAAATAAGAAAAACATGGAAGCAACACTTAAATCTAAATCCAATGATTGAAGCATATTAAAAAGCAGAGACATCACTTTGCCAACAAAGGTCGGTATAGTCAAGGCTAATGTTTTTCCAGTAGTCATGTATGGAGTGAGAGTTGGACTATAAAGAAAACTGAATGCTGAAGAATTGATGCTTTTGAACTGTGGTGTTGGAGAAGACTCATGAGAATCCCTTGGACTGCAAGGAGATCCAACCAGTCCATCCTAAGGAGATCAGTCCTGAGTGTTCATTCAGTTCAGTTCAGTCACTCAGTCATGTCCGACTCCTTGCAACTCCATGAATCGCAGCACGCCAGGCCTCCCTGTTCATCACCAACTCCTGGAGTTCACTCAGACTTAAATTGAAGAAAGTAGGGAAAACCATTAGACCATTCAGGTATGACCTAAATAAAATCCCTTATGATTATACAGTGGAAGTTAGAAATAGATTTAAGGGCCTAGATCTGATAAATAAAGTGCCTGATGAGCTATGGAATGAGGTTCGTGACATTGTACAGGAGACAGGGATCAAGACCATCCCCATGGAAAAGAAATGCAAAAAGGCTGTCTGGGGAGGCCTTACAAATAGCTGTGAAAAAAGAGAAGCAAAAAGCAAAAGAGAAAAGGAAAGATATAAACATCTGAATGCAGAGTTCCAAAGAATATCAAGAGGAGATAAGAAAGCCTTCTTCAGCAATCAGTGCAAAGAAATAGAGGAAAAGAACAGAATGAGAAAGACTAGAGATCTCTTCAAGAAAATTAGAGATACCAAGAGAACATTTCATGCAAAGATGGGCTCGATAAAGGACAGAAATGGTCTGGATCTAACAGAAGCAGAAGATATTAAGAAGAGGTGGCAAGAATACACAGAGGGACTGTACAAAAAGATCTTCATGACCTGGATAATCACGATGGTGTGATCACTCATCTAGAGCCATACATCCTGGAATGTGAAGTCAAGTGGGCCTTAGAAAGCATCACTAGGAACAAAGCTAGTGGAGGGGATGGCATTCCAGTGGAGCTATTCCAAATCCTGAAAGATGATGCTGTGAAAGTGCTACACTCAATATGCCAACACATTTGGAAAACTCAGCAGTGGCCACAGGACTGGAAAAGGTCAATTTTCATTCCAATCCCAAAGAAAGGCAATGCCAAAGAATGCTCAAACTACCACACAATTGTACTCATCTCACATGCTAGTAAAATAATGATCAAAATTCTCCAAGCCAGGCTTCAGCAATTCGTGAACCGTGAACTCCCTGATGTTCAGGCTGGTTTTAGAAAAGGCAGAGGAACCAGAGATCAAATTGCCAACATCCACTGGATCATGGAAAAAGCAAAAGAGTTCCAGAAAAACATCTATTTCTGCTTTATTGACTATGCCAAAGCCTTTGACTGTGTGGATCACAATAAACAGTGGAAAATTCTTCAAGAGATGGGAATACCAGACCACCTAACCTGCCTCTTGAGAAATCTGTATGCAGGTCAGGAAGCAACAGTGAGAACTGGACATGGAACAACAAATTGGTTCCAAATAGGAAAAGGAGTACGTCAAGGCTGTCTATTGTCACCCTGCTTATTTAACTTATATGTAGAATACATCATGAGAAATGCTGGGCTGGAAGAAACACAAGCTGGAATCAAGATTGCTGGGAGAAATATCAATAAGCTCAGATATGCAGATGACACCACCCTTATGGCAGAAAGTGAAGAGGAACTAAAAAGTCTCTTGGTGAAATTGAAAGAGGAGAGTGAAAAAGGTGGCTTAAAACTCAACATTCAGAAAACGAAAATCATGGCATCTGGTCCCATCACTTCATGGCAAATAGATGGGGAAACAGTGGAAACAGTGTCAGACTTTATTTTTCTGGGCTCTAAACTCACTGCAGATGGTGACTGCAGCCATGAAATTAAAAGACACTTACTCCTTGGAAGAAAAGTTATGACCAACCTAGACAGCATATTCAAAAGCAGAGACATTACTTTGCCGACTAAGGTCCGTCTAGTCAAGGCTATGGTTTTTCCAGTGGTCATGTATGGATGTGAGAGTTGGACTGTGAAGAAGGCTGAGTGCCGAAGAATTGATGCTTTTGAAGTGTGGTGTTGGAGAAGACTCTTGAGAGTCCCTTGGACTGCAAGGAGATCCAACCAGTCCATTCTGAAGGAGATCGACCCTGGGATTTCTTTGGAAGGAATGATGCTAAAGCTGAAGCTCCAGTACTTTGGCCACCTCATGTGAAGAATTGACTCATTGGAAAAGACTCTGATACTAGGAGGGATTTGAGGCAGGAGGAGAAGGGAACGACAGAGGATGAGATGGCTGGATGGCATCACTGACTCGATGGGCCTGAGTGTTCATTGGAAGGACTGATGTTGAAGCTGAAACTCCAATACTTTGGCCACCTGATGAGAGAAACTGACTCACTGGAAAAGACCTTGATGCTGGGAAAGATTGAAAGCAGGAGAAGCAGATGCCAGAGGATAAGATGGTTGGATGGCATCACCGACTCGATAGACATGAGTTTGGGCGAACTCCAGGCACTGCTGATGGACAGGGAGGCCTGGTGTGCTGCAAACCAGGGAGTCACAAAGAGTCAGATATGACTGAGCAACTGAACTGTATGGTCTGTCTAAAAAGAAGACAGAACTATATGGTTTCATCACTCTATTCTGAGGTCTGGAAAAACCCAAGATGCAGAGTAACTGTACCTGGTAAACTAGGCAAACTTTTAATTCAATGAAAACTTACTTTGGTTAGAACCAAGATTTCTAGTCCATTATCATTATCATGGATGGTTCATCTCTTTCTGTACCCATTCAGAGACTAACTTTCCAGAATAAGAACTAAGAGAAAGGGATAGGTGAAAGCTTGCTGGGGCACATGGGTGCTTAATAACATGTGGAAAAGCTTCAGAAGCAGATGGGACAGAAGAGGGCTGGGATTGTGTGCCATGAGGCCTGTGTGCTTTCTGCTGCTGCAAGACGAAACCACTGCATCTTACTCTTTAACTTAGTCAGAAAAAACTGCCGTTTTGAGCAAGAGAGGATCTAATTTTAGTCCTGTGGATTAGAGCTGATGAATGTTTGTTTTGTTTCACAAACGGCAATGGATGAGTGCAGAGCAACTCTCCATGTGAGAGACATTCCAAAAGCTTCCCCATCTCATTTCTCATGGGGGAAGTTTTGGAATGTCTCTCACATGGAGAGTAAAGTGACAAATAACACTTTGTTCACACTATTGCCATCAGACGTTACTGATACAGATTTTGCCCATTAAAAGGTGTAGGGGCAGAGCCTAAGAAAGGAAAATAATATGGTAACAAAAGGGAAAGAGAACATTTCCCTGAAGACACAGGGAAAAAAAGAGAAAAATCTGAAAGTGACTTTTTATAAGAAGCAGCTGGAAACTTTAGGAGACATCTGTGTGGTGACACCTAAAATATGGACTAGACAGGAGTCATAGATGAGAAACAACTGGAGCATCAGTACATAAATCTGACACTCTCTTTTCCAGATCACCATGAAATGAACAAAAAAACTAAAAAAACAGAAGGAAAATTTAGCATTTTTGATGGAAACTATGGGAGGATGCTATCCATATGCCAGAAAAATCAAGCATGGGATATTAAATGAAAGCAGTGGGGAATTCCTTACAAATGTTTTCCAGAGAAAGTATTATGGGTTTATAAGAGCTAAGCAAAGATGATCAAGAAAGAAACTAAATACTTCCTTAGTCTGTTATATTAAGGCTATATTTGAAGATATATTGGAGGGAAATATGTTAGAAAGTATTTACTAAATATATCATTTGAATTCAGAATTAGTTTGCTTAGGAAAATCAAGAGTAAGCATGCCTGTTTGAAACAGGATATGAGTTTTCTGAAACTCATTTGAAACAGGAAATGAGTGCAGGATATTTTCATATTTGAAAGGAGTAGAAGTGGCAGAGGAGGAAGAATCCCAGAAAGAAAGACAGAACACCATGTGAAATAAGGGAAATAAGCCATAGAAAAATAAGTTTAAAAGTTAGCTCCTTTCACAGGAGATTCACTAGTAACAATACAGCTATCATGGCTATAAATTAGGCAGGCAATTAAATTATGAAGAGACAATATAAACTTTAATGAAACCAGTTTTTAGCCTGAGATCTGTAAGAGTTTTAAATAGTTTACAGAAAAACTCAGATGATAAAAGTAGAAGTAGTTTGTAACTATTGGTCTAGAATGTGCCTTTTTTAATATGTGTAAACAAAGTAAAGAGTCGGACACGACTGAAGCAACTGAGCAGCAGCAGCAAACGAAGTAAAAGCGTAAAAAGATTCTTCCATATAAAAGAAGATAAATGGAACACAAGATAGATGAAGACAGTAATTTTGAGAAAAGAAATACTGGAGCAAAATATTTTTAAAAACTTATGTAAACCTCTTATGAAAGTCAAAGGAATATGGACTCTGAAGAACTCACACCCACTACTAGTTCATTCTGCTACTGTGGGAAAAAATATCATAGCCAAATGAACTATGTAATAGAAACAAAATAAGAACAGAAATTCTGATGAGTTATATGTGGAAAAAGCTTAAGAAGCTTTGATAGAATGTATATGGAAAGGAAGAAAGGGATTGAAATAGGAAAGACAGGGAAAGGGCAGTCAATAAAGACCCAAAGGATGGATAATAATTTTGAAGAACAGGTCAAAATAAAATTAATAGAAATAATATAAAAAGATGTACTAAAAGAAAACTTTCTAGATATTCAAACAGAGCAAAAAAAATACCCTGGCTCTGAATTTGAAAGCAATCATCATATGGCAAGCAATATTAATTTTTAAAAAGGTACTTATTAGACTGTCATCTATTTTGCAGAGAAGGATAGATTTCTGGGTTTAAAAAAATCTGATATTCAGTCAGGGAAGAAAATCAAAGAAGGAAAATCAGAGTTGCATTTTTGGTCTAATAACTATTCTGAATATGAGTGGTAACAATAATATTTAAATAATTAAGGAATAGGATTATCTACAGCAACAAAAAATAACTAAAGTATTATTAATATGTAACAACATAAGGACATTTATAAACCGTATAAGCCATTTGTAAACCATGAAAGCCAGTCTCACTTTCTCACTTGTACTTCCTGTGATCACCTCCCAAATGAAGTTGGCTCAGAGATACTTAGGGAGAATCTATACTAAAATGGAATAAAATATGGAAAGCATGAGAAAAAGGAAAATAAAATATAAAAGAAAAATGCATGTACTTAATTAAATGTTTATAGGTACATTGTTACTTACTGAAAAACTAAATGAGCATAAAGAATTAGGTTGAATTGTTGCAATTATGGTTTATCTAATCTGCTGCCCATATTTTAAATAATTATAATGAAAGAGAAAGATACAAAAATAAAATGATACTAATAGTGAGTTATATTAAAAATTTAGGGTATAGTCTCTGTTTCTTCCAAAAAAGGAGGCGTAGCAGTAGAGAGCAGGGTGGACAGTGTTAAAATATGTGCCCTTCATGTTGTGGTTATATTCTGGTAAATCCAAAGTGGGTGCTTTATTGTTAATGGTGACAACTGGAAATGTACACAGTCAAGTATTTTAAAATGTTGGTAAATATTTTTAGAATTAAAGATAAGACGTAAACATTTTATATTAGCAGAGTGACATGTGGGGCACCCTCCATAATCCTGTGTACTAGACACTGTACTGTCAATGCCCAGTATATCCCCTGGCCTACTGCCGGGTTTACCACATCTGCAGTGGGTAGGCCCCTCTCCCACTGACAGCTTTCCACCACAAACACCCTTGTGTCTCAACTGCCTCCATCTTTGCCTGAGTGCCTTCTCTGGAACCACAGGGACCTCATCAGCCCATTCAGAAGACAGGCTGAGAGTGCCAGGAATTTAAAAACCTTGGCTGCAAATCTTCTCCAGTGAGAATAGGGAATCAGCTGATAAAATCTCCAGCTCCCCTGTCCATCAGTGGAACAATCCTAAGGTCCTTCTGTGTGTTCCTCAGAGGATTTTCAGTGACAGGAGTTTCAGTTGCTCACACAGGTACTGCTTGGATTCATGTGACTCTTAACTGCCTTAAAAAAAAAAAAAAATTTGTTCTAGTCTCACTTTCTCATTTGTGCTTCCTGTGATCACCTCCCAAATAAACTTGACTGGGAGCTACTTAAGGGGAATCTAAACTAAAACAGGAAATATAGAAAGCACTAAAAAAGGCAAATAAAATATGATGTAAGAAAAATACATGTACTTACCTTGCAAAGAATATGAATTGTTAAATTCTCCCAATTGAAAGAAAAGACTTTCAGATTGGATCGAATTGTATATTATCTGAGAGATACAGAACAAAAATCAATTGAGCAAGATAGCTTACAAATAAAAGAATGGGAAAATTACTGGTTAAATATAAGACAAAAATAAAAATATAATGGATCATCTTATATGAAGGTTATCTTTAAAATATGAAAGTTTTATATTAGACACTAATTTATCGCTTTCATTAGCTTGCTACTATCATGAAAAAAACAACTATTAGTATAATCAGCGCAATGAAGGAAGGGGCAATTATATAAGAGCAGGACAAAAAATTTATATGGAAAACAATACAGATTAAGGGTGTGTTCTTGGGGGAAAGAAAGAAAATCTTCCTAATCATTTTAAGAATATAGATAAAAAATATATATATTTAATACTAGGGAAGAGGAAGAGAAAAGGAATTTTACTACAGATGCAGGATATTTAAAAAAAAAAAAATAAGCTATGTTGTTGCTGTGTTGTTGTTTAGTCACTAAGTTGCGTTCAATTCTTTGGGATTCCATGGCCTGTAGCCCACCAGGCTCCTCTGTCCATGGGATTTTCCAGGCAAGAATACTGGAGCAGGTTGTCGTGTCCTTCTCCAAGGGAACTTCCTGACCTAGGAAGTTCTGCATTTCCTGCACTGTAGGCGAATTCTTCACCTCTGGGCCATCAAGGAAACTTTATAAGCCAGATAGTTAGCACACAGTTTGAAATCTTGCTAGGTAATAGGTTATAATTTCATAGGAGACACAAATATTCAAACTTCTCTCAAAAAGAAAGTGTGAAGCTTATCAGAATAATAAGGTAGATGAAAAATTAAATTATCAGGGAAATATCTCCTAACAAGTTCTGGATCAATATCTTTCTTTTGTTGATATTTTTAATTTTCCTGCTTGGAGAGTAGGATATTTTTTTAAATCTAGATATTTTAAAATCATGAAGTTCTTTCAAATTTTACAGTAATAGACAATGCCTTGCTTTATCTGAACTGTTTAACGAAAAGTAAAAAGTAAAAAAAAAAAAAAGAACCCAAAAAAGTAAAAGTAAAAAGTACATGTAAAACTGTACAATTAAGAAACTAGCATAATAATACCAAATCTTGGCAAGAGAAATTAAAGGTAAAAATTACTGTCTCATTTGACACATTTTGAAACATGTTGGTCAACAGCATATTGACCTTTGAATGTTTTAAGAATGTAATGATAGTCATATTCGTCAATCTATTAAGCTTTAATAACATTAAAATGTAAAAGAAATATTTATCACTTTTTGAAAGAGTCCAAAGGGCAATTAGTAAAATTCAATATTCATCTCATTAAAAATAAAATCTCTTATGAAACTCATAATACAGGATATTTTCTCAATATGATACATCATCTCTTTGTCAAACCTTCAGCAAAAGCTGTTTAACAACAAAACACTAAGAAAGCCCTATTAAGTTTATAACATCAATTCCTGCTATTGCAATTAATATATAGTATTATTTTACTTAATAAAACAGGAAAATCATGAGTAAATATTTGGAAATGGAGATAAAATGACCATTATTAGAAGATAATTTTATTATTACCTGAAAACTGAAAAAGAAATTGAACAGTTAGTACAAAAAAATTTAGAGTTGTCTGAGAATAGAATTAATATATAAGAATTCATAACTTTCCCATATTGCATATTGGGATCTGACCAATAAGAATTTGACCTGTAGTTCTTAGTTAATTTGAGATCTGTAACTTTCATTCTTTAAACTTATTTTTTCCTGCTAAAAATTATAGCAATGATGCTTAGCAGAGATTGTGAGATAAATTGATATCTATTATGTTAGTAGCAAAAAGTAAATGCTTAATTAATAGAAACTGTATTTTTGGATTAATACAATTTTAGATATATATTTGATAAATTTGAGGATACTTGAGAGTAGGAAAAAGCATGATTTATCTCACCTAAATCACTGTAGATCGCTAAAACAAATATAGAATTTAATCATAACAAAAAGCAGATAGAGTAAAAATCAACAAAAATTGACCAAGATATTGACAAATGTGTATAATTGTCATAAGTCTCTGTACTCATGGCAATTGCCTTATAATGTTCCTTCAAAAGACAGTATTACCGGAATTGTGAAACATTATAGTATTTTACATTAATATCAAAAACCAGTTAAACATTCTTACCAATATACCCTTTGTTAAATGTTACTCTGAAAGTTCTAGCAATCCATATGGAAATATGACATAAACTTAGGATGGAACAACATGTTGCATAATGTGTTATTATTAAATACAATGATAAATTCCTATTAATGATAACATAAAGACAGCTTTAAAAAGATTTGTCACTTATATGAGGAAAATTAAAAGCTAAACTAATGAGAGACTTCATCAAGACTTGAGTACACTGAGAAAACATATTTGGGCTACACTGAGTTTTGGATAATATGAGTACCTCCTAAATTAGTTTAAGTTTTAACATATTCAAATATAAGTGAATGTAGTTTATTTTGGAAGCTGAAAAAGGTTTTCTATTGTTTATCTGGGAGTACAGAAAGTTAAAAACAGCTAAGAAGCTTGGGGAAAAGTAGCATAATAGATACATTTTGCTAACAATATCAATAACCTCAGATATGCAGATGACACCACCTTTATGGCAGAAAGCAAAGAAGAACTAAAGAGCCTCTTGAATGTGAAAGAGGAGAGTGAAAAAGTTGACTTAAAACTGAACATTCAGAAAACTAAGATCATGGCATCTGGTCCTATCATTTCATGGCAAATAGATGGGGGAACAATGGAAACACTGACAGACTTTATTTGTTTGGGCTCCAAAATCACTGCAGATGGTGACGGCAGCCATGAAACTAAATGACACTTACTCTTTGGAAGAAAAGTTATGATCAACCTAGACAGCATATTAAAAAGCAGAGACATTACTTTGCCAACATCCATGTAGTCAAGGCTAGTAGTCATGTATGGATATGAGAGTTGGACTATAAAGAAAGCTGAGTGTTGAATAATTGATGCTTTTGAACTGAGATGTTGGAGAAGACTTTGAGAGTCCCTTGGACTTCGAGGAGATCCAACCAATCCATCCTAAAGGAAATCAGTCCTGAATATTCATTGGAAGGACTGATGCTGAAGCTGAAACTCAATACTTTGGCCACCTGATGCGAAGAGCTGACTCATTTGAAAAGAACCTAATTCTGGGAAAGATTGAAGGTGGGAGGAGAAGGGGATGACAAAGGATGAGATAGTTGGATGGCATCACTGACTCAATGGACATGAGTTTGAATAAGCTCCAGGAGTTGGTGATGGACAGGGAGGCCTGGTGTGCTGCAGTCCATGGGGTCACAAAGAATTGGACACAACTGAGCAACTGAACTGAATAATATTAGGTATAATAACTAAAGACAGGATAGTACAGTTCTAAGAAACAATATTTTGATAGGTGGATATAAATACCAGAGTAATGAAAATATCTAAAATTACATAGTGAGTTGTTCAGTCACTCAATTTTGTTTGACTTTGTGACCTCAGGGACTGCAGCATGCTGGGCTTCCCTATCCTTCACTATTTCCTGGAGTTTGTTCAAACTCATGTCTATTAAGTCAGTGATGCCATCCAACCATCTCATCCTCTGTTGTCCACTTCTGCTCTCAGTCTTTCTTAGCATCAGGGTCTTTTCTAGTGAATCAGCTCTTCTCATCAGGTAGTCAAAGTATTTTAACTTCAGCTTCAGCATCGGTCCTTCCAATGAATATTCAGGACTGATTTATTTTAGGATTGACTGGTTTGATCTCCTTGATTCAAGGGACTCTCAAGAGTCTTCTCCAACAACACAATTCAAAAGCCTCCATTCTTTGGTGCTCAGCCTTCTTTATGGTCCAACTCTCACATCCATACATGACTACTAGAAAAACCATAGCTTTGACTAAATGGACCCAGCAATCTTGCTTCCAGCTTTGCTTCATTCAGCCTGGCATTTCACATGATGCACTCTGCTTATAAGTATTCATCTCCTTTAATATAAGCAGGTATCTATTTAAGATAAAGAGAGAAAAGCATGAATAAATATACAAGGACCCAAATAGTGGTGCTCACTGGTGCCAGGAAGAATGGCACTGTGAACCAGTGGTGTGTGGTTGCCTTTAAACTTGTCTCTGCCTTTCCAGAGCTCTTGGCAGCCAGGGGGCAAGGCCTAGAAGATCTTAAAGGGAGTCCATCAGAAAGGATTCACAGCCCTCACTGGCACATGCATTTGCTGTTCATGAGCTCAAAGTCAGGCATGTTGTATTGATGGTACTAGGTGTGGACATCTCAATATTTTAGGAAGGGGTGAAATGTAGAGTTCTTGCATGAAGGAGTTTTTTGTTTATTCTCAACAGGGTGAGCTATGTACAGAGGAAATTAATTTTCCAGCATTGTGTATATAGGGATTTGGCTTAGAATGTAATGCAATCAAACTAAGGATAAAGATTGCATTAAATTCCAAATAAAAACATAAGTTAAAACAAAAATAGATAACATTTCCCAGAACTTAAGGGTACGTGTTTCTAGGACATTAAGGGCCAGCCAAATGCCTTGCACAGTGGATATTCAAACAAGTTTCATTATTGTGAATTCTTAGAAAACTAGAGAGAAAGAGGTCCTTAAAAATTCTAGAGAGCTCTGTCTAGCAATCAGACAAACAAAATAGTTTCATGTACAGAATTAAAGTCATGGTGACATTGGCCTTCTCGGTGGCAATATTGGAAACTGGACCGTGATGAACCAATGTCTTTAAAAATTGAGAATTTTAATGTAAATTCCCTGAAGCTGGCCCAAGAAACTGGGGTCTAACAAAGGAGAGAGGGAAGGGAATTTTATTTATTTATTAAAAAAATTTTAAATTTAAATTTATTTTAATTGGAGGTTAATTACTTTACAATATTGTATTGGTTTTGCCATACATCAACATGAATCTGCCATGGGTGTACATGTGTTCCCCATCCTGAACTCCTCTCCCACCTCCCTGGGAATTTTAATTTCCCAAGGATGACTACCAGGATAATGGTTATATAGAATATCTGAAAAGAAAGTAATCCTGACTAGATGTGAAAGACTGCAGGGTGGATGCTTCAAGATGGTAAACATATTCTCAAGGTATTTGACTAAATTTAAATGAGTCTCAGTGTTCTGTTTGGAGTCTGGGGATAAATTGGAGACAAGTGCATAGAAAACTAAGAAGACAGAAACCAAGACAATTATTGTCTCCAAGAGAAACTGATTTTATAAGAAAATGAATATACTCCTAGTGTACCTTGTCAGTTCAGTCACTCAGTCATGTCCAACTTTTTGTGACCCCATGGACTGCAGCATGCCAGTCTTCCCTGTCTATCACCAACTCCCAGGGCTTGCTCAAACTCATGTACATCGAGTCAGTGATGCCATCCAACCATCTCATCCTCTGTCATCCCCTTCTCCTCCCGCCTTCAATCTTTCCTAGCATCAGGGTCTTTTCCAAGGAGTCAGTTCTTCGCATCAGGTGGCCAACTCCAAGAGAAACTGATTTTATAAGAAAATGAATATACTCCTAGTGTACCTTGTCAGTTCAGTCACTCAGTCATGTCCAACTTTTTGTGACCCCATGGACTGCAGCATGCCAGTCTTCCCTGTCTATCACCAACTCCCAGGGCTTGCTCAAACTCATGTACATCGAGTCAGTGATGCCATCCAACCATCTCATCCTCTGTCATCCCCTTCTCCTCCCGCCTTCAATCTTTCCTAGCATCAGGGTCTTTTCCAAGGAGTCAGTTCTTCGCATCAGGTGGCCAAAGTATTGGAGTTTTAGCATTAGTCCTTCCAATGAATGTTCAGGACTGATTTCCTGTAGAATTGACTAGTTTCATCTCCTTGCAGTTCAAGGGACTCTCAAGAGTGTTTCCCCAACACCTTAGTTCAGAGGTATCAATTCTTCATCACTTAGCTTTCTTTATAGTTCAAGTATACCTTATAGCTCACCAATAAATTTTATTCATGTAATTATATTAGTGTGGATACCAAATCCTAATTTTTAAAATAAAACCATAAAAAAACCCATATAACTATACTGGGAAGGTGGAAGGTAGAAAGTGTGTATGTCAGGGGAGGTATAAGAGAGTTAGAGCTTAATATCCTAATGTATGAAGAAATACATAATACTTATAAAATATTCTCAAAGAGGGAATGGCTCCTTCTTTCTTCTCTTCTTCCCTCCTTTTATCTCTCTCCTCTCTACCTCTGTTTTTCTTTCTCTCTGGGAAGCAACAGTGAAAGACCTCAGCCTAGAGTTGAGTTATACAGAGGTAGAGTATGAAAGGCAAAGCAAGCATGATGGACAAAGGGTAATTTATGGAATACAATCTGTTGAAGAATAGCAGTGATAATTTTATGTATTCAGGGAGAAGCAACAGCAACTGCAGAAACGTCGGAAGCCAGAATGAGTTTTTCAAAATTTGAGGAATAGCAGGCAGGCTGGAATGGCTGAGGATCATGTCGCTGTTGGAGAATTAGGTGGGAGAGGTAGAATCAGACTTGATCACATAGGGATTTATCAAACATAGTAACATCTGGCTTCTGCATGTGTGGAGGAAAGACCACTGGAGACAGAACAGATGCTGGGAAGCACACTGGCCCAAGAAGGAGATACTGAAGTCTTGGGTAGGCCTGGCAACCATGGAGGTGGTCGAAATGTAGCTCTAGTGGCATAACATTAATAATTTCTCAGCAAAAGCAAAAGCAAATTGCCAACATCCGCTGGATCATGGAAAAAGCAAGAGAGTTCCAGAAAAACATCTATTTCTGCTTTATTGACTATGCCAAAGCCTTTGACTCTGTGGGTCACAGTAAACTGTGGACAATTCTGAAAGAGATGGGAATACCAGACCACCTGACCTGTCTCTTGAGAAACGTGTATGCATGTCAGGAAGCAACAGTTAGAACTGGACATGGAACAACAGACTGGTTCCAAATAGGAAAAGGAGTACGTCAAGGCTGTATATTGTCACCGTGCTTATTTGCCTCTTGAGAAACCTTTATACAGGTCAGGAAGCAACAGTTAGAACTGGACATGGAACAACAGACTGGTTCCAAACAGGAAAAGGAGTATGTCAAGGCTGTATATTGTCACCCTGCTTATTTAACTCCTATGCAGAGTACATCATGAGAAAGGCTGGACTGGAAGAAGCCCAAGCTGGAATCAAGATTGACGGGAGAAATATCAATAACCTCAGATATGCAGATGACACTACCCTTATGGCAGAAAGTGAGGAGGAGCTAAAAAGCCTCTTGTTGAAAGTGAAAGAGGAGAGTGAAAAAGTTGGCTTAAAGCTCAACATTCAGAAAATGAAGATCATGGCATCTGGCCCCATCACTTCATGGGAAATAGATGGGGAAACAGTAGAAACAGTGTCAGACTTTGTTTTTTTGGGCTCCAAAATCACTGCAGATGGTGACTGCAGCCATGAAATTAAAAGGCGCTTACTCCTTGGAAGAAAAGTTATGACCAACCTAGATAGTATATTCAAAAGCAGAGACATTACTTTGCCGACTAAGGTCCGTCTAGTCAAGGCTATGGTTTTTCCTGTGGTCATGTATGGATGTGAGAGTTGGACTGTGAAGAAGGCTGAGCGCGGAAGAATTGATGCTTTTGAACTGTGGTGTTGGAGAAGACTCTTGAGAGTCCCTTGGACTGCAAGGAGATCCAACCAGTCCATTCTGAGGGAGATCAACTCTGGGATTTCTTTGGAAGGAATGATGCTAAAACTGAAGCTCCAGTAATTTGGCCACCTTATGCGAAGAGTTGACTCATTGGAAAAGACCCTGATGCTGGGAGGGATTGGGGGCAGGAGGAGAAGGGGACGACCGAGGATGAGATGGCTGGATGGCATCACGGACTTGATGGACGTGAGTCTGAGTGAACTCCGGGAGTTGGTGATGGACAGGGAGGCCTGGCGTACTGCGATTCATGGGGTCGCAAAGAGTCGGACACGACTGTGCGACTGATCTGAACTGAACTGAACAGCAAAAGCTAGGAGGAATCCAATGTTCTTAGCTCTTTGTGGGTATTCTAAGAATGACTCTTTATCTACGAATGCATCAGATACATGCCTGAAGCTTCTGAATGACTGGTCTTGGAGCTCTGAGCTTGAAGAGAGAATTAGAGGACCCTGGGAAGTGCTGTGTCAGAGAATACAGTCTGATCTTCCTCACAGCCAGCCCCTTTCAAAGAAAAGCATATTGAACTAAGGAACAGCATCATCAAAAACAAATTAGTTTATTAGAATTACCTGAAACAGCTCTCAACATTTCAGTACATGGGTCAATACTGTGGATAATCACCAATTAGAAACATTGCTTCTAGAATGCCAATTCCGTCAAGGAATGTCTCTCATCTGTGCTATGAATTATGATGGGATATTTTGCAGAAGTACTATGTAAACAGCTTGTAGCACTGATGAACAAGCAACTTCTTAACAAACATGTACTCCTCTAAGTGCGTGCTAATTCCACCTTTTTTTTTTCATTTGTCAGTGCAATGCAGTATATTTAATGTATCCAGTATAGGCTGTGGAAACTGAAACAGTTATCATGTAGTTGTCCCAGGAGTCTAATTACAAGCCAGCTAATTCTCTTTATCTATGTTCTGATAGCTTCTCTATTAGAATAAGGAAACTGTGTAATAGAATGACTTTTGACTGTGTGCTTCAATGTTAATATGATGGGATTTAATTGTTTCCACAAGCTCATCTCCTTTCTAACACTCTAGTTGAAATGAGACAGGACAAATCAGTTTTGATAAATTTCATATAACATTTCAGTACTACTTACCACCCAAAGATACGAAGCATTTATCATTTTCCTTTTTTATCTTTTTTAAATAACAAATATTTGATGAGTACTTACAGTGTTCTAAGCAGTGAACAAAGTAGAACAAATTCCTTTCTCCTGTGGTATGCATTTATTCCAATGGGGAGATAGAGACTGCAAAAAGCATTAAATAAGACATGCTCAGATCATGAACTCCTTATTGCCAAATTCAGACTTAAATTGGAGAAAGTTGGGAAAACCACTGGGCCATTCTGGTATGACCTACATGAAATCCCTTATGATTATACAGTAGAAATGAGAAATAGATTTAAGGGCCTAGATCTGATAGATGGAGTACCTGATGAACTATGGATGGAGGTTCATGACATTGTACAGGAGACAGGGATCAAGGCCATCCCCAATGGAAAAGAAATAAGTCTGGACTTAACAGAAGCAGAAGATATGAAGAAGAGGTGGTAAGAATACACAGAAAACTGTACAAAAAAGATCTTCACTACCAAGATAATCATGATGATGTGATCACTCACCTAGAGCCAGACATCCCAGAATGTGAAGTTAAGTGGGCCTTAGAGCATCACTATGAACAAAGCTAGTGGAGGTGATGGAATTCGAGTTGAGGTCTTTCAAATCCTGAAAGATGATGCCGTGAAAGTGCTGCACTTGATATGCCAGCAATTTTGGAAAACTCAGCAGTGGCCATAGGACTAGAAAAAGTCAGTATTTATTCCAATCTCAAAGAAAGGCATTGCCAAAGAATACTCAAACTACTGCACAATTGCACTCATTTCACACGCTAGTAAAGTAATGCTCAAAATTCTCCAAGCCAAGCTTCCGCAATACATGAACCATGAACTTCCAGATGTTCAAGCTGGTTTTAGAAAAAATAGAGGAAGCAGAGATCAAATTGCCAACATCCACTGGATCATGGAAAAAGCACGAGAGTTCCAGAAAAACATCTCTTTCTGCTTTATTGACTATGCCTAAGCCTTTGACTGTGTGGGTCACAGTAAACTGTGGAAAATTCTTCAAGAAATGGGAATACCAGACCACCTGACCTGCCTCTTGAGAAATCTGTATGCAGGTCAGGAAGCAACAGTTAGAACTGGACATGGAACAACAAATTGGTTCCAAATAGGAAAAGGAGTACGTCAAGGCTGTATATTGTCAATCTGCTTATTTTACTTCTATGCAGAGTACATCATGAGAAATGCTGGACTGGAAGAAACACAAGCTGGATTGACTATGCCTAAGCCTTTGACTGTGTGGGTCACAGTAAACTGTGGAAAATTCTTCAAGAAATGGGAATACCAGACCACCTGACCTGCCTCTTGAGAAATCTGTATGCAGGTCAGGAAGCAACAGTTAGAACTGGACATGGAACAACAAATTGGTTCCAAATAGGAAAAGGAGTACGTCAAGGCTGTATATTGTCAATCTGCTTATTTTACTCTATGCAGAGTACATCATGAGAAATGCTGGACTGGAAGAAACACAAGCTGGAATCAAGATTGCTGAGAGAAATATCAATAACCTCAGATATGCAGATGACACTACCCTTATGGCAGAAAGTGAAGAAGAACTAAAAAGCCTCTTGATGAAAGTGAAAGAGGAGAGTGAAAAAATTGGCTTAAAGGTCAAAATTTGGAAAACGAAGATCATGGCATCTGGTCCCATCACTTCATGGGAAATAGATGGGGAAGCAATGGATACAGTTTCAGACTTTATTTTCCTGGGCTCCAAAATCACCGCAGATGGTGACTGCAGCCATGAAATTAAAATATGCTTGCTTCTTAGAAGGAAAGTTGTGACCAACCTAGAGAGCATATTCCAAAGCAGAGACATTACTTTGCCAACAAAGGTCTGTCTAGTCAAGGCTATGGTTTTTCCTGTGGTCATGTATGGATGTGAGAGTTGGACTGTGAAGAAGGCTGAGTGCCAAAGAATTGATGCTTTTGAACTGTGGTGTTGGTGAAGACTCTTGAGAGTCCCTTGAACTGCAAGGAAATCCAACCAGTCCATTCTACAGGAGATAAATCCTGGGTGTTCTTTGGAAGGACTGATGCTGAAGCTGAAATTCCAGTACTTTGGGTACCTCATTCGAAGTGTTGACTCATTGGAAAAGACTCTATTGCTGGGAGGGATTTGTGGCAGGAGGAGAAGGGGACTACAGAAGATGAGATAGCTGGATGGCATCACTGACTTGATGAACATGAGTTTGGGTGAACTCTAGGAGTTGGTGATGGACAGGGAGGCCTGGCGTGCTGCAATTCATGGGGTCACAAAGAGTCGGACAGGATTGAGTGACTGAACTGAGCTGAACTGAAGATATATAGCGCATCTGCTGCTGCTAAGTTGCTTCAGTCGTGTCCGACTCTGTGCGACCCCATAGATGGCAGCCCACCAGGCTCCCCTGTCCCTGGTATTCTCCAGGCAAGAACACTGGAGTGGGTTGCTTGCCATTTCCTTTTCCATGCATGAAAGTGAAAGTGAAGTCACTCAGTCGTGTCCAACTCTTAGCGACCTCATGGACTGCAGCCCACCAGGCTCCTCCATCCATGGGGTTTTCCAGGCAAGAGTACTGGAGTGGGGTGCCATTGTCTTCTCCAATATAGCACATCAGACGGTGATAAATATTATGGAGGAAAATAAAGCAGGAAGGTAAATAACTGGCTTGTAATTCAATGGAACACATGACAGGGAAGCAAAGTATGTTTTAAAGACTTGACTGTTTCATGATGTCCAATGTGCCATCATTAATCATTTAATACTTAAATGTTATTTAGTCTTGAAATAAGGTTCCCTTCTAAAGCTTTAGTAGAAAGCTCACTGAGAAATCTAGATCCTAGCTTTACTTTTGTTGGTCTTGATTTCAACGCTTTTTCCTCTCTCTCAAACATGTACTTACAACTGTGACTTTTAATAGTATTTGAAAGGTAATGATTCCCAATTTACTTCTGTAGATCTGACTTATTTCCTAGGCTCCAAAGTATGTTGGATTTCCTCCCTGAATATCCCACAGGCATCTCAAAAATCAGCATTTCCAAATATGAACTCACTACCATTTACTTCTCCTTACACATGGTCTTTTTCCTAAAGTCTCAATCTTGTTTGAGGGCATCATAGTTAAAATTACTGATATAATGTCCAAGTGTCCAAAGTGTAGACATCCTGTTTGCATCTTTCCTTATCTTTCACATCCACATGTTATTTACAAGAGTAACTCTCAACTTATGGTTTCATTTTTTTTTCAGTAAAACTGTTTTAAATCAGCCCAATGAACCCATATATATCAGATATCATGTTAAGTTTTGGGAACATGGATGGAGTGGAAGAAATTATTGCTGAGTCTAAAACACAACTGGACTGTTTGGTTGAACCAGAAAGGGACTAACTGCGCTGATTGGTATGGTCTCTTCTGTTACAGGGACCTCAGGGAGAGAACCTAAAGAGAGTGAGGATCTAAGGTCAGTGGCAATGACATAATGAAGGGTAGCTCTGCACTCATGAGCCTCTTTTGTAGGTTTGGATTCTTTTTGGAAAGAATAGTTAGATGTATAACCTCTAGAGGGAAGGTTTTCATGGGGAGCTCTGTAAAAATCCAGACTCTGGGATAAGAGTAGAGTAACAACATGGATTAAAGCCTCTGATAGTGAAGTGTGATATGGATGGAGCAAAGGGATTCCCTACTTCATGGTTCTGTACAGTACTGCTCTGGCATCTCATGGCTGATAGCCTTCTTTATGGAACATAAGTAAGAAGAAGGAAAATTGTACTGGGGTGCTTTGAGCTCATGGCAGTGACAAATAGAGATAGGACAGAAATTTATTTCTTATTAGTGTTGATCACAATTTGGAGCCCTGTATTCTAAAGCAAACAATATTATTGCCACTCACTTGAACTTTAGTTTTGAAGAACTTAGGTTTGTCAGTGAGGAAAAGCAAACATTTTTTCTTTGAAATCAAGCAGTTCTAGGTCCATATCCCATGCATTCCAGTTTCTGCTGTGTAATCTGAGGAAATCATACATCTTTTCTGAGTCTTGGTTACTTGAATGTTTAATGACAGTAAGTTAGTAAGGTTACTGTGATGATACAATAGACAAGTATATAAAGTAGACCTGCAACAGTTTCCAGATTATTGCATTTTCCCTACAGCTGGCATTAATAATGACCACAAGGGCAAAAATGGTGAGGTGTTTCTTTGACTCCCAGCCCTGTAGGGAGAGTGAGGGATATCATTTGACATCATTCATGGAAACTATTTGAAGAAGGTATTTAAAAGAAAATATATTTATTTGCCTTGTTATCCTTTTCAGAGAAATTTAAGATAACAAGAAAGGAAAGGTAGAAAGAGGAAAGTGTTAACCATCCATAACATTGCCATTGCCCTTTAATAGCTGGTGCACATATATGAATTGCAGCGGGCTCTTGAGCCTGCAAGAAGAATTCTACATTCTGTCTACAGTACGCCAGAGTTACTAACAGACCTGTTTGTATTATCCATAAAATTGGCAGGGATTTCCCCAGAGCACATTTACAGCTAGTAAAAGTGAATCCACAGTCTCTTTTATTCCCAAGAAAAAGTACCATGTATTTGTGTTTATTTTTCAGTGAAGTAAAAGTTAATATGAAGATTATTTGGAATGTCATGTTTACACATAAACTTACATGTTGAATTATTATTTTCTGCAGAAGGTGGAATTTAAGTTGTGACCAAAAAAATAGTCCTTTGGCTTTAATTTCTGATGAAATTGAAAAGTAATCCAAAGGGTAAAAGTAAAGTAAGAAAGTGTGAATTCTGGAAAAAGTTTCCTGAGATTTTCTATTTTGTTAACACATGGCCACAAGATAGTATGGACTTTACATGGTTGGAGGACATGGATGTACAGAACCAAAGGCTCCATAATTCTCTTGGCTGATGTTGATCTGGCAGTGGGCAAGCTTGAAAATGAGATGCATAGCCATAGTGTTTATGATGTTTAAGGCCTAAGGAAATTTTGCTGGGGCTCCACCCCCCAATTTTTTTGTAACTGCCTCATTTGTAAATAACATAGAGGTTTTATTAATAGTTCCCCAGAACAGTAATACCATAAATAAGAATAATGGAGTAATTGTGGTTCATATTTATTAAGTTCTTTATTGTACCAGGTCTTTACATGCATGTAATTTTTATGCTGATGCTGTTGTTTAGGTATTATGCACACTATCTGTAAAGAATCTGAGACTTACGTAGGTATAAATAAGTTGACCAGGATGGAATACAGATTTGCAGCAATGAGAGTGGAGAATTCTATACATTTACAAGTGTTTAATCCTTGCCTCGAGAATGGTTAAGAATATAGATGCTGGCATTTTCCATTTTGCTTAAATGATGGTACAGAGTTCTCATGGTTGGAGGACTTGGGTGCACAGAACTAAAGGCTCCATAGTACATGGCAAACAAGATTTTAAAAATCACACCTTCCTTCTGTCCCTTGTACTCATCATTAAGGCCCATGGATTCATGCTGGAACTTACCTGCTGCTGCTGCTGCTGCTACGTCGCTTCATTCGTGTCCGACTCTGTGCGACCCCATAGACGGCAGCCCACCAGGCTCCGCCATCCCTGGGATTCTCCAGGCAAGAACACTGGAGTGGGTTGCCATTTCCTTCTCCGGTGGGTGAAAGTGAAGTCGCTCAGTCATATCTGACTCTTAGTGACCCCGTGGACCACAGCACACCAGGCTCCTCCATCCATGGGATTTTCTAGGCAAGAATACCTACCTGGCACTAAATCTTGCACCTTCCATGTCAATCACACCTTCCTTCTGTCCCTTGTACTCATCATTAAGGCCCATGGATTCATGCTGGAACTTACCTGCTGCTGCTGCTGCTGCTACGTCGCTTCATTCGTGTCCGACTCTGTGCGACCCATAGACGGCAGCCCACCAGGCTCCGCCATCCCTGGGATTCTCCAGGCAAGAACACTGGAGTGGGTTGCCATTTCCTTCTCCGGTGCGTGAAAGTGAAGTCGCTCAGTCATATCTGACTCTTAGTGACCCCGTGGACCACAGCACACCAGGCTCCTCCATCCATGGGATTTTCTAGGCAAGAATACCTACCTGGCACTAAATCTTGCACCTTCCATGTCACTTGGCCAAGCTTTTTATCTATCTGTGCTTCATTTTCTTTCTTTTAAATGAGGATGATTTGAATAGTTCTATTGTATAAATTAGTTGTAGTGATTAGATAAATTAATTATATATAGACGGTTTAAAACCTTGCTTGGCACACAGTAAATTCTTAAAAATGTTTGCCTTTATATCTAGGAATTTATCATGAAATTTAAAAATGTTATTTTATAAGAAAGAAATTTAAAGAGCTAATGACTGGGTAAATCAGATTAGACACTGAAAATGGAACCCTTTTCACAAATTAAGTCCATAGACAAAGTTTAGAATGAGCTTGGTCTTAAGGGAACTTGCCTCAACCATCTGGTTAAAACTCAGAGTCCATTGCTTCCAGAAAGATACACGCTGGCCCATCTGAATTGACATCTGTGTGCACACTGAAGTCCCGGAGGGTAATTAACAGAGAAAACTCCAGCAGCAATACTGACATAAGCCTGGGGAACTAAGCCATAAAATTCTCTATATAAACAAGTGGCCTATATAACCACAGAACTATAAATTTTGGTCTTGCCCCAGGGGCACCTGAAATAACCAGATGCTCAAATGAAAATAAACTTATTTCTGAAGTACATGGCAAATAGGATTTTAAAAATCATACATCTTTTCTATCACTTTTACCATCAGGCCTGTAAATGCATGCTACATTGTTTCATGACAGTTTTGAATGACATCTCATGACCAAAGTGTGAAATGTATTTCTCTGGTTTACCATAGATTTTTAAAAAAATAAACTCTTAGAGTTGACATGTAGCATACATAAAAGTTCAAAGCAGCAGTGTATAACTCAAAGAATTTTCACAAATAAATGTGTCTATGTAATAAAAACCCAGATGAAGATATATAATAGTGTATTGCAAGCTTCAGGAGGCACACGTTTGGCCTTCCTAGTCACTTATCTCAAAAGATAATGACTTTTGATTCCTAACACTAGGCATTAATTTTGTCTATTTTTGAAATGAAATCTTACCTCTAGTCTTAGACATTTTTTCACTGAATATTATGAGATCCATTCATAATCTCTGCATACTACAGGCATACCTCATGTTATTGTGCTTTGCTTTATTGCATTTTGCTTATGATGTACTTTTTATTTTTTTAATGAATGAAAGTTTGTCACAAACTTGCGTGGACCAAGTCTCTTGGTGCCTTTTTCCCAACAGTATTGGCTCACTCTGAGTCTCTGCATCACATTTTGGTGATTCTCACCATATTTTAAAGTTTTTCATTGCTATATTTTTTATGGAGATCTGATCAGTGATCTTGGATATTATTGCCATGAGTCATTGAAGGCTTACCTGATGGTTAGCATGCTTGTAAGTGAAGTAGTTTTAATTAATGTATCTGCATTGTTTTTAGGCATAATGATATAATGCATTTAGTAGACGATAGTGTAATATCAACATTACTTATATACACTGGGAAAAAACTTGTGTGACACACTTTATTGCAATATTTGCTTACTGTGGTGGTCTGGAACCAAATCTTCAGTGTCTTTGAGGTAGTTTATTTATTCTCATTGATAGTTTGAATACTTTTATGTGAATAAGCTGCAGTTTATTTCCTCTTCTACTGTTAATGGGCATATGGATTGTTTCTAGTTTAGGATATTGTAGATAATGTTCTGAGAATTTTGTACATCTATTTGGTGAACATCTTGAGTCGATTCTGTGGGCAGTATATCTGGGAGTGGAATTGTCAGATTTGTGTATATGAGGGGACCTCCCAGGTGGCTCAGTGGTAAAGAAGCCACCTGCCAATGCAGGACATGCAGGTTGGATCCCTGGTCGGGAAGATCCCCTGGGGAAGGAAATGGCAGCCCACTCCAGTATTCTTGCCTGGAGAGTTCCATGGACAGAGGAGTCTGGTGGACTACAGTCCATGAGGTTGCAGAGAGTCAGACACGACTTAGCAACTGAGCACACAGGCATGCATGAGATCTTTGAAATTCCTGCCTGTAACAAAGTTACAGTAATCGTCCTCTGTGTTTCCTTTTAGAAAATTTATAAATGGATAGTTTTACTTTTTGTATTTAGATCCATCTTGAGTTAATATTTATATATGATCTGAGGTTGGAGTCAAGGTTCAATTTTCTCCTATCTATTCATTACGTTGTTCTAGTACCAGTAAAAAAGCAAAACTTTTTCATTTCGATAGCCTGAGATTATTAGGTGAAAATTAGGGCAATATTTTTGCAAGTTATTTTCCCTGAACTCTGTTTCACTCTTCTATGTCCATTTTTATTAACAACACATTATCTTCCTGAATAAGGAAATGGCAACCACTCCAGTATTCTTGCTTGGAGAATCCCATGGACAGAATCCCACGGCTACAATCCATGGGGTCACAGAGAGTTGGACATGACTGAGTGACTAAAGAACAACAAAACAACACGTTATCTTGATTACTGTGACTTTATTCTCTATATGTATATTCTGTATTCTATATTTTTTAATCAGTGGATTTTACAACTTTGTTTTTGAATAAGTTTATTTGGTCTAATGTAGATTCTTATTTCTCCATATACTATTTAGAATCAACTTGACCACTTGTCAAAATGGCTGTTGATTTGAATTGTGATTGTCATATAACTATAGATAAATTGGGGAATATTTATAATATGGAGTCTTGTACTGTAATCATGATACATCTCTTCATTTATTTAGGTCTTTATTTGCTTTCAGTAACATACACTTTTTCAGTGTTGATGTCTTTTCATTTGTGTATTTTTAAGCTTTTACATGTTTTATGTTTCCAGCTACTTATTATTTAACTGTTTAACACTTGTAAGTGAGGTATGTTAAAAAGTACTATTTTCCAGTTTGCTACTGTCATATATTTAGAAATACAGTTGTTTTTTTGTGTATTGGTCTTGAATCCTGTGACCCTTATAAATGCATTTAATTCTAATAATTATTTTGTATATTTTTTAGGATTTTCTATGCAAACTCTTTTATATTCTATGTACAATAGTAGTTTTTTCTTCCTCTCTAAGCTTTTTCCTTTATTTCCCTGCTTAAGGCACTACATAGGAACTTCCAGTATAATTGAATACAGGTAGTAGGAGTACGTTTTTGTTTTGTTCCCAGTCTTAGGTGTTAAATTATCTAGTCTTTTACTATTTTTCATAGATAACCTTTTCCAGTTTGTAGAAATTTTCTTCTCTTTCTGGTGTGCTGAGAGGTTTAGTGTGAATAGGAGTTAAATTTTGTCAAATGCTTTTTTATGAACTGACACGATCATAGGGAAAGTGAAAGTGTTCGTCACTCAGTCCTTTTTGACTCTTTGCAACCCCATGCACTGTAGCCCACCAGGCTCCTCTCTCCATGGAATTCTCCAGGCAAGAATACTGGAATGGGAGGCTGTTCCCTTCCCCAGGGGATCTTCCCAACCCAGGGACTGAACTCAGTCTCCTGCATTGCAGGCAGATTGTTTATCATTTGAGCCATGAGGGAAGCCATCATGGAGTCAGTGAACATGAGTCTGAGCAAATTCTCCAGGACAGGGAAGCCTAGCATGCTTCAGTTCATGCGGCTGCAGAGTCAGACACAACTTAGTGACTGAACAACATAGTCATAAGGCTTTGTACTTTATTCTGTTGCTATGGAGAATTATTCTGACTGAATTTTTCGGATGAGAAATCAATCTTGTATTCTTGGGTAAATGCCATTGGTGAAATGGTGGTGTACCTTGCTCATTCAGTTTGTTGTTCACTAAGTATTGTTCAGTCTAGGTGCGGGCTGGGTATTGATTTTTAATTTTATTTTCCTGTAATATATTTGTCAGGTTTTGTCAGGCTTTCTCTGGTTTTATAAAATTATTATGAGTGTATTTCTCCTCTTTAATTTCTGTATTGGTATAGAATTTGTATTATTTCTTTAAGTGTTTGGTTTCATTTGTGAAACAATGTGAGCCTGGTGTTCTCTTTCTTTTTTTCTTTGTAAAAGATTTTAAGTGATGGATCTAATTCATGATCTATGTTTTTGAGTTATTGCATAAATTTATTGATAACATTAGCTCATTACCCTTTTAAATATCTGTAGGTTTTGTAATGTTATCTCCTCTAATATTCCTGATGTGGTCATTGTGTTTCTTTTCTTACCTTGCTTTATGATTATCTTCTTTCCACTTTGGATTAATTGTTTTATATTTTTGTGATTTCCATTTGCATGTTGGATTTTCTCCAATGTAAGGAATGCAAGGAGTACATAGTAGAGAGAGAGAGAGGCTTCTTTGCCTATTTTGAGTCTAACGGGATTTTTTTTTTTTAAAGAAGCCATACTGGTGTATATGCAGACTTGGTCTTTCACTCTATACAATGTCTGATATAAATTCATTAATCATCAACACAGTAGTATCCCTACTTGTAGGAGAGTATAATGAAGTGTCCCAAGAGGACAATATTATACTACTTTAAAGAAAGGAAGGATTTTCCCAGGAGTGCTAAAGAAATGAATGAAAATAATAGCAATATCACTAAAATTACTACTCAAAAACCTTTTTAGGTATTATGTCTGCCTTGTTTCTCTAAATATTTGTGAGATATAGTCATTTTCATTACTGGATTATATCTCATTTTATGAATATACCAGGATTTATTTATTTAACTGTTAATAGCCACTTGGTTAGTTTAAAATTTAGTCCTATTGTAAATATTACTGCAGTGAATATATTTTTATGTTTATTTTTGGTGCATATGTGAATATTTCTGTTGGGCATATACCTAGGAATAGAATTGCTAGGTCAGAAGATGTTCAGATTTAGTAAATACTGTATTCCAAAATTATTAATCAAGGAGAAATTACTTTTAAAAGGGAACAAATACTTTTATAAAAAATTAATATAGCTGACCAAATTAGAAAATTGATCATAAGATTAAAGCATAATTTAAATAAAAACTCTTACATTTGTGCCACTAGCTTAATTTTTATTACCACAGCATGTGTGGATATGACTCTTTGGGTAGTGCAAGTCTATGCCACTTATTAATAATTAATTATATGTTGTCTAATCTTATGTTGCATTAGGAGCTGTTTCCATTTTTGAAATAGGATGAATAGGATGAAAGTCTTATATACTTTCTTAAAAATGGCAAAAGTATTATATTATTGTTTTGCACAGCATTTGTGTCATTAAAATGCTGTTTAGTAAAAAGCCTTAACTATCATTATTATATTTAAGAAATACTTATTGTAAGCAAATTTTAAGCTGGCTGTTTGCCACAAACTTTTTCTTTTAACTTTTAAGCCAGAGATGGTGTTGTATAAGTAAGTACATGCATGCTTGTGTATTTTTGCATAGTTGGTGCTTATTAATTATTAATAATTTATATGTTGGAGTATACCTGAAACTTATATAATGTTGTATACAAATTTTATCTCAAAAAAAAAAAGTTGTTATGTTACAGTGAAGATAGCTTAAGCAATGTAGTTAACAGACTGGATCTGAATAACTTTGATGCCCCTCACTGTGTTAATTTTGGTCAAGTCATTTAATCACTATGAGTCTGTTTTCTTTTTTGTTAAACAAGGATTATAATGTATTGTAGCATAAAGTTACACAAGAATTAAATAAGATAATGACTGTTATGATCCTGGCACATTGTAGGTCTTCAATAACTGGTAATTTTCATCTGTAGACTTTTTCTCCTTGACCTTGTTTGAAAACTAAGTGAATTAATGTATCTTTTTTCAAAAATTATCTTCCCTGGTGGCTCAGAGGTTAAAGCATCTGCCTCCAATGAGGGAGACCCGGGTTCGATCCCTGGGTTGGGAAGATTCCCTGGAGAAGGAAATGACAATCCACTCCAGTATTCTTGCCTGGAGAATCCCGTGGACAGAGAAGCCTAGTAGGTTACAGTCCACGGGGTCGCAAAAGTCGGACACGACTGAGTGACTTTACCTTACCTTTTTCAAAAATTAAATTGCTTCTGTAAATTATTTGCTTAATCATTTATTACTATATATTTCAATATGCATAATTCTATGTTAAAAATATGTTTTAATTTTGCTGTCCATGGGGTCAAAAAGAGTCAGACACAACTTAACGCCTGAACAGGAACACCATACCACCTATTAGAGTGTCTTTCTTACTCCTCCTTTGGAGTAATTTAAACAGAGACAGAATCTGACTTAATGAGCCATGCAGCAACTTGATAATGGTCAACGCTGTATAATGGTCAGTATAACATGGCCTTTGAAATCAAAGTATGTGGAGTTAAATCTTGGATCCATCACTTACTACTATTATCATAGGTATGTAACATACTTGAATTTCAATTTCTAAATCTACAAAACAGGGATTATAGTACCTAGCTCAATGTCTAAACACAGTACAGTCACCCATTAAATAATGAGTTTTTATTGAAACTCTCTACTTTCTTAGAAGATTGGGAATTAATTCTGTTCTTTATCTTCTGCTTTACTAGCAAATTCCTGTCTATGTTTCATGTATTTATGTATAAGTTAAACAAACAGAAAAAAGACCTGATTATGTGGTCTTTGTAGGCTGTCACACCTGGGATGTGATGAGTCTTCTGTTCAGTGAACTTGCCCTTGATCTGAAGATTTAGTTTCAGGAATAGATAGCACATTGATCTAATGTTTTTAATTGCTTGGAACAGCATAAGGTGACTATCTGATCTTTCTCTGATGTTTTAAAACATCAATTTGATCTTGCACTTTTAATAAATGCAAAAGATAAAAAGAAATGAAAGTAATCATTTTGAATGCAACCTAAGAAACTTGCTTTTATCCTTTGTTTCAGAGATCTGTGATTCTGAGACAGTTAGAACACTGGCTTTATTTTACTAGTAAGGTCAAGTTAATTAAGCATTCTAGATGCACAAATCTGGAATAAAATTTTAATTGTTGTTGTTGTTTAGTCACTAAGTTATGTCAACCCTTTTGTGACCCTATGGACTGTAGCCTGACAGGCTCCTCCATACATGGAATTTTCTGGGCAAGAATCCTGGAGTGGGTTGCCGTTTCCTTCTCCAGGGGATCTTCCCAACCTGCATCTCCTGCATTGGCAAGCATATTCTTTACTGCTGAGTCATCTGGGAAGTGAAGATTTTAATAGAGCTGATTGCATAGCATTGAGTATATGACCTCAGAAGCAGTGGGAAAGGATGTATACATAAGGGAAGGAATAGAGATATACAGTGCAAATATATTTGTATCTGAGAACCATCTGGTTGCTGATGGATTCTTCCATGGCCCTTCTCTGGTGGCTTAGTGGACATTATTTGCAGTAGAGTTTTAAGTGAGGGACTGTCAAAGTCCAGCTTCACTCTTGAAAACTGTTATCTGATTTAATGGGAGTGGCAAACACCCAAGCTGACTTCTTCATGTGCAAAGGGCAACAACCTATCCTGTTACCTCTGAACTGTGCATAACACTCGGTGCCTGCCACTTGAATGTCTGCCAGCACGTAATGCTTCTCTCTGTGGAGGTAAGAGGGATTCCTGATTTTGGAAGCAATGAATAAAACAGCAGTTGTGTCTGCTCCCAGCAGAGATAATCACTCTGAAATGAAGTAGTCAGGAACAAATCTTGCTATTTTCTCTAATGCCTGTAAATGATTATTATTTGAAAAATTAATAATTCCAAATATAGATGTCTCCTAAATGTCCAATAAGACAAAGCATGTCAGTTTGATTGCAGTGTTTGGGAAAACCCTATTCTATGTGAGAACTTCCAGTATTAGAAGAGGTAGTTTTTTTTGTTGTTGTTGTTGTTACTTTTATTCAAAGAGCATAGCTTTGTCTGATTGGTGAAGTGAGAGTCTGACAGCCATTGTTCGAGTCTTGCATTTGAGCATGAGGCACCTTGCTGGGTGAGTGTGGTGCTGACCAAATGTTATTGTAGGTTAGAGTCCAGGGGACTGGAGAAAGGGTAGGACCAACAGGTTTAGGTTCCAGCAATAAAATTGCTACTTTGATTGCTGTTATCCTTTTCCTGTGTCTTTCCCGAAAATGGGTCTGAACTTAGAGGGAGAGAATTGAGTGATTTATTGCTTCCCTTATCTCTCAGCCTGAACATCATAAAGATATTATAACAGTGGACATATTAAGAGATTATCAGAGAACTCTGCTGGCTGTGAAAGCTGAGCTGCTGCTAGGAATGGAATCAGTCGTTCTCACACTGCAGGAGCTGGGGGTGCAGTGATCAACACTGCGGGCTCTACTTGATGCAGGATCAGTGGGGAGAGCTCAATAAATCTCTCTCACAGGAGAGTGGGAGCTATTGATCGCCAGTGGCTCCATTAGCTCTGTATGACTTTGCTGAAATTAAAATCTTTAGAGCTTGATCCTCCCCTCAGATAGCTCTGTGTACACAAGGCCTGATCTAACCTTGTACAAAGTGGTGGGATTTCTTTTTTTTCCCTTCTTTCCTCTTGCTCACCCACCACCTTGGTATTTGTGATGGGCAGGCTCCATCCTTCAGAATTTTAATAGGCCTTTGTTCAGAGTAGTGTAATTGACCTTTATGAAATTAAGGAGTAGGGAAAGCATTGCCAGTAAGATGTAACAGATCATTTCTGTCCTCTGGCCAATCTCCATTTGCGTATTAAGGGAAAAGATCCTTTCACAAAACTTCTCCAAGGCTCATCAGGATGCAGTGGAAATGTTGAAATCAGGTAAATCAGCTGTTATTAAGTATGATACGCTGAGGAAGAAAGATACTGGATTACTTTTACATGAGAGGTTTGATCATCCTTGATGTACACATTGTGGGCTTGTTATACTAATGGCTGGTTCTAAAATATTTATTTTGCTCTCCTCTTGATTCTGGGATTCACCAATAGATACAAAATAAAATTGTTTCCTTGATATTATCAGAGGGATAGTACATTTTCCATTGCTATTGAAAATTCAGAAGCCTCTCAGTTGGTTAAAAAAAAAAGTAATATCTATTTTTCTAATGTAGCATTAGAAACTAGAGATAGGCAGATACTGAAACAACCATTTCTCATAGGAAATAATACTTACCCATCTAACAGCATCTCTTAAAAGCATATATATGTTGTCTCAGATTTGGAATAAGTCTTCCTGCCAAAAATACACCAACATGACTGGGGTTTTTGATGGAAAATCACAAAGCCATATATTTGTGGAAACCATTTAGAAAGATAATGTCAAATATCACAACAACTGTTGGCTGAAATTTTAAAAGTATAAACCACAAATGCATGTTGCAAAATATATCACCCTATATGCTCTCTAGACTTATTAAAGAACTATTTCCTTTCACTGAAATTAAGGGGATTGGAGGATAACTCTTCTGAGATTAAAATGTATACTAGCCCAGTGATAAGCTGAAGGTAATAAAATTCATCTGTATCTTGCCTTAATCAACTTAAACTAGATGCCCTGTGAATTTCCTTTAACCTCATGATTCCAAAGAATCACTTTTTCAAACAAAGTAAACAGCTAGAAATTTGTGTTTGCCAAAATGTATCAGGTCAGGTAAAAACCACCAGGTATGATGGTTATGTGGAAAAGGCAATGGCATCCCAGTCCAGTACTCTTGCCTGGAAAATCCCATGGACGGGGGAACCTGGTAGGCTGCAGTCCATGGGGTTGCGAACAGTCGGACACGACTGAGAGACTTCACTTTCACTTTTCACCTTCATGCATTGGAGAAGGAAATGGCAGCCCACTCCAGTGTTCTTGCCTGGAGAATCCCCGGGACGAGGGAGCCTGCTGGGCTGCCGTCTATGGGGTCACACGGAGTTGGACACGACTGAAGCGACTTAGCAGCAGCAGCAGCATGATGGTTATGAGTTTGAACCTATCTATTAGGCATTATTTAAGGACTATTAAAAAGGAAGCATGAAAATAAGTCCTCAGAATAACTTGAATAGAAATTGGAAATTTTCATTTTTTAAATATTCATAATATGCCTTCTAGAAAAGGATATAATGTGAATTAAAAGTATAATTCCTGCCTTTTCTAATTGTTAATCTTACGGGAGAGTTAAATAAGAGACAAAGGACTTCTATCCTTATCCTTTCCCTGCAAGTAACAGATAACAGGTACACACACACACGTGAAAGTATATTCATGGTGATCCTCAAACATAAGGGAGTTTGGGTTCTGAAGCAATTTGATATGAATGGTATTATTCAGTTGCAACTTAGAACTGAAAGGAGAATACTGTACCTCGCAGAAAGGGCATGAGTGGTAGGTTTTGCAGGGACTGGAGAAAAACTTTGCTTTTAGAAATAGGTCTGATCTAAACCTGCAGATGATTCTGTGGCAGATTTGAAAGAATTACTACTCTACTCAGCCTGAGATAAAAGGAGATACCTTGAAAAAGTGGAAAGGATAAGCCAAGATTTAATGATTTAATTCTTCCTTTGAGACAAGGCATTAAAAACGTGAACTTAAGTTCTTTCTCCTATGTTGAAGAAGTGAGTCTTCTGTTTACAATTTAATAGCTGGAGTGCCTGTTGTTTTATAGTCCAGTCCTTAGCTCTGTTTCTTGTTCAGCACTGAATGGTTGTTTCATGATGGGTAAGTCACTTAACCTTTGTATGTTGTATTCTTTTCATCTGCAAATAGAAATGATAATGCTCACTGGGGATGTGTTGCTAAGATTAGGCAATATATGATTGTGAAGAGCAATATATATGCTAAATAGCAATGATAATGCTGTCTATCAGAGCGAATATTTGGATAAGAGAGCCTAGGTAGTTTTGTGAATAGCATCTCCTACAGAGAGAGGCTTTAGCAAATGATTACCTGGGCTGTTGGATTCATGTTTTGTAATAGAGTAAGATTATCCCTCCCAACCCATCGCTTCACATGCCTCTTAGATTTTTGGAAATTAAATACCAAATCATATTATGCAAGAGGAGGAAATGAATGTCCTGTGAGGGTCCTTTCTGTAAGGCCTTCTAATTTTATGTTAGAATTGTTTTTCAGGAATTCTACATTTGGACATTGGGCCTATTGTAAATGTTTAGTGGGTAGGCCGAAATTATATGCCAGGCCATATCTAAAGGTTATCAATTTATTGAACCTATAATCTCAAGATCTCTTTTCTGTTTCCAGAGAATGTACTTCCTTAGCAACTTTTTTTTTTCTGTCCCCTTAACTGTCATCCAAACCCACCTCACTTGCTTGGATCTTTAACAGGGTTAAAAATGGTACAGCCAGAAGGAAAGACCTCTAGTCACCAACTTCTGTGACACAGATACAGAAATTCTTTAAGGGCCAAAAGACTGCTACCACCTCTGACTTTCTTGAGATGTTCTTAATGGTGTGTTGCTGTGTTGTGAAGTTGCATAATGTCATAAGGTCACAGCAAGAAAAATGCATCTTATCCCCAAAGCATAGATCTTACTTGAAAATAAGAAAAATTAAAGGTATTCAGTTGGATTTTTTAGGAAACCTTGCATTACAGAAAGATGAGCATGGGAGCCAGGGTTATGACTGTTGAATTTCAAACTTGAATTTTCACTTTTAAAAAAAAAAATTATACACTATGGTAATTGCATTTCATTCATACTTAGTATTTAATTAATTTCAGTATCCACTCCCATGAATTTTCTATTTGAGCAGTACAACACAAGCTTATGATATAATTAGGATGGGTATTTTTCATCCCATTTTGTAGATGAGTAAACTGGGACCCCAGAAAGAGATACTGCACATTCGAAGCCTTCCAGGTCTTTTGCAGCCACCTGCTGCCACCAGTTTTCATCATATAACTATTTCAAGAAATTTGTGAATCTTATCCTAAAGAAAAATGCGGTGTCTGAGAGCCTTTATAACTTCAATCTTAAAAATAATAAATTCTAGAATAAAATTTAGAACTTACTCTGACCAGTGCAGATAGAATAATATTTTGAGAATATCAGAAAAATTCTTTCTATTACTCATTAAATAATCCTACCATGTGTTCATGGAGGAATTTTCCCTTCTTTCATTTCATATTAGAGAAAAGACTTAAAAACAATGATTTCTGATGGAGATGACACAATAGCTGAGATTTCTGCTAGGCCTGATTTCAGATCTTTTTCTGTAAAAGCATATTAATTGAGGAGGGAGACAGGTTGTGTTGGCAGAGGTTTTACCCTTGAAAGGAGGGCTGAGACTGAAGAACAGTGACTCAGGTGGTATGGAAAATGTACTTCACTTAGATTGCACTTTAGCTCAGGGGTATCCTATGGATACCTTGTCTGTATTGACTGGAGCCCATGCTGTGTCAATGGAATGTCCTTCCTTGGATATATCAATCGTTGCATATGCTGGAACATTTGGCAACCCTTGGGGGCCCCTACATGGTTACACAGTTGATGACACCACAGGCAGCACAGATGGGCAAACTTGAAAGCAAAGGAAGCAAGCAGTTCCCCCTTATCTGGAACCCTCATGCCAGATTTTCAGGTGACCACAGAAAATGACCGAACTATTATTTCCTCGGCTGGTCTTGGGTGTTCCTTTAAGGCAAACTTAGGTGGCACTGGTATTCAGGAACTGTTTATACTGTATCAGGCTGCTGCCGCTTGTACACTAATTCTTAATTGTGGTATGCAGTCTGTGACTGCCATCTGCTTAAGTAGCTAGGTTTCTCTCTCTTTCAGACTTATGAAATTAAAATATCGATAAGAATAATTTCACAAGGTGAGGAAGTTAATAGAGGAATTGGAATTGGTGTGCCTTCTGAATTTAAGTTGACTTTTCACTTCTGTCCACAAGTAGTTTTCATATGGTATGTGCTATTGAGCATGGGTCATTTTTGCATAAATACTTCAGACTGTCAGGAAGAAGAGTCTTTTGTCATCCTGAGAGAGACTGCAGGATGTGACTTTGCAGGTTTAACAATGTTTTTGCGGTTTTGTGTGTGTTTCCTAGGCTTTGGTGAAGGAGAACATGTATAACTTCAGAAAAGTTCTACTTGGGAGAAGGTTATTCATTTGGTCAACAAATATTTATTGAGGCCCTACCAAGATTTTCTACTAAGGAACTCTTCAGAAAATGTAATTATGAATATACATGTTGCAATCACATCATTGCAGATTGCTGTGGGGATAAAGGCCTCTAGTCGGCCAGTTCAAAGTTTAATTCTTAGTAGAAACTTTTGCTAAGAAAATAGCATATGACTACACAGTAATATTTAAGTGAAGTCGCTCAGTCGTGTTTGACTCTTGGCAATCTCATGGACTGTAGCCTACCAGGCTCCTCTGTCCATGGGATTTTCCAGGCAAGAGTACTAGAGTGGGTTGCCATTTCCTTCTCCAAGTAATATTTAAGCTAAGTGCAAAAATAAGATTATGTCCAGTCAAAGATAATTAGAGTTTGGGGGTGACTATTGTCACCCCCAAATTCACTAATGTGGGGACACAGTTCCCAAATTTACTAGTCAGGGGACACAGTTCATCTCCCAGAACAAATACAAATAAGATGTGTTTAATGGAATTATATTTGGCTAAAGTTTATCATGAAATTGTATCTCCCTTAAAAGAGATTTAGGGTGTCGGGATTGGGAGTTCATGTACACTCATGGCTAATTCATGTCAATGTGTAACAAAATGAATACAGTATTGTAAAGCAAAACAAACTAAAAAATAAAAATTAATTAAAAAAAAAGAGATTTAGGACAATTTTTCTTTTATATGTGACAAACAGCATGTAGGTACTAGGGATACAGAGATGAGTGAATCAAAGTCTCATACCCTTGAAGAACTTAAGAGTATGGTCTGAATGAGTGGAAAAGTGGATATGTGAGGGCAGTAAAAAACAACCCATAATGGTTTCCAAAGTGATTCTGTAGGAGAGAGTGGGAAACTGTGGAGAGGGCTCTGGGGAATTGGTCAGCTGTATGAAAACTCTTCTTGGAATTGAGTTTTGACAGAGTTTTTATAGTTTTTTTCTGGGAAATAGGATAAAAATTGAGGGAGTTGGAGGAAGTAGAGAGATGACCTTATCCTTTATTGTGGTCGTTGAGTCGTTCAGTCATGTCTGATTCTTGCGACCCCATGGACTGTAGGCCATTAGGCTCCGTTGGATTTTGCAAACAAGAATCCTGGAGGGAGCGGCTTTTCCTTCTCTAGGGGTTCTTCCTGGGTAGAACCCATGTCTCCAGCATTGCAGGCAGATTCTTTACTGCTGAGCCATCAAGGAAGCTGACCTTATGGTATAAAGGGGGTGAAAATTCCAGATTCTATAAGCATTTGCACACTGAAGTAGAATGTGGTGTTAAGGCTGGGAAATGAGACTATTGTTGTGAGAGATGAGGCTAGAAGATTGTCAGATTGGTTTTCTTTGCCACTGTAAGGAATTTATACATTATTGTATAAAAAATTCAAGGTAGGGGGAGATTATAAGTGGAAAACTGATGATATAATTCTAGAACAAATCATTCTGAAAGGAGTTTATTTTTAATTCCATAAATATTTATTTTCTAAGTTTTCCTAAGAATTATCCTAGGTACTTGACATACAGTGTTTAAGAAAATAAGTATGCCTCCTGCCCTCACAGAGCTTAAAATCTAGTAAGGAAGAACATATTAGACACTAAGTAACTGACGTATACACACACAAAAACAGAATTAGTGCTGTGATGCCCTCTCTAACTAGGTCACATTCAAATAAAAACTTTAAGAATGAGTATTCAGAATTAATTGGGTAAAACATTGGGGAAAGGTTTTCCATTAAAGGTAAGTGTCAATGAATGACAGCCAGGATCAGGAAAGCGCTGGCTTTGTTAGAGAATGAAAGAGGTCGGCATCTTTGTAGTAGAGTGAATGAGGGAGGGGTTCAACTACCTCAAAAAAGCTTAATTGAAATTATTTAGCAGCCAATGCACAATTCACATGTAGCATTTTTATGTTTTCAGAAAAGTGATAAGTTTAGATAATTATCTAGATCAGGGTGGGCAAAATATGACCTGCAGGTCAAATCTGACCCATTGTTTCGTTTTGTAAATAATGTTTTGTCAGAAGACAGCCATGTACAGTCAATTACTCTTTTCTATGCTTGATTTGTGCTACAACAGCAGTTAATTCATAAAAGAGACTCCATGGCCATGAAGCCTGAAATAGTTATTGTCTTTTTACAAGAGAGTTGAGTTCTGATCTAGATCCTTATAGTTTAATATAAAGTAAACACACACATAGACACATATACACGCGAATGTGCACACAAACACGAGTCTTGCTTCAATAATAGTTTCCATGAATATAGGCTGCTGCTGCTGCTACTAAGTTGCTTCAGTCGTGTCCGACTCTGTGCGACCCATAGATGGCAGCCCACCAGGCTCCCCCGTCCCTGGGATTCTCCAGGCAAGAACACTGGAGTGGGTTGCCATTTCCTCCTCCAAAAATGTAAAAATGGACTGCAGCCTACCATGCTCCCCCGTCCATGGGATTTTCCAGGCAAGAGTACAGGAGTGGGGTGCCACCGCCTTCTCAGCATGAATATCTAAATCCTGATTGGTATGAGTGCATCCTCCACTATCATTAAAATCCTATTTATTGAAATAGTTCTTTGGTTATATGAGTACCTGGTAAAGGAAAGCTGTGTTTCTTCAAGGATTATGATCAAGGAAAACAGAAAAGTATAGGCCATATGGAAAAAATTCATGGTTGCTAGTTAAATATACCTTATGATATGTTTGATTATAAAATGATTTTTACAAAAAATCATCCTCATATTTAACTTCAAAAACAAAATATATTCTGCTTTTTAAAATTAAAATAGTGTATGGTGCATTACCATGTATAATGAACAGGATTTTAGAATTAGAAATGTAAGATTACTTGTATTAGGGCATACTTTGTCATTAATGATGCAATATAGCTCAAGGTACAGTAACATTTCAAGCAGTATGTATTTTAAATGCTTTATAAAATAGTGCCCCTTGAATATAAGTGGAAATGCATAATGCCAATATATTTGAGAAGTAATATAAAATGTATCTATTTTTATTTTTAGATGCCAGATTATGATTTGTAGTCCCTAAAAAGGAAGGAATAGAAGAGACACGGACAACTCAAAACAAATGGTACAGTCTCTTAATATTATTTTAGAATTATAAATGTATATATATATATTTAATTTTTTAAAAATAAATTTATTTATTTTATTGGAGGCTAATTACTTTACAGTATTGTATTGGTTTTTCCATACATTGACATGAATCTGCCACGGGTGTACATATGTTCCCCATCCTGAACCCCTTCCCACCTCCCTCCCCATCCCATCCCTCTATATCATCCAGTACACCAGCCCTGAGCATCCTGTAATCATTTGTCGAACCTGGACTGGCGATTCATTTCACATATAATATACAGGTTTCAATGCCATTCTCCCAAATCATCCCACCCTTGCCCTCTTCCACAGAGTCCAAAAGACTGTTCTATCTATACATCTGTGTCTTTTTTGCTGTCTTGCATACAGGGTTATCGTTACCATCTTTCTAAATTCCATATATATGTGTTAGTATACTGTATTGGTGTTTTTCTTTCTGGCTTACTTCACTCTGTATAATAGGCTCCAGTTTCATCTACCTCATTAGAACTGATTCAAATGTATTCTTTTTCATGGCTGAGTAATAGTCCATTGTGTATATGTACCACAGCTTTCTTATCCATTCATCTGCTGATGGACATCTAGGTTGCTTCCATGTCCTGGCTATTATAAACAGTGCTGCGATGAACATTGGGGTACACGTGTCTCTTTCAGTTCTGGTTTCCTCGGTGTATATGCCCAACAGTGGGATTGCTGGGTTGTACAGCAGTTCTATTTGCAATTTTTTAAGGAATCTTCACACTGTTCTCCATAGTGGCTGTACTGGTTTGCATTCCCACCAACAGTGTAAGAGGGTTCCCTTTTCTCCACACCCTCTCCAGCATTTATTGCTTGTAGACTTTTGGGTAGCAGCCATTCTGACTGGCATGAAATCGTACCTCATTGTGGTTTTGATTTCCATTTCTCTGATAATGAGTGATGTTGAGCATCTTTTCATCAGTTTGTTGGCCATCCATATGTCTTCTTTGGAGAAATGTCTATTTAGTGCTTTGGCCCATTTTTGGTTGGGTCGTTTATTTTTCTGGAATTGAGCTGCAGGAGTTGCTTGTATATTTTTGAGATTAGTTGTTTGTCAGTTGCTTCGTTTGCTATTATTTTCTCCCATTCTGAAGGCTGTCTTTTCACCTTGCTTATAGTTTCCTTTGTTGTGTAGAAGATTTTAATTTTATTTCTTTTCTTCCTTTCTTTTTTTTAAATTAATGTTTATTTTTTAGTTTGTTTTGCTTTACAATACTGTATTCATTTTGCTATACATTGACATGAATCAGCCACGAGTGTATATGAACTCCCAAACTCAACCCCCACCTCCCTCCTCCCGCCCCACACCATCTCTCTGGATTATCCCCGTGCATCAGTCCCAAGCATCCTGCATCCCACATCGAACCTAGACTGGCGATTCTTTTCACTTATGATATCATACATGTTACACTGCCACTCTCCCAAATCATCCCACCCTCTCCTTCTCCCACAGAGTCCAAAAGGCTGTTCTATACATCTGTGTCTCTTTTGCTGTCTCGCATACAGGTTTATCATTACCATCTTTCTAAATTCCATATATATGTGTAAGTATACTGTATTGGTGTTTTTCTTTCTGG
>SJXQ01003073.1:923-15669 GCA_006408695.1 Aepyceros melampus | reverse complement strand
AACGAAAAGAATAAAATACTTAGGAATATACCTACCTAAAGAAACTAAAGACCTATATATAGAAAATTATAAAACACTGATGAAAGAAATCAAAGAGGACACTAATAGATGGAGAAATATACCATGTTCATGGATCAGAAGAATCAATATAGTGAAAATGAGTATACTACCCAAAGCAATCTACAGATTCAATGCAATTCCTATCAAGCTACCAGCGGTATTTTTCACAGAGCTAGAAGCTTTTAATTTTAATTAGGTCCCATTTATTTATTTTTGCTTGGGACAATTTGGAAGAAATGAACAAATTCTTAGAAAAGTACAACTTTCCAAAACTAAACCAGGAAGAAATAGAAAATCTTAATAGACCCATCACAGGCACGGAGATTGAAACTGTAATCAGGAATCTTCCTGCAAACAAAAGCCCAGGACCAGATGGCTTCACAGCTGAATTCTACCAAAAATTTCGAGAAGAGCTAACACTTGTCTTACTCAAACTCTTCCAGAAAATTGCAGAGGAAGGTAAACTCCAAACTCATTCTATGAGCCCACCATCACTCTAATAACAAAACCTGACAAAGATGCCACAAAAAAGGAAAACTACAGTCCAATATCACTGATGAACATAGATGCAAAAATCCTTAACAAAATTCTAGCAATCAGAATCCAACAACACATTAAAAAGATCATACACCGTGACCAAGTGGGCTTTATCTCAGGGATGCAAGGATTCTTCAGTATCTGCAAATCAATCAATGTAATTCACCACATTAACAAATTGAAAAATAAAAACCATATAATTATCTCAATAGAAAGCCTTTGACAAAATTCAACATCCATTTATGATAAAAACCCTCCAATAAGCAGGAATAGAAGGAACATACCTCAACATAATAAAAGCTATATATGACAAACCCACAGCAAACATTATCCTCAATGGTGAAAAATTGAAAGCATTTCCCCTAAAGTCAGGAACAAGACAAGGGTGCCCACTTTCACCACTACTATAAATGTGTGTGTGTGTGTGTGTGTGTGTGTGTGTGTGTATAATTGTATGTAATATATCCAGTTTAATATTTAATAGTAAATATCTCTATACCTCCTACCCAACTTAAGATATAAAACAATATGAAAAAATTTGATATTCCTGTGACCTTCCTGATCAAATTTTTCCTCTTCCCTGTTGAAGCAATAATTACCTTAACTTTACAATAATGATTTAGTTGTTTTTCTTTGTAAATTAACCATATATACATATCTCCTTAAGTAATAATGTATTTAATTTTTCTGTGTTAAAATTTGACATAAATAGTATCATAGTACTTGTACTTTCCTGCAATTTGCTTCTTTTATTCAACATAGCATGTTTGTGATTTGTCCATTTTGATTCGTTTATCTGTAGCAATTTATTTTCATTGCCTGTATAGTATTCCATTGTGTGTGTGTGTGTGTGTGTGTGTGTGTGTGTATAATACACATTATATATAATATATTGCGATGGCCAAATGTTCGTGCAGATGGCAACCCCATGAACTATAGCCCACCAGGCTCCTCTATCCGTGGAATTCTCAAGTCAAGATTACTGGAGTGGGTAGCCATTCCCTTCTCCAGGGGATCTTCCTGACCCAGCGATTGAACCCAGGTCTCCTACACTGCAGCCAGATTCTTTACCATCTGAGCCATCAGGGCAGCCTGCACACATATATGTTAATTTATTGGCCTGGTCAAAAAGTTCATTTGGATTTTTCTATAAGATGTTTTGTATACATACATGTATCGTAGAATACTTAGGTTGTTTCTAGGTTTTCTTATTATGACCAATGATGCTCTGAAGATTTTTATATATATTTCTGAATACACATGTATTACTGGAGTGGGTAGCCATTCCCTTCTCCAGGGGATCTTCCTGACCCAGCGATTGAACCCAGGTCTCCTACACTGCAGCCAGATTCTTTACCATCTGAGCCATCAGGGCAGCCTGCACACATATATGTTAATTTATTGGCCTGGTCAAAAAGTTCATTTGGATTTTTCTATAAGATGTTTTGTATACATACATGTATCGTAGAATACTTAGGTTGTTTCTAGGTTTTCTTATTATGACCAATGATGCTCTGAAGATTTTTATATATATTTCTGAATACACATGTATAGAAATTTCTCTAAGCTCGTATATCTAGGAGTAAAATTGCCAAACCTGGCTTATTGCCAACATTACTGGTTAATGCAAAGCTATGATTGAATCAATTGGCACTGTCACAAACAATGTTAAAGATTCCTTTTGCTCTACAATCTCACCACAAGAGTATATATAAACTTTTCTTTTAGACTTTCAAAGTAATATAGTGGTGAGTTACATTTTATTTCTTTTATAGTATCCGCCATTCCTAAATTGGTTGAATATTTCTCCATATGCTTATAGACTCTTTGTATTTCCTATTCTGTGAAATACTTTATCCCACTTTTCTGGATTGTCTGTGTCTTACTGAGTTGAAGTTCTTTATATAAAAAGGATAATAGATCTATATTCATTATATAAGTTGTGATTATTATTATTTTTTGCCTTTGTAGCTTGTCTTAAATCGAGTACTTTGGAGAACAGAAATTCTTATTTAAATGTTTTTGAATATTTAAAATCTTAGGGGTTAGTGATTTTTATATTTTCTTTAAGGCATATGTCTCTACTTTGATAAATGATAGGCTCTAACAGTGTGTTTAAATATTTAAACATTTTACTTATTACATTTAAGTCTTGTATTCATGTGGAATTGATTTTGTATATGGTGTAATAAGACAGGGATCGAATTTCACTTTTTGTCATATGAATTACAAGTAACTTCAGCATAGATGTTTGAATCTTCATACCATATGTGGGTGGGTCTGTTTTTGAAGTGTCATTTCTCTCCCATTTGTCTAATTTTCTATTCCTGTACTAGTACCACATTCTTTAATTATCTGACTTATTTGTAAGTTTTGATATCTGATAAAGCAGATTGTCCCACCCATTTCTTCTTTGGTAAACTCTTGAAATTTTTAAAAAATTGTTACTTAGACCTTAGTATTCAAGAACAATGTCACTGGATATAAAATTTTCTCGTGTTTTGAAGATTCTGTTTCATTGTCATTCCATTTTTTGAAAGCCAGCATCACTCAAACTGTCATTCTTTTGAGGTAGGCAGGTTCTTTTTTCCTTTCTGCCACCTGGTTTCTGCTTTGTCTCTGTCTGTCCATCTATCTATAGTTTGATCATGATATACACAATTAAAAAAAAATTGTGTCCTGATTGATTTGTTGGTCTTTCAATCAAAGGATTGATATCTTTCAACAATTTTGGAAACTTCTCTTTCATATTACACATTTAAATATTCCTTTTATTTTCAAACTCCTGTTACATGCTATTGGACCTCCTCACTCTGTCTTTTGGATGTTCTGACCTTTCAGATTTTCTGACTTTTTGTCCTTATGTCTTATATTCTCCCTTCTGAGTAACTTCTTTATATCTAATTTTCAGGTCACTATGTTAGGTGCTGCTATAGCAACTGAGTGTTCCTTTCAGCTCAGGATGCCTAAGGGTACAAACTGCAAAACTGACAATTCTCTTGATAGTTCCTGACTGTATCAAAGCTAAAAGATACATTTGTTTTTTTCTTAAAAGGATGTTTCTTCCCAAGGTCACAGATCCCAGAATCAGATTTGAATCCTGCATCACGCTCTGAATTAAGCAAGCATCATCTCAAATAGCACTTGTATTTTCAGCTTGCATGCTGCTTCTGAACTTGCATAGTTGAGTTTTTATTTCATTTCTCATTCTTCTACAGTTGATTTTATAACAGTTTTCCCTATAAGCAGTTTATCCAAGAGAATCTTGGAGGAAAGACAGAAATCAGACCACTGTTAAGAATTATCATACTAGCTATTATTTACTGAGTGCCTGATAGAAGTCAGGCAGATTGCTAAGCTCTTTGTATTGCATTGTCTCATTATATCTTTCAGTTCAGTTCAGTTCAGTGGCTCAGTCATGTCCAACTCTGCGACCCCATGAATCGCAGCACGCCAGGCCTCCCTGTCCATCACCAACTCCCAGAGTTCACCCAAACTCATGTCCATTGTGTCGGTGATGCCATCCAGCCATCTCATCCTCTGTCGTCCCCTTCTCCTCCTGCCTCCAATCCCTCCCAGAATCAGGGTATTTTCCAATGAGTCAACTCTTCGCATGAGGTGGCCAAAGTATTGGAGTTTTAGCTTCAGCATCAGTCCTTCCAAAGAACACCCAGGACTGATCTCCTTTAGAATGGACTGGTTGGATCTCCTTGCAGTCCAAGGGACTCTCAAGAGTTTTCTCCAACTCCACAGTTCAAAAGCATCAATTCTTCGGCACTCAGCTTTCTTCACAGTCCAACTCTCACATGCATACATGACCACAGGAAAAACCATAGCCTTGACTAGATGGACCTCTGTTGGCAAAGTATTGTCTCTGCTTTTCAGTATGCTATCTAGGTTGGTCATAACTTTCCTTCCAAGGAGTAAGCATCTTTTAATTTCACGGCTGCAATGTACACCTTATCAGGTAGATGAGAAAGACTTCTGAAGTCCATTAAGCCTAACTTCCCATACCATTAGGTGAAAACCTACATCACAGTGTGAGGTATTTCACGCCCAGATATTTCAGCTGCAGAATCATTATCTGCAAAGCCCAGAGGCCAGAAGTCCCTGGAGAAGATGATCTTTCTCAAGAAGAAGCAAATAAACTGGTTTTCCCAACTCTGGACATTCACTGAATTGGGAACATATCCGATTCAGATATGTGCATTTTAGATGCAGAAGTATGTGTATATATACATACATATTTGTATGGGCATGTATATGTGTATTTTTTCTTTATCCATTCATTGTCGATGGACACCTAGGTTGTTTCCATATCTCAGCTATTGTGACTAATATTAATATTAAACATAGGACTGCAGATATGTCTTCAAGATACGGATTTTATTTTCTTTGGATATATACCCAGCAGTGGGACGACTAGATCATATGGTAGTTCTACTTTTAACTTCTTGAGAAACTTACTGTTCTCCATAGTGGCTGTACCAATTTACATTCCCAGAAATGGTTTTATTTTTTCTTTTTCTTGGTACATCTTCAGCAATATTTGATATCGCTCGTCTTTTTGGTAACAGCCATTCTAACAGCTGTGAGATGATGTTTCATTCTGGCTTTGATTTGCCTTTCCTCCAGAGATTCTGATTTATCTGGAAGTCAGATTTTACCATATGTTAGGAGAAGGCAATGGCACCCCACTCCAGTACTCTTGCCTGGAAAAATCCCATGGATGGAGATGCCTGGTGGGCTATCGTCCATGGGGTCGCTAAGAGTCGGACACGACTGAGCGACTTCACTTTCACTTTTCACTTTCATGCATTGGAGAAGGAAATGGCAACCCTCTCCAATGTTCTTGCCTGGAGAATCCCAGGGATGGAGGAGCCTGGTGGGCTGCCGTCTATGGGGTCGCACAGAGTCGGATACGACTGAAGCGACTTAGCAGCAGCAGCAGCAGAATCACCTTGAGGGGATTTTTTAAGCTGCAGATATCAAAGCTGCACCCCAGATCAATTAAAAGTAGACCTGAGAGAATTTCTACACCAGAGAGATATGCAAGAAAGAAAAGACTGACAAAACTTGTGGGATTAATTAGAAGTGGAGGGGGACAGAGAGAAGTCAAGAAAGGCACTCAGATTTCAGCTTGAGAAACTGGGAGATTGATGATGTCCAGCAGTCTTCCTCTTGAGTTCACCCTGCCTCTAATATGCACCACTGGCAGCCACATCCTCTCATGAAATGTACATTCTTTGAGCCCTGCAGGGAGAGGACCTCTGAATATGTATTGATAGGGGGAGTCTTTACGAAGAACTGGAACTCTAAACTAAAAACTGTATTTCCCAAGTATGCAAAAACATTGATATCTATTTCCTGTCAAAACCTTTAACCATCTTCTGCACAATCAGCTCAGTTGTGCTAAAGGAGATAGCACCAAATCCTCTTGTAGTTCATAAAAGAACTGATCACATTATATGCTAATCATTTGTACCCTTGTCTGACTCTGCTATCAGATTAGGAGTTCCTTAAGGGATACAGTAGGGGAAAAGAATCTGCCTACAACGCAGGAGACCTGGGTTCAACCCCTGGGTTGGGAAGATCGCCTGGAGAAGGGCATGACAATCCACTCCAGTATTCTTGTCTGGAAAATTCCATGGACAGAGGAACTTAGTGGACTACAGTCCATGGGGTTACAAAGAGTCAGACATGACTGAGTGTCTAACATTTTCACTTTTTCAAGGGATACAGTGTTTTTGTATCTCCAGAGCTCCTAGTACATAGTAGAAGTTCTTGAATGTGATTTGAATGAAGGCACAAATGGCCAACAAATAGAACACAGTTTACATGAAGGGATAATAAATTCTCTTTGATGTGGCTGCTTCATAAACACACTTCCCTCCAACTAAATTGCTTGTATTTTCTTTCCTGTCCATGTCTTATCCTAGAAAGTTTATAAGAAGCCACTGCCAATTAATGCTGAACATATTCATTGGTCCAAGAGGATATTATTTCTGAATAAAAATTAACACACTTTGGCATGAAGCTGTCAGTGTCAATCGTTTAAATCAAACTGAAATGTCAAACCACTTAGCATATGGCTTATCCATATCTAATGTTGGAAGCAAGTGTGACATTCTCCCAAAGAAAAAATAACCCTAGTACACAGTGAGCTGCCGAGTCTTTAAAGGGCCAAACCCCATTGGAAAACATACAAAGTCCTGTACTTACAATTTTCAACACACACCCTTTCGTAAGCACATAAATGCAAGTTATAAGGGGGCAGGGATGAGTTTGCCCTGTTTTTCACATCATTCTCAGAACTACACAGTGCCTGGTACAAAGTGAACATGCCACAAATATTGGCTAAAGGGAGAGATACGAAGAGAAGAGTTATATGTCAAATTGAAAGCATCAGATCTGCCCACCACCACAGATGCCATTAGCAGTCACATATTGTGGCTGATGTTTGCTTTAAAATGCAGTAAGATTGCTTAAAGGACAAGTCCTGAGTTTTTATGGTCAAGAAAGGAGACATTCAAATAATAATTGGTAAGAAAATTATGAATATTATCTGTGCAAAAGAGATTATCAAAACCGAGATTATCAAAAACAAAGATTATCAACCTGCAGGGTTCTCTCGTGAAACCAAACTGTGGCAATACACTTCCATCAGCCCTTGTAGAATATTTGGACTTACAGATATTTCAGTAAGTGTCTTCGAAACACTGGATGGTCACAAGTTAAGGAGCCTCCATGCCAGACTTCCAATAGATGAATAATGCTATATAGTTAATCAAAGGTAGCCAACAATTAATGAGAGTTTACTATATGCCACGCAATATATCATTGAGATTGAAGTTGTCATTATCTACTCATCGATTCATAATTCACAGAATTATGTTGCTACCAAGTTGGTACTCTCATCATCTCCATTTTACAGATGAGGAAGTTGACTGGGGAAGTTAAGCAACTTGCCCAAAGTCACACAGATTAAAGGTGGTAGAGGTAAGAATCATATGCAGGCAAAATACAGAATCGTTCTTTAACAAAATATAAACGAGGTTAAGGGCTTCCCTGGTACTCAGCTGGTAAATAATCTACCTGCAATGCAGGACACCCCTTCAATTCCTGGGTCAGGAAGATCCCCTGGAGAAGGAATGGGCTATTCCAGTATTCTTGGGCTTCCCTGGTGGTTTATTTGGTAAAGAATCTGCCTGAAATGTGAGACCTGGATTCGAACTCTGGGTTGAGAAGATCCCTTGGAGGAGGGCCTGGCAACCCATTCCAGTATTCTTGCCTGGAGAATTCTCATGGACAGAGGAGCCTGACAGGCTGCAGTTCATGGGGTCGCAAAAACTTGGACACAACTGAGCAACTAAGCACAGCACAGCAAACACAGTAAAAACTAATCTAATAAATCTCTAGGCATGTTTCAAGGGAAACAGTTAAATATTAAAATTGTCTACTAAATGATCTCTTAAAATTGCAAAATTGATCATTCATTAGGAACAAAACCAATCAATGGAGTGTCTTTCTTGTGCCTGGTGTTGTTTCAGGGGGGCAGGGCATGCAGTGTATTATATTAGGGAATGCCACTGCTCTCTTGGAGCTTACATTCTAGTGGGGGAAAATAAATTATATGCATCAAATATAAAGACAGCATTTTCAGATTATGACAAGTGCTATGGAGAAAAGAAAGCAGAATAATATAATAAGAGTGACTTTGTGACTTAAAGTTACTTTAAGTTAGGTGGTTGAGAGATTTTTCTCTGACATAGTGATATCTGGGCTGAACTCCATGTGTTCAGGAAGAAGCAGCCTTTTTAAGATCTAGGAAAAGAGAAATTCAGCATAAGGAACAGCTGATGGCGAAGTTCTGAGCCTAGGGAGAGCCTGGAGCTCAAGAAGCAGAAACAATGCCAGTGTCGGAAGGAAGGAAAGAATAGGAAAGGAAAGGTGGGGAGAGAAGGGAAAGAAGCAAAACCATTGGGAGTTTCACAGTAATTGCATCCGATATATAAAGTCATTTGTGGATAGTTAATCACTTCGATACCGTGTATTCCCATCCACTAAATGGAATGTGTCTTTATCTATTCCAGGCCCTTTCAAATCATTCAGTAAATTCTCATTGTTTTCCTTATATACATCCTACCACAATTCTTAACTTTATTCTCATACATTAAAATTTTAAATTAATATAAATGGGACTCTGTTTCTTCATATATATATATATAAGCAATTATAACAACAACATGGCAAACTTGGTGAAAAATTCTTGTTCACAAATGATATATACCTCTATAGTCACTGAAATTTCCTTTTCTTCTTCAGACAGAGCTGAATAAATACTGACACTTTTTTTTTTCCTTATTAAGTTCCAGTCTGACCACATCCCTTTCTCTTGTGGATACCACTTCCCCTTCTACCCCTTCCTTCCTCCAGCCCACCTTCAATCCCTCCATTCCTCTTTCCTTCTTTCCATTTACTTATCTTTTTAATGGGCTTCCCAGGTGGCAGTAGTGTAAAGAATCCTCCTGTCAATGCAGGAGATATAAGAGACAGGGGTTTGATCCCTGGGTTGGGAAGATCCTCTGGAGAAGGGCATGGCCATCCACTCCAGTATTCTTGCCTGGAGAATCCCATGGACAGAGAAACCTTGAGAGCTACAGTCCTTAGGGTCACAAAGAGTCGGACACAACTGTTGCAACTTTACATGCACGCATTAGATTAGATATATTTAATAAACATTGATTTCAAAGTCTGTTATGTGTCAAAAACTACACCTGAAACACAGAAATATAACCTTAAGTTGCCTGTGGCCTACTGAGGTCAGATAATTAATAAGAAATTGAAATGTGGTGTGGTAAGTTCTCTGGTGGAATAGAAGTAGCCTGTGATGGGAGCACAACAAGGCCCCTCCCCCAGCCTGGGGTGGTTAAGGAGGTCTGGGCAGAGACTGTTCAAAGAGCCCAGGACAAATGGGTATATTCATCAGACATGAAACAACCACCTAATCTGGCCGATGTGTACAGGAACAAAACATATTTTTTCAATTATACAAGTAGCCACATAAACGAGTTTACTGTAAAAATCAAATCAAAAACTAGGAATATGGAAAAAAAAGTTTCAAATATATGTTTTCCTCACCTGAAAATCTTACAAAAATTTTTAACCGTATGGTTACATGAAGTGAAGTGAAGTCGCTCAGTCGTGTCCGACTCTTTGCGACCCCGTGGACTGTAGCCTACCAGGCTTCTCTGCCCATGGGATTCTCCAGGCAAGAATACTGGAGTGGGTTGCCATTTCCTTCTCCAATGGTTACATAGACTTTCATAATTTTTTCTTAATGTATATATACATACCTATTTTACATAATATAAATATCATGATACATGTTATTCTGCAACTTCCTTTTTCATTGAACATATCTCAGAATGCTTATGTTGTCTATGAAAGTGAAAGTGAAAGTCACACAGTTGTGTCCAGTTCTTTGCGACCACATGGACTGTAGCCTGCCAGGCTCCTCTGCCCATGGCATTCTCCAGGCAAGAATACTGCAGTGGGTAGCCATTCCCTCCTCCAGAGTATGTTCCCAACCCAGGGATCAAACCCAGGTCTCCCACTTTACAGGCAGATTTTTCACCCTCTGAGCCACCAGGGAAGCTATGTTGTCTATACATATAGATATCATTCTTTTTAATATCTATATGGTATCTCTTTTTGCAGAAGTGATATGTAGTTACATGTTCATATTAAGAAAAATAATATTAAACCTAAGAAGTGAAAATGGAAGTACCCTAATCCTCCCAGCACTTACCATTCTCATTCTCATTTCCCAGAATTAATTAACCTGTTTTAAAGTCTCCACATACTGTCTTGGAAATGCTGTGGAGTGTGTGTATATGTGTGTGTATGTAAATATTTTCTCCATTCTCTTAAAATCCAGCGGTTCTCAGGGACTCATCAGTATACAGACACCCTACTTTTGCTATGCTAATCCACCCCTCGGAAGAGCTGGGAGTGAGGTGTAGAAGGTGGGTTGTGGCACTGGGCTTCCCAGGTGGCACTAGTGGTGAAGAATCTGCCTGCCAGCACAGGAGACCCAAGAGACATGGGTTCAGTCCCTGGATGGGCAAGATCCCCTGGGGAGAGCATGGCAGCCCACTCCAGTATTCTTTCCCGGCTGGTAGGCTCAGTCCATGGGGTTGCAAAGAGTTGGACACGACTGAAGCAGCTTAGCACAGCGCATGGCTATTCACCACAATAGAGTAGAAGGTTCTATTCAACATGTGGTCTGACCTCAGTAAAGACCAGTCGGAAAAGAATTGCATTTTCTGACATGAAACATTCTTTTACTAGGGTAACAGGCTAAAGGAAAACAGAACATGCTCTTATTGCTACTGTTGGAGAGGGAAGGAGAGTTTTCTTTGTAAATTATTCACTCTCTTAAGCCAAGTTATTCAGAACATGCATTTTAAATAAGGCACAGGAAAACCAACAGGATCCATAGGTAGAGCAGCTATTTGAACCGCCACCTGCCACAAAGAGACGAATACTGTATCCTCTAGACAAGGACATTCAACTTTACACGCTGCAAGGTTACCGGAGATCCTAGCTCCTGGCTCCGTGATAATTTATAGCAAATGAGGCATGTCTTTGTAGGAATTATTTATTTACTTTGAAGTAAATCTGTGATCTGTGAATGACCCTATTACTTGTTAATAGGAGGAAAGAAGTACTTGTGACTGGAATGAAAGCAAACGCATGTAACATGTTCAACGTGCAGTTTTCACAATTTCTCCCCAAAAGGTTCGGTAACAAGCAGGTAAGCAAAGCAAAACTATCGTCCACACTTGAGAGGTAAAAAAATGGATCCCCTCACACTTAGATACCTGACCTGTCCAATTTTACCCAGAAAGTTCATGAGCAAGCCAGAACAGGGGAGCTTGTCACCCCAGGGGTTCTCAGGGTCATATTCAAATATTTAATCATTATGAAGTTAAGATTAGCATTGCAGTTTATATTTGATAAAGTAATTTTACAACAAACAATTTCATATAATAACTCAGTTAAAAAAGAATATTTGAGGTACTATTTATAGCTCTTCTTCAGAACAAGAAAACATAGTCTCAGGAAATTTAAAAACTTGATTCAGCTCAGGCCCCTAACAGTGACAGTATTCAATTGACAGTGCTTCTGCTGGAAACGTTCACTTACTCTTATCCATTTTATTACACCACAACACATAGAATTTCAAAACATTTAAAACCAGTGTTATTTTATTTCTCTATGAAATAAGGCAGTAAAGGGATTTTCACCCTTACTTCCCAGAGCAGAAATTAGCGGTTTAAAACTACAGTCACGGTATTGGGAGAATTAGCAGCTAGCTCCAAAACCAAGGAAATTTATTCTCCCTCTGCAAGACTGAGATAACTGTACTATCTTAATAATCACAGCGGTTTCTCTAGGAAATCAGCACAACTGTAGAAGTCTGTAAGAGCCTTTTGTTTTGGTGCTTTATAGGATAAGGTTTTACTCTGGGTAAGTAGATTGTGGGTGAGATTTTCTAGATTTGACCACGTGGGGGCAGTATGATCATGGCATTGAAAGGCTTCCAATCTCAGCAGTTCAGGAGCGCACAGGGCCAATTAACGCAGGAAAGCATCCCTTTGTGTCCTCTTTTTTGATTTAGAGATATGCAAAAAAGATAGCAAGCTGTGCTGTCCCTGAATGAAGAGCGCTGCTTTTTCCATCCAGCTTAACTGGAGGGATGTGGGTGCAGGATGAGGGGCAACATTATAGCCTAATGAGCCAATTACTTTGAGTTGCCTAGGGAATTGGAGAAAGGTGCTTCCACAAAGCTGGGGGGATAAAAGAACAGGACTATAATATTTAGGCAAATCACAAGCTTAAATGTGCCCCTGGCCTTAAAATGTCTTTTCTTTTCATTGGACTTCCCAACAAAGAAACAGGAAAGAGATGTTTATATTGGCATTGTCCCTTTTTGTTGGTGACTGTAATTTGTACAAGTCACGTTTACCCTAGCAATAAATCTACAATGCAACCAGCTTGAAAACCCATGCATTCAAAGTATTTAATCCTGTTACTCTTAGGAGAAAGGTGCTTCCACAAAGCTGGGGGGATAAAAGAACAGGACTATAATATTTAGGCAAATCACAAGCTTAAATGTGCCCCTGGCCTTAAAATGTCTTTTCTTTTCATTGGACTTCCCAACAAAGAAACAGGAAAGAGATGTTTATATTGGCATTGTCCCTTTTTGTTGGTGACTGTAATTTGTACAAGTCACGTTTACCCTAGCAATAAATCTACAATGCAACCAGCTTGAAAACCCATGCATTCAAAGTATTTAATCCTGTTACTCTTACCTACAATTTTATTATGGAGGAAACTAGCTTTCGCCCTTCCATATATATGAGTTTTTTTTTTTTTTTTTTCTGGTATACTAAAAGGACTATCTCACTTTATCCTTACAGCACTTCTATATAGTAGCTGTCATTATTTACACTCTACAGATAGGGAAAGCAAAGTCAAGAAACATTAACTGAACTGACTCAAGTTCACACCCAGAGAAAATAGGGAGGGCCTGATCTATTTGATATACAAACCCACAATTTGTCTTCTCCGCATACTTACTTCAAACTCTGAATCATTTTCTCTTTTCATTAATCTGTGCTTTCTTTCATTTTATTGTTATTCAAATTTATGTTTAAATAGGGAAATCTCAAGAGGGAAATAAGAAATAGCTGATAAACTAATGTCCAAATGAGCCTTGATGCTTTAAAGACAGAAAGGAGGAAAAATATAACATGTTGATTTGATGAGAAAGAACAATCATACACGAAAGCAGAAAATGAAACATAAAAAATTTTCTATGACCTACACACATACCCCCTCTACAAATATTACCACAATACTAAGAATAAATAATTTGAAATACAAGTATAATATATAATGGTATATGTAATAAGTTGCACTTAAAAAGTATCAACTATTAACTAGGCACACTTTGTAGCACTTTAAAAGTATTAAATCAATTAAATCACTTAATGTGTATGAAGAGCCATATATTCATTTTTATTAATATTAAAGGATCTTACTCTTCATAATATTTTGAACTCTTATTTTTTTTCCTTTAAACATGTATTTTGGAGATCTTTCTATAACCATGCAGGATAATCTTTTATGTTTTTTACTATTTTAGACTATTTCATAGCAAAGATGAATCACAATTAACAGATACTGGTGGTTTATCTCTGCTCCCAATGATCTTAAATAAGAAACTGGATGGTTAGCATTCTTTTAATTTAAAAGTCCCATTTCAGCAACAACAATAAGACACTGAATATGATTAAAGGGTGGTTAGGTTAGAAAGGAACTGATAAATGAAGAGAAAGACTATTTTTATGGTTTAGAGAACTCTCAGGAAACAGCATTGCCAGGCACCTTGAGGCCATAGCAAGCAGCACTGGGCTGGCCAAGGACAGAATTCACTGACTTCACAGGTCAAATTATCCTGTCCCCTGAGCATATTATCCTCTCAGGAAATTATCCTGTCCCCTGAAAACCTCCTGAAATAAAATACTTCAGGCCCATGGCAACAGGTTCCAATCAGTCAGTCAGTTCACTCGCTCACTCGTGTCCAGTTCTTTGCGACCCCATGGACTGCAGCATGCCAGGCTTCCCTGTCCATCAACAACTCCAGGAGCTTAGTCAAACTCATGTCCATCAAGCTGGTAATGCCATCCAACCATCTCATTCTCTGTTGTCCCCTTTTCCCCCTGCCTTCAATCTTTCCCAGCATCAGGGTCTTTTCAAATGAGTCGGTTCTTTGCATCAGGTGGTCAAAGTATGGAGTTTCAGCTTCAGTATCAGTCCTTTCAATGAATATTCAGGCCTGATCTCCTTTAGGATGGACTGGTTGGATCTCTTTGCAGTCCAAGGGACTCTCAAGAGTCTTCTCCAACATCACAGTTCAAAAGCATCAATCAATTCTTCGGCACTCAGTTCTTTACAGTCTAGCTCTGACATCCGTACATGACCACTGGAAAAATCATAGCTTTGACTAGACAGACATTTGTTGGCAAAGTAATGTCTGTGCTTTTAATATGCTGCCTAGGTTGGTCATAGTTTTTTT
>SJXQ01003072.1:0-174139 GCA_006408695.1 Aepyceros melampus | reverse complement strand
CTAAGGCCTACTTGACTTCACATTCCAAGATGTCTGGCTCTCGATGAGCGATCACACCATCATGATTATCCAGGTCATGAAGATCTTTTTTGTACAGTTGTTCTGTGTATTCTTGCCACCTCTTCTTAATATCTTCTGCTTCTGTTAGGTCCATACCATTTCTGTCCTTTATCGAGCCCATCTTTGCATGAAATGTTCCCTTGGTATCTCTGATTTTCTTGAAGAGATCTCTAGTCTTTCCCATTCTGTTCTTTTCCTCTATTTCTTTGCATTGATTGCTGAAGAAGGCTCTCTTATCTCTTCTTGTTATTCTTTGGAACTCTGCATTCAGATGCTTATATCTTTCTTTTCTCCTTTGCTTTTTGTTTCTCTTCTTTTCACAGCTATTTGTAAGGCTTCCCCAGACAGCCATTTTGCTTTTTTGCATTTCTTTTCCATTGGGATGGTCTTGATCAGTCTCCTGTACAATGTCACGAACCTGATTCCATAGTTCATCAGGCATTCTATCTATCAGATCTAGGCCCTTAAATCTATTTCTCACTTCCACTGTATAATCATAAGGGATTTGATTTAGGTCATACCTGAATGGTCTAGTGGTTTTCCCTTCTTTGGATAGTGTTAGGACCCTCTTTTTTAAAAAAAAGTAAAATGGCAACCCACTCCAGTGTTCTTGCCTGGAGAATCCCAGGGATGGGGCAACCTGGTGGGCTGCCATCTATGGGGTCACACAGTGTCGGACACGACTGAAGCGACTTAGCAGCAGCATTCTCACATAGGCCAAATGTATACTGAAAATGAAATCAGAAAAAGCCTGTACCAAACTTACAAAGCTATCCCAAAGATTATGTACTAACACTTCAGTGGTCACAAAAATAATTTTTTAAATTAAGCATTTACCATTGAGACATTCGTAGATTCACATGCAGTTGAAATAAGTAACGCATGTTCCACGTATCCTTGTGGCTCAGATGGTAAAGAATCTGCCTGCAATCCAGTAGACGCTGGATCACTGGATCAGGAAGATCCCCTGGAGAAAGGAACGGCAACCCACTCCAATATTCTTGCCTGGGAAATCCCACGGACAGAGGAGCCCTGCAGGCTACAGTCCAGGAGGTCCGGAAGAGTCAGACTGGACTGCGCAGCTAACATAACAACAACGTATCCTTTACCCAGTTTCTTCCAATGGTAACATCTTGCAAAACTGTAGTACAATACAGTACCAAGATACTGACATTAACACAGTCAAAACACAGAACATTTCCATCACTTTGAGGATCCCCCAGGTAGCCCTTATATAGCCTCCTGCACTTCCCTTTCATAATCTTCCCATTCCTTAACCATGACAACAACTAATGTGTTTCGTTTCTTAATTTTGTCCTTTTGTGAATGTTACATAAATGAAATCATACTATATGCAACCTTTTACTATTAGCTTTTTACAGTTCCCATAATTTTCTGGAGATTCATCTGGGCTGTGTGTTACACGTATCAATAGTTTCTTCTTCGATTTTAAAAACTTTTTTTGGCCATGCTATACATCTTGTGGGATCTTGTGCAGCATTTGGTATCTTAAATCCCTGACCAGGGATCAAACTCATGCCCCAACAGTGTGTTCTTTTAATCCTGAGTACTATTCCATGGTATGAATGTTTATTCATAAACTGTTTACTCATCCACTGAAGGTCCAGGTTTTGGCTATTACGAATAAGCTGCAATTAACATTTGTTTACAGGTTTTTGTGTAAAGAGAATCATAAATTCTTAAGGTTAAGGTGATCTACTTCATACAGAGCTCATTCAGAACTGAATTAGTACTACAATGATCTTATTATCAGTTTTTCTTTTTTTTCCAGAAACAGGCACTGTATTAAGCAATTTATAGGCACTGTCTGACAACACAGTCCTATGAAGTAGGTACTATTAAGTACACACGAAAACAGGGATGAATAGATTAACTTGCCCGAAGGTATACAGCCTAGAAGTGACAGTTCTAGCATTCAGATCCATGTGTGACTCTGCGTTCTTTCCCATTAGCCACTGCATATACTGCACTGTCATTTATCAAATGCCTGAACATTTCCACTGATGGGGAGCACACTAAGCAGTCCCTATGGTTTTCAGCTTTTATGGAAAGTTCTTTCACAATCTGAGGTAAAACGTCTCCTTGTAGCTTTCAATCCACTATCCCAGTCTTTCTATTTGATTTTACAAGCCACTTTTCACACAATAAATCGAAGGTAGTTATGTCCCCTATTTTATCTTTTCCTGGGTAAATGTTTTCAGTTTCTCAAAGCAATCATCATACAAGTCCTTTACATTACTCACCAATACTCTTTAGCTATCATCTACTGTTTCTAGATTTTATATTTTCAAGAGTAACTACTTTGTTATTTGTAACGCCACTGTTTCACTGAGAACACAGCTTGCCAATATCATCATTTCTTTCTTTTTAAACAAATATTCCTAAGTCCTAGTGTTAGTCACTCAGTCATGTCCGACTCTTTCTGACCCTTGGGACTGTAGCCTGACAGGTTCTTCTGTCTGTGGGATTTTTCTAGGCAAGCATACTGGTGAGGGTTGCCATTTTCTTCTCCAGGGGATCTTTCTGACCCAGGGATCGAACCTGGGCTTCCTGCACTGCAGGCAGATTCTTTACCATCTGAGCCACCAGTGGTTATAAACCAAATATTATTATCTAGCAAAATCCCAGCAGTCTTTTTAATGGAAACTGTCAAGCTGATCTCAAAATTCATATGAAAATGCAATGAACTCAGAATAGCCTATAAAACCTTGAAAAAAAAAAAAAGTTGGAGGGCTTACATTCCTGATTTCAAAAGTTATGGTATGAGCCTATGCCTACAGATCTTATCTCTCACCTATATACCTACAGATAAATGGAACAGAGTTGAGAATTCAGTCATAAACTCTTACACCACAGTCAGCTGATTTTTAACATGAGTGCCAAGAAAATCCAGCGGGAGCAAGAACAGTCAAGAAATGGTGGGGCAGTAGAATATTCACATGTAAAAGAATGAAATTACGACTCTTACCTCACACCACATACAAAAATTAATTCAAAATAGATTACAGACCTAAATGGAAGTGCTGAAACTATAAAACTATTTTCTTCTAAGAATACAAGAGTAAATCTCTGGGACTTTGGATTATGCAATGGTTTCTTAACGATGCCAAAAGCTCAAATAACAAAAATAAAAATAGGTACTTGCACTTCATCAAAATTAAAAAGTTCTGCTTCAAAGGATACTATCAAGATAGATAATTCCTCAGCAGTTCAGTGGTTAGGAATAAGTGCTTTCATAGACAGAGCCAGGTTTGAGCTCTGGTGGGGGAATCAGCAAAAAAAATCGGCTCCCCCCCCACCAAAGAAGTAAAGAAATAAACAAAATACAACAAACAAAGAAAGTAAAAAACCCACAGAACATCAGAAAAGATTTGCAAATTATGTATCTGATAAAATACAATATATCTGATTATATCTGTATATCACTATACAAAGAACTGAGCAATAAAAAGAAAACAACTCAAAAATGGTCCAAGAACTTAAAACAGATGTTTCTCCAAAGATGATATACAATGACCATTAAGCACATGAAAGGATTCTCAACACCACTGCTGCTGCTACTAAGTCACTTTAGTCGTGTCCGGCTCTGTGCGACCCCATAGATGGTAGCCCACCAGGCTCTCCTGTCCCTGGGATTCTCCAGGCAAAAACACAAGAGCGGGTTGCCATTTCCTTCTCCAATTCATGAAAGTGAAAAGTGAAAGTGAAGTCATTTAGCCGTGTTCGACTCTTAGCAACCCCATGGACTGCAGCCCACCAGGCTCCTCTGTCCATGGGATTTGCCAGGCAAGAGTACTGGAGTGGGGTGCCATTGCCTTAACACCACTAGGAAAATACAAATCAGAAACACAATGTGATATAGGACTTCCCTGGTCCAGTGGTTAAAAATCCACCTTGCAATGCAGGGAGCATGGGTTCTATCCCTGGTCAAGGCACTAAAATCCTACACGGCTCAGAGCAACTAAGCCTGCGCACCACTACATGAGAGTCCATGTGCTACAACGAAAGACCCCACGTGACTAAGAACCAATGCAGTCAAATAAATTTTGTTGTTGTTCAGTCGCTCAGTTGTGTCGGACTCTTTGCAACCCTATGGACTGTAGCACGCCAGGCTACCCTCTCCTTCACTATCTCCTGGAATTTGCTCAAATTCATGTCCCTTGAGTTGATGATGCCATGCAAACATTTCATCCTCTGTTGCCCCTTTCTCCTCCTGCCCTCAATCTTTCCTAGCATTAGATTCTTTTCCAAAGAGTCAGTTCTTTACATCAGATGGCCAAAATATTGGCGCTTCAGCTTCAGCATCAGTCCTTCCAATGAATATCAGGGCTGATTTCCTTTAGGATTGACTGTTTGATCTCCCTGCAGTTCAAGGGACTCTCAAGAGTCTTCTCCAACACCACAGTTCAAAAGCATCAATTCTTCAGTGCTCAGCCTTCTTTATGGTCCAACTCTCACATCCATACATGACTACTGGAGAAACCATAGCTTTGACTATATGGACCTTTGTTAACAAAGTAACATCTGCTCTTTAATACACTGTCTAGGTTGTTATAGCCTTTCTTCCAAGGAGCATCTTTTAACTTCAAATAAATTAATAACAAAAAAATACAATGTGATACCATTTCACACTCACAAGGATAGCTAAAATAAAAAAGAACAGACAATAACAAGCACTGAGGAGGATGCAGAAAAACCGGAATCCTCATACACTGCTGCTAGGATTGTAAAATGGCTCAGTCACTTTGGCAAACTGTTAGTCATTTCCTCCAAAGTTTTAACATGGATTTACCAAATGACCTAGCAATCCTTCCCCTAGTTATATACCCAAGAGAAAGGAAAACGTTCGCACACATTACCATTTGTGTGGAAATGCTCATAGCTCCATCATTCATAATAGCCAAAATCTAGAAATGATCCAAATGTCCATTAACTGATAAACAGATGTGATGCACTCATTCAATGGAACATTATTCAGTAAATAAAAAGCAATGAAGCTCTGATACATGTTACAACGTGGATGAACCTTTAAACAAAAGGAATGAAGTTTGTCACAAAAGATCACATGTAGTATACTTCTAATGATATGAAATGTTCACAATAGGCAAATCTACTGAGACAAAAAATTTGATTACTGGTTGCCAGAGCTGGAAGAGGGGAGAATGGAGACTGACTACTGGTGGGTACTTTTGGGGTAATAAAAATGTTCTAAAATTAGACAGTAGTAATGTTTATGCAACTTTGTGAATATACTAAAAACTGACTGAACTATACACTTTAAAAACAGAGTTTAACTGTACATGAATTATAGTATGTCAACCTCAATAAAGCTGTTATTAAAAAATATTTTTAGCCATATTTAAACAACCAAAATGAAGCTAAGATGCAGTGATTGCTCCAGATAATGTACTAATATATATTATATGCTTTATGTTATTTTAGCATCAGAGCAGCCTCTGAAGCATTTTATCAGTTGCTGCTGCTGAACAAACTACCCCAAAACTCAGTGGTTTAAAACAATAACTATTATCACTCAGAAGTCTACAGCTACAAGCTGGTTACTTCCCCTGCTCTGGACCAGATCTGGCTATCTTTGAAGTACTTCCTCATGCATCTGAGGTTAGTCTCAACTAGGATGACTGATTCTACTGTACACTGTCTCTCAGCTTCCTTGCAGAGTGGCCTGGACTTGTCACAGCAGTAGCAAGGGTCCAAGAGAACTAAAACACTTAAGATCCCTTCAAATCTGGCTCAGACATAAAGACCGTTGCATTCTGTTGCAGACCATGATAGGCCAACTTGACCAGGGTTTAATCCCTGGGTTGGGGAGATCCTCCAAAGTAGGAAATGGCACCCCACTCCCGTATTCTTGCCTGGAAAATTCCATGGGCAGAAGAGCCTGCCAGGCTACAGTTGATAGGACTGCAAAGAGTTGGACTCGACTGAGTGCACATGGACAGTTGCGTAAGTTACAGGTATGGTGTCCTGTGTTTTTACAGTCCATGGGGCTGCAAAGAGTCAGACACAACTGAGCAGCCGAGCACGCGCATATAGTCCAGGTTGGGTTCAAATGGTAGGAAGGAGACTTTACCACTTTATGGGAGGATCTGTAAAATTAGACCACGGGGTTGCAAAGAGTCGGACACAACTGAATGACTTTCATTTTCACTTTTGCTGCAAAATTACAATTTTTCTAACAAGTGGAAACCACTGTACTGTTAAAAAATGGAGAAGCTTGGATCTAAACATGGTTATTGAAATTCAGAGTAAATATTCCTCATCACTATACCATTTTTCTTCCCAGGTAGCCTCAACATTTTATTTGTGCAGCTATTTGTTGATTTTGACCTTAATTAAGAATAACTGGACTTCCCTCGTGGCTCAGACAGCAAAGCACTGTCTACAATGCAGAAGACCAGGGTTTGATCCCTGGGTCGGGAAAATTCCCTAGAGAAGGAAATGGCAACCCACTCCATTATTCTTGCCTAGAAAATCCCATGGACAGAGGAGCCTGGTGTCCATGGGGTCGCAGAGTCGGACACGACTGAGTGACTTCACTTTCAATTTCTAAGAATAACTGATTTGTTAAAATTCAATTGTTTTGAAACTTTTTTGTCAATATTATCTGTATTAATAAAAGTTTTTCAAACTTCACAATTTAAAACCTTTAGTTATAAAGTTAATCAATGAGAACTAAAAGTTGTTTTGTTGTTGTTTAGTCACTAAGTCATGTCTGACTCTTTTGTAACCCTGGACAGTAGTCTGCCAAGGCCAAGAATACTGGAGTAGGTTGCCCTTTCCTTCTCCAGGGGATCTTCCTGACCCAGGGATCGAACCTGTGTCTTCTGCTTGGCAGGCAGATTCTTTACCACTAAGCCACCTGGGAAGCCCAAAATTGTTTTGATAAAATTCCAAACCAGAAATTATTGAATAGAGTTGCAGTTTTCATCATCAGTTTCAGCATCAGATGAAATCTGACTTTATTTTGTATGCATAATATTAGAAATCTTGAGTCACACAGGTAGTTGCAAGGGATAAACATTTGTAATAGTTTTTTAATTTTCATTTTTAAAAACTTTGGACCAAAAGAACAGCAAAGATAGTAGAAAGAGTTTCCTACACCCTTCATCCAACTTCATCCATCCTAATGTTAACATCTTACATGCCCATAGCACAATTATCAAAATTAAGAAATTAATATTGTTACAATACTATTAACTAAACCATGGACTTTATTTGGAATTTGCAAACTTCTTTGATAATATAATCTTTCTGTTATAGGTTCTAATTCAGGATCCTCTATATGGAGATCTGAATGTTTTTCTGAAATCTATCACCAATATATTACCTATCCTTTAAAAATTGTGTGAAAATTATAAATTTGAAAAATACATCCTCAGCTATTTCATTCAAGTAACATTTAATACAATACAGTTTTTTAACAGAGTTTTGCAGCATAGCCTAGATCACTGGTTTCCAATGTTGGCTGCACATTAGAATCACCTGAGTATAATTAAAATTCTGCTATCCAGATTGTATCTCAGCCCAATCAAACCACAATGTCTATTAGTGAGATTCAGACATAGGTATTTCATAGGTATTAGAGTTACCTCAGGAGAAGGCAATGGCACCCACTCCAGTACTCTTGCCTGGAAAATCCCATGGACGGAGGAGCCTGGTAGGCTGCAGTCCATGGGGTCGCTAAGGGTCGGACATGACTCAGTGACTTCACTTTCACTTTTCACTTTCATGCATTGGAGAAGGAAATGGCAACCCACTCCAGTGTTCTTGCCTGCAGAATCCCAGGGACGGCGGAGCCTGGTGGGCTGCTGTCTATGGGGTCGCACGGAGTTGGACACGACTGAAGTGACTTAGCAGCAGCAGAGTTAGCTCACTGATTCCAACGTGCAGCTAAGAGTGAGAACCACTGCATAGATGTCAACGGTCAAGGGAAATTCAACCCATTTAAGAACAGGTAGTCTCTGGGTATGGTTACGTAACCAATTCAGCATTCAGTACATATTTCTCCAAAAAGCCATGAGATTATCAAATGTCTTATATTAATGAAGATATTATATATATAAAATGGCATTATTTTGGTTTACCATTTTTGGAATTCTGACAAAAGATGATACATTAATCTGCCATAACTTTTTCTCTATTGAAACTAGACTGATTTCCCAATGATCAGTAATTCTTTTTCATTCATTTATTTATTATTTTCTGGCCATGTCATGTAGCATGCGGAATCTTAGTTTAGTTCCCTGACCAGGGATAGGGATTCAATCCATGACCCCTGCATTAAGAATGTGGAGTCCTAACCTCTGCACCACTGGGGAAGTCCTAGGAATCTTTTTTTCTAAACCAGCAACTTTCCCCCTATGAAACATCTGGCAATGTCTGGTAGGAGTTTGGTTGTCACAACTTGGGGGAGAGGTGCCCTGGCATCTAGTGAATAGAGAGGCCAGGGTTTCTGTTAAACATTTTGCAGTACACAGGAGAGGCTCCCACAACAAAGAATTATCCAGCCCCAAATTTCAGCAGTGCCAAGGTTGAGCAAGAGTGTTTTAAATCTTGAGTCCTATAGGAAAACTTTGGTTCTTGGAGATTATTCATTGCAACTTTGTTTCTAATATTGCAAGAATGGAAAGAGCCTAATTGAGCATATCCATACAATGGAATACTATGCAGCTGTTTAGAAACAAAACAGTCCCCAAAGTTCTCTCCATATTAATGAGGAAAAATCTCTAATATACATTAAGTGGAAAAACAAAACAAAAACAAAATGCAGAACAATGTATACAGCAAGCTATCATTTATGTAAAAAAGGGGAAAATCTATCCAATTTGTTTGTAAAAAGATAAATATTTGGAAGGATATACAAAATTGATAATCCTGTTTGTCTTCAGGGAAAGGAAATGGGTTCTTGTGGGGCTAGGAAGAGAGAGAGTAGTGCCTTTTATACTTTTTGACCTCTGAGCCCTGTTGCTATCACCCAAGGAGAAAGTAAATTTTAAAAATTAAATCAACAAACCCCTAATGAATCCTTTAAAGCTAACAAATAGCTTTTCTGTATGAATTATATTACTCTGTTTAGAAAAACCCTGCTGCATCCAGTTGTGTCAGGCTGAGGTTAAAGAAAATAAACAGTGGGGCCCCATCCCAACAACACATCTAAATCTACCCTGGCACTTGGTAAACCCTCAGGTTTCTCACAAGGGTACTTTTCATGTAACATTCTTCACAGGAAAAATAACATTGTTTCAAGCTTGTAAAAACATCTTTTTTTTTTTTTTCTTTACTCTGTGAGCCCAAGTTTCCTATCTGTAAAACAAGGGCAAGGACTATAGTAGTGTTTTCCAGACATTTTTCCTTTCTTTGGTAATATAACATTTACCAAGCTAAGAGCAATTTAAAATACCAACATATAAAAAAATATACAAGGGCTGTACTGGGAAAAAAGAAATAAGGAACATCTGCTTTGATGTTCACTTTCTTCCAGCTACTAAAGTACAGAGGAAAACATCTAGGGTTCAAAAAATAAAACTAAACAACCTAGAGCAACCACAATAGCAACAGCTAACATTTACCAAACATTTTCTGCAGATCAGGCACTGGTCTGAGTGCTTTATGTAAATTAACTCTGTGTATTTTCAAAACAATTCTATGACATAAATATTATCATCTCCAACTTACAAAGATAAAGTGGCAAGTATGGCAGAATAATTAAAAACATGGACTCAAGAATAACTTCTTAAAAAAAAAAAGGATCTAACTTCTAGGATTTGAAATGGGGCTCTCCTACTTAACAGTTGTGTGACCTTAAGCAAATTACTTAAACTTTGTGTTGTCTGTTTCCTCATTTCTAAAATGGAGAAAATGGTAGTACTTACATACAGGATTCTTAAAAGGATTAAATTACTTTAAAAAAATGGGTTATTACTATGACCAACTAGTTTCTACCCAAGTTTGCACAGCTACCAAGTAAAAGAGTTAGGCTTTGAACCCAGGAGGTGGGGAGTGTACATTTCTACTTTGCTAAAAGGCAATTAACTGAAACATGAGTTTAAAATCATGGTACCCAAACAAAAATTTCAGAGTTCTTCCCTTGGTAAATAGAAAATTATTAAAGAAAAAAAAAGAAAATTATTTATGGACTATTATATATATGTATACATACATATATATATATATATTTTACTAATTATATGAGTTTGAAGCTCTATATTTTTATAGTATTTACCATAACTTGTCAAGTGTAAAGTTAACCCCGATGATGCTCCAGTAGGTTGTATCTTTAAATGTTTGAAACTTTAAAAGTGTACATCAGGATTTCCCTGGTGGTTCAGTGGTTGAGAATCTGCCTTGGGATGTGGGGAACTCGGATTCAATCCCTGGTAAGGGAACTAAGATCCCACATATCTTGGGGTAGCCTGTGAGCCAAAACTAGAGAGCCAATGTGCCACAACTAAGACCAGACGAAGCAAATAAATAAATATTTTTTAAAAAGTGTACACTGAAAAGCTTTTCTTGCTAATCTGCATTCCACCATTCCTGTTCCCTGCTACAACATCCCGGCAAGGAAGCATTATGAGATAAATGTTTAATTGCTTTTATTCTAGTGGGGAAATCTGAGCTCAGCTTAGCTAAGACTGCTGCTGTACAGCAACAGCATAAAGCCCAACTGTCTATTTACAGCTTGAGAACTGATGCCAGAAGCAGAGCAGTAGGGAAACACTGGAAATCTAGGCGGTTTTGCTGAGGGCCTCTCACTGTGCTTAAAGAAAAGTTTCAGTTAAATCTTACTCTCTTTTAAATTAAAGTGCAAAACCATCATCCGAGGCAAAGTAGTCTGGAGGTAGTTGTGATTTGGCCCCCTTTCTGTGTTTCCTATTGCTGCTGTAACAAATTACCACAAACCTGGTCATAATAATAAAACAACATAAATTTGTCATCTAGAGTTCTGTGGTTTAGAAGTCTAAAATCAAAGTGTCAGCAGGACTGTGTTCTTTCTGGGTGCTCTAGCAGAGAATCTGTTTTCTTGGCTTCTCTAGGTTTTAGAGGTTGCCCTTCATCTTCAAAGCCTGCCTGCAGTAGCTGGTCAGGTCTATGCCCTCCTGCCTTACTCTGACACTGACTCTTTGGTCTTCCTCTTCCATCTTTCAAGAACTCTTGTAATTGCAGCGGGGTTACCAGATAATTCAAGGTAATGTCCCTATTTTCAGGTTAGCTGATTAGTATCCTTAATTTTCTTTTGCCATGGAACATAACACATTTACTGGTTCCAGGGATTACAACACAGACATCTTTAGGGGAACGACTATTCTGTTTTCCATACTTTCTCTGCTTTAAATAATTCAAGGTTCATTCATTCAGTAAGGTCATTTTATTGAGCACTTAATATATTTTAGTCTCTGGTAGGCACTGGGGCATACATAAAAGAATTGAATACTATCTTATCTGTCTATACTTAAAGGACAATTCATGAAGTGCAGTTACCAGAAGTAGTTAGAGACTATAAGTAACTCTCTCTATATACAAGTGTAGTAGAATTGTATTAGAAGTGTTTTTTCTTTGTAGCATATGCAATTATGTTGCTAAGAAGAAATTTACTATGAAGGCAACTTGATATAGTGAAAAAAGTTACATTTTTAAGAGCCAGGCAAACTAAAGGCTAAAGATAGTTACCTGATCTTTTTGAGCCTCAGGCTTCTTCTCATCTGTAAAATGGGGATAATATGATCTATTTTGAAGTGTTTTTTATTTTAAGGATTAAATAGGAAGGCAAGTTCTCCTGGCATAGTATTTCACAAATGTTAATTTTCTTCCCCTTCTAATATTTTAAGTATCTAAAATTCATTTCAAAATTTCCATGACTTGCTTTACACTAAACTACCAAAGAATATAAAAGAAATGTTAGACATAGTCCCTGACAACAAATTTAAAATGCTTTTAGTAGAGAAACACACTTGCATACATGGCACAATTAAAAAAGATCAACGGCTCCTAAACAGCTCCATGAAAAAGTTCGGACTTAAGGTTAGGAAAAGCAAATATAGAGTGAGGTAACTGAGGCGAATTTCCCTTTAAAACAAAACAAAACAAAACAAAACAAAGCAAGCAAACAAAACCAGACTCACATATTGAAATATGGTAAGGAGGAAATTTAGGAGTGTCTAACTTTAGACCTTGAATGGCCTCTGAGATTAATCTAGTACAGTGATTTTCAAACTATTGCCAGATCCCTAGAAGTCCACAGATGTGAAGGAAAAGGGACACCTAAGTGGATCTCTTGCCTCATTTATTTGGCTTTGCCTACAAGGTGAAACAAGATTACTAGAAGACAACTTTGGAATTACCTGTGGCTTTTAATAGTCCATAATTCTTTTGAATTCAATCAAGAAAAAGGAAATGTTCATGCATAATTTTGAGACACAAGTATCAGTAGCTATGGAAATCTGAGAGACCTAGATTTGCACTGTTTTATTTACGATTTGGAAGAATAGAACACAAACTACCAATTTCATCAGAAACCTTATCAACATCACCGTGAACGATAACACAACACTGCACTTTCCCTGTACCTGGGAGTTAATTTGACTCTACACGTATTATTTCACCGCACATCAGCCCTGAAGGCAGATTAGGGGCTCACTAATTTCTATGTTCAATTTTTCGTTTCTTGTTGATAAAGAACTAAGAAAAATAACTTTCTGAAGGACACACAAGACACGGCAGATGGAGTCCAGACCTGCACTTGATATACATGGTATCTTTATTCCCTAGCCAGGCTGCCTAATGAGGTTGAAAATATATCATCCATTTATCATCCATCCACGAAGAATGCGTAAAAATGCACAAAAACATCATCGCATATAAACAGTAGTGTGAAATTCGAGAAATTTAAGCTGGGTTTTAAAAAAAAGAAAAAGTCGACCATTGAGTGGGTTCTTTCCTGAGTCCTAGGTCCGCAACACAGAGCCCAAAGGGAAGCCCCCTAAGGAGGGTCGCCGGCCCTACCGGTCTCACTCCCTACCTCATGGAGGTTCGGAGTCCCGCTCCTTTCCCTCATGGGTACAACCCCCGTGCCGGTCCATTTCCTCACCGAGTCACAAACCAGCTCTCCCCGCCCGGCAAACGGCAGACACTGTCAAGCGCTGTCTCCACGCCGCGCGTCCCGCAGCGGAGGAGCAAGCCCGGGTCGTAAGGCAGGAAGCTGCTCAATGCGCAGCCGCCGCGGCCTCCAACCACCCGCCAGCGGAGGGGCGCTAGGCCGCCCGCGACCCGCTCGCCGCGGCCAGGGCGAGCCCAGAAAAGGAAGCTGCGGCGCCACGGCGCCGCGGCCAGCGAGGTAAGTAGCCACAGGTTTCTCTCCGCCACTCGCGGTAACTGGCGTCCTAACGGCAAGCTCTGCCCACTTGGCCTGTCGCTTTCTCCCCCGCTGCCGCAGCCGGCGGGAATGGAACAGTCCCGCGGGGGGGATTGTGGGAGGCGCACGCGTGCGGGGTGGAGGGTATGCCGGGGGGGCCGGAGGAGGAGGCCGCGGCGGCGTGGCGGCGGTTGGTGGCAGTGGGGGCGGGGAAGGGGGGGAGGAGAGGAGAGGAGGTGGAGGAGGAGGCTGGGGCTCGCGCTACTGAAGGTACGCGTGAGGGCCCGCGCCAGAGCTGGCTTGACAGGGGCCGAGGGGGAGGGCAGGACGGTGCCACAGGGCGCCCCAGAGGGAGTGCGTACTGGCTGGCGGGCGCGCAAGGCGGCCGAAGGCGGTGGTTGGTGGGAGCAGCGAGCGACGAGCCCAGATACACTCTGGCGCGTGCGGGCGGGCGTGCGCGCTCCGCCGCCCGAGTCGGCTGAGGGGGGAGGACGAAGGGGGAAAACGCGAGGAGGGAGGAGTGGGAGGTGGGGGGGCACGAGGCGCCCTTCGCTCCCTCCCTCCCAAGGAGCTGCCGCCGCCGCCGCTCTGCCGCCGCCGCTCCCGCCGCCATTTTGGGTTCGCTTTGCGGAGGGGGAGAAGATCCCCGTCTCGGTTGCGGGACCCGCCTCCCCTCAGTTTCCCCCGCTTAGCCCCACGCCTTTCCCCTCTGCTCTCTCGCATTTCCGCCAGTCCGCTCACCCGCTGGCCGCCTCCTGACAAGCGGGAGGGATCCGCTGTGGACCAAGGGAAGCGGAGGAGCCTGGTGGCGGCCGCCCCCCTTCCCCACTTCCCTGCACTCTCATCTCCCTCGGCCTCGGCCTCTGACACGGTGAGTAGAACCGTCTGGGGAGGCCTTTGGGCCTAAGTACTTCCTCAGCGACTCAGCCCCTGGCTTCCTGGGCGCTACTGTCATCTCCCGGACCTGGACCTCCGGGAGAGCGGTGGTAAGGATGGGGGAGGGGAGGGGAGGGCAGGGGATCCTGCGCTGACCGGGAAGTCCCTCCTGGCGGGGGTGCAGGGGTGTCCCTGACAGGCGGGCTCCTGCTGGGGGAGGGGGCGGGAAAGTAAGCGAGTGGAGGCGGAGTCGGCTGTGCCCCTGACAGGTTAGTTTGTGTCTTGTGGAGGAAGGATTGGAGCATCCCCCATAGTCCTGTGTGTTTCTTTAAGGGATAAAAGTGGCAGGAGGGAAGATTTTCCGTACGGTCAGATCTGTGGTGTCTGTGACATGCTGAACTGCATGTAGGGACGACAGAATGATCTCAGTTCCGCAAGTTTAATAAATGTTACTCGTGGCTTTGGGCATTGAAAGACATGTTTTTGGTCTAGAAGACAGATGGTCTGTTGGTGTATAGCGGCTGTGTTTGTGTGAGTATACAAGGAAGGAAAGTGTTCCGGAAGAGTTTGCTTGTATTTTTACGAGTGTAATGGAGTTCCCCCTATACTAGCTTATTTTTAAAGTAAAGCTTGGGATGTTCCTTGCTGGTTGATATGTTTGGGTATTTTAGGGTTTGGGATTGCCTTAATACTTACTTGGAAAGAGAAGTCATGGTAGTATTTTGGAAATATAGCATGTAAGTGGTGGGGTCAAGAATAGGAGAAACTTATCATAGTCAGCTATTCTTAAGAATAGTTTGTTGCTCAGAATAGAGTGAATTGTTTAGATGTGAAGGCCCAGAACATCTTTACTTGAACAATGTACTGTGAGTGTATAAAGAATGGATGGAGTTTTTGTTGACCTGAGTTTGTATTAACACTTCGTAATAGAATAAAGCTTTTATATTGTTCAGAATGCTCTTTCAGTTTGTTTGTAATCATAAATAAATCTCTGTGGAAATGGTGGGATGAATGTTTCCTCCCATTTTACAAAATAGGAAATTGAGGCAGAAAGACATCATTTTTTCAAGGTCATATGTTAAATTGGTGACAAACTTGGGACTATAATAGATACTTTTGACTCTTAGTCCAGTAGTATCATATCATGACATCTCAGGAGATCTTTGTCAGGCAAATCTGAATTTATTGGAAAGATTGGGGCATATTGAATGGTATTTGGTAGAGATCAGTTGTGTCAGACAGAACATAGGTTGTCTTTGCCAGGCTGGCCTGTGGGAGATGGGTATTCCATGAGGATATTACTTTTTGTTTACGGAGGACGCAGAGCCTTTCTAACGCTTGAGTTTGTGATTTGAGGGAGGGATATTTAACTGGTAACATAGAAGCCTGTTGGGGGCTGACAGCTTAACTTCAAGGGAGAAAGGATCTTCTTTCATTCATTCAACAAATATTTACTGAGTAACTACTCAATAAGTGGTCCCTGCCTTGGGGTGAGAATAATCAAGGTGATCCTGTTGAAGCAGCTCGGGTACATTTGTCTTGACAGTGGTAAATACTGAGACAGTGATACATACTGAGTCGAGTGAGGCAGACAGGTCAGTGTGGAGTTGAAACTCGAAAACCTTCCTCAAAAGTATACTCAGTTTGGGGGGAATTTAGATCTTCCAGACGTTTTACTGTGGAAGGATACAAGTGTATTTAAGCATCTAATAGGGTGCCCAATTTATGGTAGAGTGTGCTGTCTTTTGCATTTTCTTTTGGCATTTCCCAGTAAACTGTTTTTGGGATCTGGAATTGTCAATATATGTGCCTGTGAATACTGGAACTTTTTGGCTGCGCTGAAGAAATTCTTCGAAAGATTATATTTTGTAGTAAGGATCCCCTTCTCTGAACATGAGAGAAGTATACTTGAATTAAGGCAACATAACTGTATTTCTCTGGAAAATAGTTTTCTTGATTTGCTGGATTAGTGGTTCTTAGAAGTTTTTTGGGGGTCCACTTATTCTTCTGAGAATGTGATGAAAAAACCCTCACTGTAGAAAATGATGGGCATGAGCACAATCACACAAATTGTGCATACAATTTTTAGAAACTTAAATTGTAATGAAGTAGAGCCAATTTATATTTAAGTCTCATTTAAAAGTCTTTTTTAAGAAATAGTTTTGTTTGGGAGTGGAGATGTTGGTATGAGTTTAAGATGAAAGATTTTTTGACAGTGAGCATGCTGACGGTAAGGAGATCTTTAAGATCTTTTTTATTCTGTTTATTTTGTTTTCTATTCTTTCCAGATTGATTTCTACAGTGCTAAAACATGATTCTAATTAGGTGATCAGAGAATGTGATATAACACAAATGTTTATAGATTTATTCTTCTCATAATTGTTCATATTCTCAAACTCATTGCTTTCCAGTTTTGCATTGAGACTGAGGAGTTTTGAAGTTCATTTCTTGGAATTTATCTTAGTTGTAACAAATGTTATTGAGTTGTTTTTATGCAGGGGACACAAAGATGAATAATATATGGCCTTTGTCCTTGAAGCTATTCTAATTCATTTGAAGTTATGAATTGCATGTTAGTGGGAGCCTTTAAAAGGGCAAGGTGGAAGGAAGCATATTTCTAGAAGTTGAGATTTCATGACTTAATTGCCTGAGAGGTTTAGCTGTTATTCTTAGGAAGTTACAAAGTCTTCACATTCTGTATGCAACTTTGCAGCTTAAAAAATGTGTTTTGGTATCATTTGATGTTTTGAGATGAAGGATCTCTGGCTTGAAAAGGATGCAAATGTTGGTGGCATTTTTTTATCTTGTTTTGGATGTATTTCTGTAGTGGGTTTACATAAAAAGGTCTTAATGTCATTTTTGGATATACAAGTATCTAGAAAACACTCTGGGGTGATTTGAAAGACTACCTCTGAATCTAGTACTAAAAATTAAAAATAATTACTGAATTTTTTAAAGAAAAGAAACTCAGGTGTTTTAATGATACAGATTACAGGATTCAGTAAGATAATGGAAAGATCTTAAGAAAAATGGTCTGATTGTCTCTATTGTCATGTCATCTGGGTAAAAAGTCATGTAAATTTGTGAAAAGTTTTATTTTCTCTAATTTTTAACTTGGATAGTAGGTTCCTACATTTAAAAAAAATAACATGTCATTTATATGTGTGTGTAGTGTGTCTATATCTTTGCATATGGATAACATGTATATAGTCTCCTCTATGTATGAGATACTTCACAATTAAAAAAAACAACTATTGCAATAATTACAAAAAATACACAGGATCTTTAAGGAATAGTGATTTTCATGTCTTGTTCTTGGGTTGTATTCTAGCATAACTTCCCTGTGTCTTGCTCAGTACTGTGTCTTTATAGTACTAGCAGTACCACTTGAGGTTTATTCTAAGTCTTCCATGCCTTATAAATAAAGAATTTGGACACATTCAATCCTGCCTAAAATAATCTGCCTGCACATGGTGGGAAAGTTTTACCGTGTGTGTAGGTAGTGAGTCTCCAATAAATAATTTCATATTGTTCTTTCAGTTACGCATGTTGATTTGAGTCTCTTAAAGATAATATATTCGCTTATATTACCTTATATTGTAATCCACTGTGAGGTCTACTTTGTGCCAGCCTTTCCAGAAGCTTAACCCCGGCTATCATAAGAGAGGGAAATGAAAGTAGTTTTTAAGCTATGTTGCTAGTCTTTTTTTTTCTCCTAATGTCTATCTTTAAACTACTTGTAATTTATTTGGTTTATATTCTTTCATTTGGAAAGGTTAGATTTTCATGCTTATGATTTGTTATCTGAGTTAATAACTGTCATTTCATATTTTAGAAATCACTTTCTTACTGACTATCTGATTGGGGGTGTTGATGGCAGTGTAATGTTGACACTAACATAATAAATTATGGCTTCAAGCAGTAATGAAATTTAGCTAATAATCTTATTGTTATTTCAGAGTTATATTTCTTTCATTGAACATCTGACATTTTTATGTTTGAAGAATATATAAAATTTTATTTTTAGCATTAACTGTTTTTGCTTTCCATAGTTTTTAATCATTTGCTCTCAGGCATTTCCAAGTTGATGACAAGAGTTTATATTTTTTTGCATTTAATTTTGTTCCTTTTTTGAAGTGTGGAAAATTTCTAACCTGGAGAGCAATGAAATAAATAACAAAGTTCTCATGTATTCAACACCCAGTTTCAAAAGTTATCCAAACCCAGTTATCACACTATATCCCTATCAGCTAACCTCTCTTCATCCTCCCTTTGTTTATTTTGAGACAAATCTTTAAGATATTATATCATTTGATCCATAAATACAGTGTATACGTTATTTTCGCTTTTAAATGAGGAATTATTTTCCTTTAGTTAGGTTTATATAATTTTTAAAATAAACTGTCTGATGATAGTGGAATTAAACTTTTCATAGCGACTACTTACAGTCTGTATTAACCTATCAGTAGGGATTCCTCTGCAACATAAGAAGAAATGAACCGAGTAAAACTTTACTTAATTGCCTTTAGATGTTTGTGTTGTAAAATGCAATTGGTTCCTATGTTTCCTAGAAAAGTGGATCAGCTTTTTTTTCAAACACACAGTGAGAAGTAATGTCTCTTAGTTTTTTCATTGTTTTTTTAGTCATAGTGACAGATTGCTAAAAACGTTTTCTAGATCCTTTTCAGTTCAGTTCAGTTGCTCAGTCGTGTCCGACTCTTTGCGACCCCATGAATTGCAGCACGCCAGGCCTCCCTGTCCATCACCAACTCCCGGGGTTCACCCAAACTCATGTCCATCGAGTCGGTGATGCCATCCAGCCATCTCATCCTCTGTCGTCCCCTTCTCCTCCTGCCCCCAATCCCTCCCAGCATCAGAGTCTTTTCCAATGAGTCAGCTGTTCGCATGAGGTGGCCAAAGTATTGGAGTTTCAGCTTCAGCATCAGTCCTTCCAAAGAATACTGGACCCAGTTATCACAAAGAAATCAGATGATACTGATGATGAACAGGAGCTGAAATTGGTCTAAAATCAATATGCTTTTTAAAGAGAATGAAATACACCTTGTTTTGAGTTTTGAAATTCCTTTTGTGGACATTTGAAAATACAATGTCATTGCTTAAACTGCTAAAAATAAACCATGCTACAGAGCATGATGAGTAGAAATACGATAGAAAAAGAAGGTAAATATTCCTATTGAGTTGTGAAGGAGAAACAGAGAATAGAGATTTGAAGTGATTGCTAGTTAAGTACAATATAGGTGTATATCCTTTTTTTCCAGAAAAGGCTGACAGATGAACGTGAATTCCATCACTAATGAAAGTTTGGTTAACTTATCTTCTAATTCTACAGTAAATAAACCGTAAGTCTTTGACTTACACTTCTTATTTTACATTTTTTTTTCCTATCTTTTCCACACTTGATACCAAACCACCCCTCCATTCAGTTTTATTTGTCCTAAGATCACAAGTGGACACTGTCTGATAATAAAGTAGCTATATCATGGCTTCTTGGTGTAAATGATATTGAGAATGTGATGGAGACATTCCTTATGATGAAAGTTTCTTAAATTCAGCATTGATGAAAATGAAAGCCCTAGAGTTTAAGGACTAACATGTGAAGCCTAACAGGATTTAATGGAGAAAACTTAAAAGATTGTCTTTGAAAGAAAAACTGCCAATTCTGACATTTGAGAAAATGAGGAAGTGAATTAATCATGTATAATCATTATTGGATGAACAATGTTTTGTGTATATATTTGGGGATACAAAGATAGGGAGATAAGAATTTCAACTATGTAGAGCTCCTATGTATACAATTGATAACTAAATGATAACACAGGTTGGAAAGTTAAAGTGTAGATGCAGAAGCATATAAAGATGCAGATTCAAGAAGAAAGAAGAGGAATCACCTTGAAACTGAAATTAGTTAGAGGTTTAAGTTAATTTTATTTTTCTGTGTGTGTTTAAGGGGGAAAAAACCGTCAAATGTAGAACAAGATCAGAATTTAATTTTTTCTGAGTAGTATTTTTCTGTTCATTCATTCATTCTTCATTCAGCCAATTAACATTTTTTCCAGTACTTCATTCCTATTTCTGTGCTTAGGTGTTGGGGAAAAACTAGGAAATTTTTTTTTTTTGGTTTTTCTTTGAAGAGAGTTGTGAATCTAGTAAGAGGAACATCAGGTTAAAAACATATTTTATGATGTAATACATTTCTTTCTCCGAAATAGAGAGTGGAGCATTTTTAAGTCTTTGGAGAGAAAGGAAAGGCTAGGGATGGCTTCTGACCAGTGGGGAGAGATGTGTTTTAAAGGATAAATATGAGTTATTCAGAAGGGTATAGTGAGGGCATTCTAGGTAGAGAAGGATCATCTTCAGGGATATGAAGTGAATATAACAACAGAATGAGTTCAGGAGACTGTAATTTGAATCAGTGTAGTACTTTCTACCATTCTATGATTCCAATGACTTCAGTACTATATAAGGTTGGCCTTTGTGCTTAGAGATCATAAAAAAAAATAAAGATGAAACTATGTTCAATATACTTTACTTAGAGAAAGTAGTGTATTGTTGTAGTTCAAGGTAATTTTAACAAAGATTAAAGTAAATAAAATGATTCTGTTTTAGTTAGAATTTTTTTTATTGGAATATAATTGCTTTACAGTGTTCTGTTAGACAGGAACATGAATCAGCCATATGTATACATATATCCCTTCCCTCTTGAACCTCCCTCCCACCTCCTCATCCCACCCCTCTGGGACATCAGAGAACACAAAGCTGAGTTCCCTGTGTTAAAAGGCAGCTTCCTGCTAGCTATCTGCTTTACACGTGGTAGTGGATATGTTAATATTACTGTCTCAATTCGTCACCCCTTCTTTCACCCTGTGTCCACAATTCTCTTCTCTATGTCTGCGCCTCTATTCTTGCCCTGTCAATAGATTCCAGTACCGGTTTTCTAGATTCTGTATATATATATTAATATACAATATTGTATGTTGTATATAACAATATATATGTGTATACTGTATATGTATTATAATATATATGTATATTGGTTTTTCTCTTTTTGACTTAGAAAATTTTTACTACAATATACCCCATTGCTCTAGCATTTTAGTTAATCAAGCCTTGTCTATAACAAGTATCCAGCCAAGTAAAATAATAAATAATTGCTTTTCATAATAATGAACAAATCTGCCAGTCTCCACACTGGTATATTTCTCCTTCATTTGTTGAAAATCTCAAATAGTGATTAAGATTGTGGCCTCTTAAAATCAGGTTGAGGGATCTCCCCGTGGTCCAGTGGTTCAGACTGTGTGCTTCCACTGCAGGCGGCGTGGGTCGGGTCCCTGGTCAGGGAACTAAAATGCTGCAGCCGTGCAGCGCTGACAAAAAGCTTATTTGTAACTTTTCACAAAATAATTATGGTCTTTGGTTTCCTTGACTGTAAAATTATGATAATTGTTGTTGTTTAGTCGCTAGTCGTGTCTGATTCTTTTTTGACTCCATGGACAGTAGCCCCTCAGGCTTCTCTGTCCAAGGGAGTTCTCAGGCAGAATACTGGAGTGGGTATTTCCTTCTCTAGGGGATCTTCCCAATCCAGGGATTGAACCCACGTCTCCTGCATTGCATTTAGATTCTTGACCCCTGAGCCACCAGGGAACCTCAAAATGGTAATAATACTTACTGCTAAAGGTTGTTGGAGGATTGTATGAGAGAATATGTATAAATGCTTAGCATGATGTATGTCATATAGCAGGTGCAAAAAACACATTTGCTGTTAATTTCTCTTCATTTCCTGAAAAGAGAAACAAATGATTTTCCTTATATGTATTTTCTATAGGAGGTAAGAATATGAAAAATACATTTGTGAAAGTGTATATATAAACAACTTATTTACGTGTATACATATTTTTTCTTAATTCTTGGTTTATCTTATTTTCCTCACATGTGAACTCTACTTTTGTATTAATTTCAGGCTAGGCTTTTGCGTTTGGCTTTATTTATTTGGCTGCCTTGTATCTTAGTTGTGGCATGCGAAATGTTCGATCTTCATTGTGGCATGCAGGATCTTTAGTTGTGGCATGCGGGATCTTTTTTTTTTTTTCAGTTGCGGCATGCAGAATCTTTAGTTGCGGCATGTGGGATCTATTGATAGTTCCCTGGCCAGGGATGGAACCCAGGCCCCCTGTGTTGAGAGCATGGAGTCTTAACCACTGGACCACCAGGAAAGTCTCCTGCTTGGCTTCATCTTACCTTCTTCTAGGATTTGTTTCTAAAGTGAACAAGAGTATATATTATTGTGTGAATGCTTTGAGGTGGAGAACCTTGTCTTTGTACAGTGTTGGCTTTAGTTATGACAGTTCTTTTAAAGCTGATCAGTATTTCCTTTTATTTGTTAGGAATAAAAGTCTTCTAAAGCTTTGTAGTCTTCTAAAGCAGAACCCATCTGTTTTATTAAACCACCTCATTTGATTGAGAAAAATGACCAACATGTAGTCATGAGTGATTATTATGTGCCAGGCACTAGGATTCAGTGACAAATAAGATTCTTGGGCATTTTTCTTTTCATTTTCTAGGATATAATTTTTCAGTATTGATGTAACATATTGCTACCATCATATTACATGTGGTTCAAGCAAAACTTGTTCTTAAGGTAGAATAGAGATTTCTGAAGAAATGTCTTGGGATATGATATTTTATGCCAGAGCAAATCAATTCTAGGAAAAAAATCTCTTAACTTGAGGAATCTTTATTGTCTCCTATGTTTTATACAGGGAGTCTGTTGGGCAGTTAGTCAAGTCCTCTGCTCAGAGTCAAATAAAAAACAGCTTTCTGCTTCCTGTGCCTTCCAACAGAAGGCATTCAACAAGTGTTGATTGGATACATTTGGCCCTCTGTATTCACGGGTTCTGCATCTGCAGTTTTAACCAATCATAGATCTGCAATATTTGGGGGAAAAGAAATTCCAGAAAGTTCCAAAAAGCAAACATGAATTTGCCTCATGCCATCAGCTATTTATATAATGATTATATTGTAGTATTTATAGCTATTTATATAGCATTCACATTGTATTGTGAATGTATTGTAAGTACTCTAGAGATGTTTTAAAGTGTAGAGGAGAACATGCTTGCTGCTGCTGCTAAGTTGCTTCAGTCGTGTAGAACATGCTTAGGTTATATGCAAATACTGTGCTATTTTACATAAGAGAGTTGAGTATCCCTTGGGTTTTGATATCTGTGAGAGGTCTTGTAACCAGCCACTGGCAGGTACCAAGAGAGGACTAAACTTTATGCCAATACTGTATTAAGCCACCCATTCTAGTATCCTTGCCTGGAGAATCCATGGATAGAGGAGCCTGGCTGTAGGGTTGCACAGAGTTGGACATGACTGAAGCAACTTAGCACATACGTAAGCCCAGGGGTTACAGCAGTGAATGATAGTCAAAAATCACTGCCCTCACGGTGCTCACTCACTAGTGAGTAGTAAGATAATTGTAGAAGTAGATATGATGTTATGGCATTTGTGATAAGTATTGTAAGAGAAATGTAAAGAAGGTAAGAGGGTGAATGTTAGCTAGTTTAGAGAAGTCCTTTGAGCTAATAGTGTTTAAACAGAAATCTGAATGATATGAAGGACCCCATGAATCTGTCTGAGGCATAAGTGCTGAGGCAGTAGTGTGTTTGGTGTGTTTAAGAAATAGGAATGAGATAGAACAGAGTGAACAATGTGGGGAAGAATAATAAAAAATAAGGAGAAGGAGGTAGCCAGGGCCTAGATAATGTAGGGACTTTTAAGACTTGACTAAGTGTTTAGGTTTTATTCTGGATTTGATTGGAAGCTATTGAAAGGTTTTGAGTGGGGAGATGACTTGATCTAATATGTACACTTTGAAAGGCAAGAGTGATGCAACAGAGTGGCAAGTTATATGGCAGTTACAGTATTTGAGTCAAGAGATGGTTTGGAGTTGAACCTAAAGTGTGATCAAGAAAATGGGTTTAAAATATATTTTGAAGATAGTAGTGATGATAACCTGTATTGGATGTGTGGTCTGAGTAAAAGAGTAAGTCAAGAATGACTCCAAAGATGGCCTTAACAGCTGGATACCATTTACTGAGACGAGGAACACTGGCAGAAGCAAGTTACAGGAGTGCAGATGTTAAGAGTTTGGTTTGGATATATTGAGTTATCTATATATATCTATATATATTTGAGTTATCTATTAAATGTTTCCGGTGGAGATACATTGAGTAGGCAGTTGGATATGTAAATCTTGAGGTTGGGATAAGGGTAAATTTGGGAGTTCATCAGTGTAGAAATGCTTATTTACAGCCATGGGACTTCATGAGATTACCTGGATAGTGAGTGCAAATAGAGAAGAGATGCTCTTTGACTGAGTTGTGGCATATTCTTGACACTTAGTAAAATTGCCAGGGTTGAAAGAATATTTTGATATTATAATATTAGGAATAATACTTTCCTAACTAAGAAAACCTAGCAAGTAATAACTAGTCAAGACATAGAGACAAAAATAAAATGGTTGAGAACAGATTGCCATTCTTTTACCCATTAAATAGCTCTTTGTGTCGCAGAGCTCAGAACACCCATGTGAAATGAAGAGCAAGAGTGCCTATTTGTACTTGATTACTCTGAAAAGATGGCCAGAATGGTCATTAGTTTCCTAGATGTCCATTGTGAGAGGCAATATAAGGTTAAACAAACAAGTACAAGTTTATAAAATAATGAGTGAAGTATCAAAAGATGTTAAGTTACTTACTCATTAATATGATACTCCTTTCTAGCTTTGAAAACTTACAGAGTTAGAGTGAGATCAAGCGGTCTCCTAATTTCTTATTTAACTTGTCATTGGGCATTGTTAGACCTTCCTTTTAAGAAGCTGGTTTTTCATCTGTGGACTTAGTCGACATCCTAGAGTACATATATGTAACTATTAGGGGCTTAATACTGTTTAGGTTGACTTACTGCATTTTGCAGGTTTTTCTGGATGTGGTAAGGATCTATTTAAATGTATTTGAGGTGTCAGAAATTGGAAGGAATAGAAATAACAGGTGATAAAAGCAATCACAGTCTATAGATTTTGTTGTTGATAATTTGAAAACCTATCAGAAATCCTCTTAGCTAATGCATGAAACGTATTCTCTTGCTTGAGCATATGACTTCACACTTGCCAATCTACCTCTACCATTAGGAAAATGAGGGGCCCATCTGTTGAACTGGCACTATGCCCAAAAGGCTGCTAGTGTCGGACTTTGTCAGTTCAGGAAAAGGCATTAATTCCAGAACATTGAGGGGAAACTTTTCTAGTAACAGCATATTCCCTAGGGTTTATTTGATTGCTTGTTGGCTGTTTTATAGAAAGCACCTGAGAATTAAGGATCCATATCATGTATGATTTCTTTTTCCTAAGTCAGAAACATCATTTGTATGTATTTGAGACCCAGTTCTCTTTCATATAAATGGCATCCTTAAGAAACATTACCACAAATTTCCAGATAGTTAGAAGCATTCTTACTAAGTAGAAGTGAGATGTTTTAAAAAGTAGTATGATTGGGGTTCAGATAAGCCTCAAAAGACATTTCTAGGTGTATCTGTTCCATGCAAATCCAGAAACTATGTTTACTGAGATTTTGAACTAGGTGATTAAAAGTGGCGACCTCCAAGTTTAATGGGCATCCATTTTGTACCTTACCTGAGAAGCTGGCCTTAAAAACAGAGGACCATAACTCTTTTGGTGGTGGTGGTGCTAGAGGTCATGGACCCCATTTAGAGCATAATGAAACCTTTCTAACCTTTCCCCAAAAGTGCACATAGCCCATAAGATTTTTGGCATGTAATTTTGGGGGGGGGGGTTCTTGTGCAATTTTGATTGTAGGCCATTATACTTTGTTTCATAAGAATCTTAGTTACGAATTGTTATGTAACAATAGTTGCATTCTTTGCCTGTTCTTCAATAGGGATTGCATTCAAAAATGGAAATAAACTCATGTGGTATCATAGTTGGATGGTAGTTTAAGTAAATCTTTGCCAGACTGTCTGTTATCTGTCTACCTTCCTTTTCTCTTCACCATTTTGGTAATGCAATTTCTGGAGAATGACTAGTTAAGCAACATACCAGCGTTAGAATGGCAGGCTGGATTTAAGAAAAGTAAGTGGCCAAAATTGGTAAAATGGCAGCAAAGTGATAATCATCTGTGCCCTACCCTGCATGGCTTACAGCTAGGTTCCCTAGCTATATCCCACACACTCTGAAATGCATGCAGTTTCTGAATCCAAATCTGACCATGTGCCTTGGCAGGATATACTCTAGCACTGTTAGGATCTTGCCTACTTCTTTAGTTTTGTGTCTCACTGGGCCTCTTACCCTTGTGCTTCAGCTGTTTGGAACTGTCAGTCATTCCCACACACAATTCGCTTATATTTCCGTGACTTTCATGTTCCTCCCAGTGCCTGGCTGCTTAGAGAACACCTACCCAACTTCTGAGACAAAGTTCAAGTTGATGCTGTGAAGCTTTACCTGGCCATCTCCCCTCTTTTGGTGAACAGTATGCACTCATTTCTCTTTGGCATATACTAGGAGTGGAATTGCTGGGCCACAGGGTAAGCATATTTTTATCTTTAGTAAATACAGTCAAACAGTTTTCCAAGTTTTATTGTATGACTTTATGACTTTATCAGGCTCGACATCTTCCCCAATTTTTAGTGTTGCCATTCTTTTTAATTTTAGCCATTTTGGTGGGTAATAGTATTTCATTGGTATTGATTTACATTTCACTGGTGAGGTTGAGCATCTTTTCATATGTGTGTTGGACACTTGGGCATCCTCTTGTGAAGTCCTGCTCTTAATGTATATTCTGAATGCAATTCCTTTCTCAGATCTGTGCACTGTAAATATCATCCCATGTGTGGCTTCTGTTTTCACCCTCTTGGTGGTGTCTTAATGAACAAAAGTCCTTATTTTTTGTACAGTCCAATTTGTTTTCTTTTTCAGATCTAGATTGAAGAAGCACATAGTTGCATGTAGAAGGAAATGGAGAATTACTTAATAGGCATAAAGTTTCAGTAAAGCAAGATGAATAAGCTCTAGAGATTTATTGTACTGATTGTACATATAGTCAACAATAGTGAACACTTAAAAACTTGGTAGATCTCATAGTGTGTTCTTAACACAATAAGACAAAATAAAAGATAAAAGAGGTGTGTTCTAGGTGGTAGTCTTGAATGGAAACAAAAAGGAGAGGATTGTATTAAGAAAAGAGCACTTCAGGAATTTCCTTAAAGGTCCAGTGGTTAAGACTCTGTGCTTCAGTGCACGGGGTGTGGATTCAATCCCTGGTTGGGAACTAGGATCTCACATGCCTTGTGACGGAGCCAAAAAAGAAGATAGCTAGTCAGTATTAAGATAATAGAGTTAGAAAGTACATCCAAAAGCTGTTGGGTTAGATTTCTCGATTTTATGTATATATGAACAAGACTTGAGAGGTGTGTGCATGTGGCAGTGATGGTGGTGGTTGAGTCGCTAAGTTGTGTCCGACTCTTGGCAACCCTGTGGACTGTAGCCTGCCAGACTTCTCTGTTCATTAGTGTTTCCAGGCAGAATACTGTACATGGAGCTATGTATATTTCAGTATATTTCAAATTTTTAAAAAACACGTTTTTGTTGGATTTGTGCTTAGTTATAAAACTGATAAACTCTGTAATAGGTCAAGGAATAAATATAAGTAATTTTTTTCCCTGTTTACGTCCAAATATTTTCCCCTAAAGATAACCAGTGCTATCAATCGGTGTATAATCATCCATTCATATTTATTTCTGTGTGCATACAAATACGTATTCTTTTCTACCCTTTACAAATATGAGATCATGCTTGCATTTTTACTTAAAAATAGCATATATGGCTGTATATTTGTGTATATGTGTGTGTGTGTATATATATATATATATTTAACTTTTTGTGTGTGACACATCAAGGACTGCTATAATAGCCTTTCATGGTGCTTTTGTTTTTCTATGATAGAAGATACTACTTTCCAAAGTGATGGTGGCCACTAGTGTTCCTTCCCCACCTTGCCAGTATTGGTTGATATCAGTCTTAAATGTCAACCAAAGTAATGAGTGAAAAATACCTCTGCCTGACTACCAATGAGGCAGGTCATCTTTTGATGTCAATTGTTTATGCATATCTCCTGTATATCTTTTCTTTTGTTCTATAAATAACTATAGAAATAGCTGTGTGTGTTAGAGATATTAATCCTTTTTCATATTTATTATATCTTCTCCCAACTTATTGTCTTTCATTTTATTTACATTTTATGTTACAGGTATATGTTTTATATGATCAAATCTGTCTGTATTTTCCTTTGTGGTTTCTAGTTTCCTGATTTGCTTTAAGGTTTCTCAACCATAGGCTACAGAAATAGTCACAGATACTCTTCAAGTGCTTTTATTTTTAGATATAGCTTTTAAACATATGAGGAAATTATTCTTGTGTTTAAAGTGAGGAATGGATCTTTGTTTTCTCCAAATGGATAGCTAATTAAGTCAACATGCAGCAAACGTATGTCGAATAAATTAGCTTCTTGCCATATTGAAATGTTAACTCGGAAAGATTTTTTACGAGACATCTCTGGTGGTCCAGTGGCTAGCGACTCCACGCTCCCAGTACAGGGGGCCCAGATTCGATTGCTGGTCAAGGAATTAGATTGCACAGGTCACAACTAAAGAACCTACATGCTGCAACAAAAATTGAAGATCCTGTGTGCTGCAGCTAAGATCCAGTGCAACCAAAAAATAAATGTTCTCTATGAGCCTATAAATATATTTTTTTAAAGTTTTTATAGTATGGCCACTAGTGTATTCTGTTTTTATGCAAAGTAGGAAGGGAATCCCTTCCACAAGACCCTTTATTTTGATCTGCCAGAAAAATGTTAAATTAAATAGCTTTATTGAGGAACTGTCCAATTCACTAATTTGAAACATACAATTCAGTGATTTTAGTATATTCACATAGTTCTACACCCATTTCCACTATCTATTTAAGAACATTCATCTTGGTACCCACTAGTAGTCACTTTCCAGTGCAGGTATTCCCCTTTTACCCTAATTACCAGGGCTGTCAGCCCGCTAATCTACTTTCTTTTTTTTTTTTTCCTAATCTACTTTCTTTCTGTATGGATTTGCTGTTTTTGGATATTTCATACAAATGGAATGTTACAGTGTTTTCTGTTGCTGGTTTCCTTCATTTAACATAGTGTTTTCAAAGTTCATCTATGTTATAGCAGGTATCCGTACATCTGGCCTTCAAATATCCTTGGGTTTCACATCCTCGCATTCAAGTAACTGTGGATTGAAAATGGGTGGAAAAAATTCCAGAAAGTTCCAAAAAGCAGAATTTGAATTTTCTGCATGCAACTATTTACACGGCATTCACGATATATTTACAACTATTTATGTAGCATTTACTTTGTGTAAGGAATGAGAAGCAATGTAGAGGTGATTTAAATGCATGTAGGTTATATGAAAATATTTTGCCATTTTATATAAAGGGCATCAGTATGTTTGGAACTTGGTATCTGAGGGGGTTTTGAAGCCAATCCCCTGCCTATACTGAGGGATGACTGTATGCTGTTTTTTAGATGATAACGTTTCATTGTATGGATGATGTTGCTGTGAACAGTTATGTGCAAGTTTTTGTGTAGATGAATATTTTCATTTCTCTTGGGTATACACACACACATGCATACATATACACACACCTAAGAGTGAGAGTGCACGGCTATGTGGTGACTCTGTTTAGCCTTTTGAGTAACTGCCACACTGTTTTCCAAAGCAGCTGCACCATTTTACATTCCAACTCCAATTTTTCCACAGAAAAGTTTTATGAAAAACAAATGTAAGATATTTACGAAGTAAATGGTGCCCTCTTGGAAGTGACTCTTGTTTAGTGTATAACCAAGTGGATTGGCCCTGAATTGACAGCCTTTAATCCTGGTCAAAGTGTAATAATTTGTTAATGAGCAAATCTTTCTGATGTTAACTTGTACTTCCCTCCTGTTGCCATTCTAGAATTCCCTAGGGATAGAGGTCACTGTCCCTGCACATTCCTTGCAGTCATGGACCCATCCCTCCTTTCTCAAAAACAGAGGTTATATATATTTGATCTTTGTTAACTTTATTAGGAAGAACTAAAGTAGGCTTTGATTAGATTATCTTCCTGACAGACAGTTGATGAGTATAATTTTTTCCTCAGGATTAGCTTTGGGAATTCTTTCTGTGTGTATTTTACTTTTGTGGCTTACTAATTATAATTTATATCTGCGATTTCACTTTCCTGTTCTAAATTTCTGCAATAATTTGTTGGTATAATATAGTATTTCTTTGGTCATGAGAGACATTCTTTCCTCTTGTCCCTATCTTTTAAATGAAGGGTTGTTTTGTAGTTGAGTAAAAAAGCTTAATTTGTCCAGCTTTGTAGTTTATGTTGTGTAAGTCATTTAGGAACACAGTTCAAATTTGGTTGGTATCTTCATGAAGATATTTTAGCTCTTTGTGATTTCAGTGATTTATGTAACGTTTGTGATTCAGTGGTTTAATGTAAAATATCTCAAACCAATTAGGACACTGCTTATGCTTTTACTGGTAATATACATAGTGCTTAATTTAGTTGTTAACACAGTGTGAGAAGATTGAGTAGTGTCTAAAGACAATTAAAATACCAGTTCTTTAGTATTTTGATTTTCATTTTATCTATTCTCTGTATACATGATTAAAATATAGTAATATGTACGCTTGTTTATTCAGTCACTAGGTATTTATTGAATATCTCTTATGGTCCAGGCACTTTACTAAGGATAAAGCAGTGATAAGGCAGACAGGATTCTTCTTATTATGAAGCAAATGGTCTCATGTAGAATATAGATATTAAGCATGTAGCTTACTAGTATAAGTTGCCTCAGGACTTACAGTATTCATATAGTGGATTGGCCACTATATGAACCACTATATGAACCTCTAAAAGGGAGATTTCCCCTGGTCTAGGGGGTTAGGAAGTGTCTGCCTGATGAACTGACCTTTAAGCTGAGATGGAAAGGATGAATGGTAGTCGACCTAGAAGGGAATGGAAGAGAGTTCTAGGCAGAGAGAACTATGTGTCCTTCTGGAGGGAGAAAGAGAGAGACATTTGGGAAACTGAAAAGTTCTTAGAACACTTAGAAGTGTTTCTGAACACTTAGAACTGTTTCTGTGTCATACATGTATTACTGCTTTTGAGGGGTTTTATTTGCTCCTGCTCTGCTCACAGAAGAATGAGAAATGATGTGGCTAGAGTTAGGTAGAGGAAGATAATAATAACAAAAAAGTAAACGCTGTGTGTGTGTGTGTGTGTGTGTGTGTGTGTGAAGTACTTTTGTAAGTACTTCTCATGGACTAATTCATTGAACCCCAAAAACGGTTTCTGTTCACAGATGAGACAACAAGGCATGGAGTGCCTTGCCCAGAATTAATCTCCCAGAACCTGGGATCCGAGCCTGTGCATTCCGGATCCAGGTGTGTCCTGAAATTCTGTACCGTATGGAAAATCTAAATTATGTTTAGGGTTAGGGACTTTTATATCCAAAGGTCAATATGAAAACCTCAGAGATTTTAAGCTGAGAAATGACACAATTAGGTATTTTTAGAAATCATCTTCTGATTGTATCTTGGGAAAAAGACTGATGGAGAGCAAGATGAGTATACAAAGAAGTTAGAAAGCCAATATTATATTTGGGGTCAGAATTTTTTTTTTTTTTTTGACAAGGCAGTGGCAGTGGAATTAGAAGTATATGTAATCAAAAATTATTTATATGGTTTTCACAAGTTTTAGTTGTTAGATTGAGGAGTTAAGGATGATCTCCACATTTCTGGTGGTACTGTGATTACTTAGCTAACATGATATATTCTAAGAAATATTACGGTCATCATAAGAATTTTTAAGAGCATGAAACCCAAGACAAATTAAAATGCATAATGAACTATAAATTTGTAAAAGCCTCATATAGTTAATTTATATCTGGTTTTGAATGTTGAGATATAAAATAATGACTACAATCTCTTAACTGTGTTTAGTAAAGACAACAGAGGAACATGAAAATTTATTATAGATGAGTCAAGCAAGATTTTACTTATTTTAAGCTAAAAATCTGCAAACATTGTTTAGTATGCAGTGTGGTGATTATAAATGTGTACATATCTAAAAAGGGAAAAAAATATTGTTTTTACAGTATTAAGAAAAGTTAATAAATTACTTTTCTTACCAAGTTAAAGCAAAAACTCAAAAAATGCCTTGTACTTTATATTCATATATTATCATAGTAGCTTCCCTGATGGCTCACTTTGTAAAGAGTCTACCTGTAATACAGGAGACTGAGGTTCGATCCCTGGGTCAGGAAGATCCCATGGAGAAGGAAAAGGCAATCCACTCCAGTATTCTTGCCTGGGAAATCCCATGGACAGAGGAGCCTGGCGGGCTACAGTCCAGAGGGTCACAAGAGTTGGACATGACTTAGTGACTAAACCACTACCACTGTATATATCATGTACATATTTTTATCTGTCTGCTTGATCTTTCTATGTAAATGTTTCACAGGCATCTAAGATTTAAGATATTTATTACTGAACTCTTGATCTCACGTTTCTCATCCTGGCAAACAGTTTATAGAATGTTAGCCCATGAGGGCAGGGTTTTTGTGGGTTTTTTGCAATGCTATACAAGTTTTTGTTACATAATGAGCACTTAGTAAATATTTGTTGAAGGAGTGTCTAAATGGTATACCACCATAGAATTCTCTAGTTGCTCATGTCTTCATATTTTCTTTCCCTCTTCTTTTCCTCCTTATTGACAAATCATATCAGTTATACCTCTAAAATATCTCTTAATTCATCAATTAAAAAAAAATTTCCAGTGCTACTGCCTTAATATGTCAATTTTATGATTCTTATTTCATAATCAACTCTTGCTGTCTTTCTACTTATTCTTCCATAGCAACCAGAGGTGTTTTCTTAAAATGTAAATTGTATCTTGTTGTTACTCCCTACTCAGAGCCTTTGCATTCCATCTCTTTCACACAGACTAAAAAGGCCTTCTGCAAGCTATTTTTACTTATCATTCCATTTTCGTCTTGTACTGTTCTTCCTTTGGTTTACCTTTACAATATCAGGGAGTTTTTACATACACCATTCCCCTATTTTTGGATTATTTTCACCTCCATATTTTGCCTGGCTAATCCCTGCTCATACTGGGTCTTAGTTTATAGTTACATGTTTTTCTAAGATGTATTTCCCATCCTTCCAAGTTTCCTTGATATACTACCTTAAATAGTAGTACCTTCACGTTTATTAGAAGTTAAATACATTTATATGATTAGTCATTCACCAGTCTTCACCTCTAAAATTTAAGGTTCATGACACCAAGGCCCACATTTGTATTACTTATGACTATCTACTGTAGATGTCACAATTCTCAAAACATGCTTAGAGACTCTGAAAATATTTGTTGAATGGATGAAGGATTTATTGAAATTAAGAATGATGAATCCATAAAGGAAACAATAGAAGGGTTAGAGAGGTAGTTGGAGAGCCAGTAGAACATGTGATCATAACAGCCAGGTGAGAGTTTCACATAGCAAATGTAGCAGAGAGGAGTGATAAGATCAGGACTAAACAGGATCTTTGAAGAAGGAAATGGAAACCCATCCAGTATTCCTGCCTGGAGAATTCTGTGGACAGAGGAGCCTGACAGGCTGCGGTCCATGCGGTCGCCAAGAGTCGGACATGACTAAGTGACTTAACATTAAACATGATCTTTGAGAGGCAGTATAACATAGTGTTTAAGATGAGCCAGACAGACCTAGACTCTGCCTTTTAATGGCTATTAACAAAGGGTCGGATACAACTGAAGTGACTTAGCACTCAGACAGTGCTGTTTTTTTCATCTCTAGAAAGAGGGTAATAATAGTAACTGCTTCATGGTTGATTGTGACACTTAAATGAAATAACCTATATAAAACTTTTAGCATAGCGCTTTGCATGTATTAAGAGCTTGGTGAAATTCAGGTATTTTTATTATTTTTAAATTGCTAATGCTAAGCCCACTGTAAGGACTCAATATTTGTAGTACTTAGAAAATATATATAGTTGACCCTTGAACAAAATGGATATTAAGGGCCTACGCCTCCAAGTGGTCAGAAATCCACGTAGTTGGCTCTTTGTATATACAGTTCCTCCACATCTGTGGATTCAGCCAACTGTAAATCACATAGTATTGTAGTATATACCACTGAAAAAAATCTTTAAGTAGACCTGTACAGTTCAAACTCTTGTTCAAGGACCACCTGTAATTAATAATTTTCTAAAAACTTTGTTCACAGATAAAATGATCTGGGAAAAGGGACTTCATGCATATATTTAATGTTGTTTCCTCTAGAATTTGGGCTAGACATTTTTGGATTGTTCCAATGGCGTGAAAATATAAACCCCAACGTTGCATATTAGATGAATGTTGAATTTGCCTCTTTGAGCATGAATGAAGACATTCTAGCATTCTTAGTTCTGAGTTTCTCCTTGAAACTGTGTTTTAAATTGAGTATATTATAGTAAGAACCAAAATAAATTGTGTAACAATATGGAATCCTTGCCCTGAAATGGAAAACCTAGGTTGTATAGATACATCTTTCCAAAAGCTGAAAGAATATCATTCACAAAGAACAGTGTTTTAAAGTTCAAAAACAACATTCTGGCAGCTGTTGTAGGGACTGCTTTTCAAGCAGTTTACGTTTAGCAGATAAAAAGCATTCTTTGTTGTGGAGTATCTTCAGAACTTGGATTTGTTTTTACTAGACACACTTAAATTTGGTATGTGAAGTTTGCCAGTCATGATTTTCCAGTCTTCTAAATGGATTCACAACATACGCCCTTAGGATTTTCTTTTTTCCTCCTTGATGAAGTTAAGGAAACATAATATTTCTCTATTCTTACATATATTTCTAGGGTAGTGGTCAATATTTTCAAATTAAATTTCTTTTCTATTAATTGATGTTAATAATTTGTGTCACTTGGTTGCAGTTTTTTTCTGTTTTTAAAATAAAGAGAGTCATGTTCTCCAAACTCTTTTCTGGAATGTTTTGGAAATAAGTGCTGGTAAAAAATGCTTTGACTTTTTGGAAGAAATACAGAAATTCTACTTTAGATTTATAAATGTACATTAAAACTTCTAGTATTTTTTCATTATGAAAATTTTAAAATGTTGAGAAATTTTAAAATGTGTATATTTTTGAGTAGTGAGTGTAAAAGCAGTTGTTTTTGAATAACTTATGATTTGTTTTTATTCCTAAAAGAATTTCTTTTTATAACTAACCAGTAAGATATTTGGCAGGCCCATCAGTTCACCATTAGTAACACGAAACCCTGGATTGGCATTAGAATTTAAGAAACGAGAAAGAAAGAGGAGGGAAAAGAATAGAAAAGGAACAAGTTGAAGCCAATAAGCTGTAACCCACACAAGGCATGGAATTACTTGAAATATTTGTTGAACACTACCTATGTGCCAGGTACTGTTGTTGATGCTGGAATACTCCATTGAACTAAACTGACAAAAATCCATTTCCATGTGGACTTTACGTTCCAATGGAAGGGTGTAGACAATAAATAAATATACTGTACACCAGATGGTGAGAAAAGCTCAGGAGAAATAAAACAGGACAGAGTGTGAGAAGATGTGGGCTGGGTGTTTTCTGTTTTTAGGCAAAGACATAATAGAAATGGCAGTGCAAATCATGCCGTGATCCGGGGAAAGGGTGTTCTTGTCAAGTAGAATAAGTGCAAAGACCCTGAGTAGAAGTATTTTGTGTTTGAAAAACAGAATACTTGTGTCCCCACCTTCTTGGAATTAAGCAGGAAAACTGGTAGGAGAAGAGGGAGTAGAGGAAGAGAAGTAGAGGAGATTGTAGGGCATTTAGACCATTGTGAGGACTTTAGCTTTTGCTTAGAGTGACATGGGAAGTCATTGAAAGGATTTTTGAGTGGAGGAGTGACATAATATGATACAGCCTTTAAAGGGATTACCATGCTGTTGAAAAGGCTCTACAGAGATACAAAGTCTGAAGCAAGGAGCCAGTTAGGATGTTATTGAATAGTTCAGGCAGATATTATCAGTTGGATTTGATATGTAGCTGTCGAATTAGTGAGAAATAGGTTCTGCATATATTTTGAAGGTGATGGTGGTGGTGGTTTAGTCACTAAACACTAAATTGTGTCCGACTCTTGCAACCCCATGGACTGTAGCCTGCTAGGCTCCTCTGTCCATGGGGATTCTCCAGGCAAGAGTACTGAAGTGTGTTGCCATTTCCTTCTCCAGGGATTTTGAAGGTAAAGTAAGTTTTTCTGACCAAGTGGACATATGGGGCATTTAAAAAAGGAAGGAATCACAGATGATTAAAATTTTTTGGTCTTAATATTTCTGGTTGGAGTTGCATTTATTGAGATGAGTAAGCCTGTGGGAAGAACAGATTTGAAGGGCTCAGAAAAGGCAAATTGACTTTGGACATGTTAAGCTTGAAGTGCCTAATTATTAATTATATAGTTAGTGTGTCAAGTAGAATTTAGATAATATGCATTTAGAGTTCCAGGAGGAGTCTCAGCTGGTCTCTATCTGGAGATAGAAATTTCTGAATCATCCATGTTAGATGGAATTTAAATTCAAAAGACTGGGTTTCCCTGGTGCCGCAATGATAAAGAATCCCTCTACAACACAGGAGACAGGGTTCAATCCCTGAGTCAGGAAGATCCCCTGGAGAAGGAAATGGCAACCACTCCAGTATTCTTGCCTGGAGAATTCCATGGACAGAGGAGCCTGGCAGGCTACAGTCCATCAGATGGCAAGAGTCAGGCGTGACTTACTGACTAACCCACCGCGACCAAATTCTGTAGACTGAATCTGGTGATTTAGGAAGTGAACGTAAATAAAAAAGGAAAAGGCATACCCTGTGGCACTCCAGTGTTTAGAGTTAAGTGAGAAGAGGAAGAACTGGCAATAAAGACTCCTTAATCATACACTTTAATAATTCTCCATTAAAGTATATGCTTGTTCACAGACATTGTGGTAATTAAGACCAAAATGGATTCAGATCAGGTCAGGTCACATTTTGTCATTTAGAGTATTATGAAAAAACTTAATTTTTTCAGAGTTTTGAATTTCAGGATGTGAACATATCATTAACACAGATGTTAAGAGGAGGTGGCAAGAATACACAGGAGAACTATACAAAAAAGATCTTCACAACCCAGATGATCACGATGGTGTGATCACTCACCTAGAGCCAGACATCCTGGAATGTGAAGTCAAGTGGGCCTTAGGAAGCATCAATACGATCAAAGCTAGTGGAGGTGATGGAATTCCAGTTGAGCTGTTTCAAATCCTAAAAGATAATGCTGTGAAAGGCTACTCTCAGTATGCCAGCAAATTTGGAAAACTCAGCAGTTGCCACAGGACTGGAAAAGGTCAGTTTTCATTCCAATCCCTAAGAAAGGCAATGCCAAAGAATGCTCAGACTACCACACAATTGCACTCTTCTCACACGCTAGTAAAGTAATGCTCAAAATTCTCCAAGCCAGCCTTCAACAGTATGTGAACCATGAATTTCCAGATGTTCAGGCTGGTTTCAGAAAAGGCAGAGAAACCAGAGATCAAATTTCCAACACATGCTGGATCATCTTAAAAGCAAGAGAATTCTAGAAAAACATCTATTTCGACTTTATTGACTATGCCAAAGCCTTTGACTGTGTGATTACAGTAAACTGTGGAAAATTCTGAAAGAGATGGAAATACCAGACCACTTGATCTGCCTCTTGAAAAATCTGTATGGAGGTCGGGAAGCAACAGTTAGAACAGGACATGGAACAACAGACTGGTTCCAAATAGGAAAAGGAGTACATCAAGGCTGTATATTGTCACCCTGCTTGTTTAACTTATATGCAGAGTACATCATGAGAAACACTGGGTTAGATGAAGCACAAGCTGGAATCAAGATTGCCGGGAGAAATATCAATAACCTCAGATATGCAGAGAACACCACCCTTATGGCAGAAAGTGAAGAGGAACTAAAAAAGCCTCTTGATTAAAGTGAAAGAGGGTAGTGAAAAGTTGGCTTAAAGCTCAGCATTCAGAAAACTAAGATCATGGCATCCGGTCCCATCACTACATGGGAAATAGATGGGGGAAACAGTGGCTGACTATATTTTTGGGCTCCAAAATCACTGCAGATGGGTACTGCAGCCATGAAATTAAAAGACACTTACTCCTTGGAAGGAAAGTTATGACGAATCTATACAGTATATTAAAAAGCAGAGACATTACTTTGCCAACAAATGTCTGTCTCGTCAAGGCTATGGTTTTTCCAGTAGTCATGTATGAGTGTGAGAGTTGAACTATAAGGAAAGCTGAGTGCTGAAGAATTGATGCTTTTGAACTGTGGTGTTGGAGAAGACTCTTGAGAGTCCCTTGGACTGCAAGGAGATCCAACCAGTCCATCCTAAAGGAGATCAGTCCTCGGTGTTCATTAGGACTGATGCTGAAGCTGAAACTCCAATACTTTGGCCACCTGATGCGAAGAGTCTACTCATTTGAAAAGACCCTGGTGCTGGGAAAGATTGAAGGCAGGAAGAGAAGGGGACGACAGAGGATGAGATGGTTGGATGGCATCACCAACTCAATGGACATTAGTTTGAGTAGACTCCAGGAGTTGGTGATGGACAGGGAGGCCTGGTGTGCTGTAGTCCATGGGGTCGCAAAGAGTCAGACACAACTGACGACTGAACTGACCTGAACACATCATGGAAAAAATAGAAAGCACATGACACTAAAGAGAAATGAACACAGTTTGTTAGGGACAGTAAAAAAAAAAAAAGCAGAATTAACTAAATCATAGAGGGTGTGTTTTAGGAAGTAGGGATGGAGAAGTTTGAATTGTTAGAGCCAGATTATGAAGAGCCTTGAATGCCATTGTGAATTGTTAATATATGAAATGGTAGACAGCAAGAATTGTCATATGTAAATGACTTGAAAATTACTCTTTCAGCTGTTTGTGTAAATGAATAGAATAGTTGCCAGTCAGTTGCCAGTATTTGTTGAGTAACTACTTAAAATGCTGCGCTGCTGCTGCTGCTAAGTCCCACTAATAAAATTGCTGGCCCCTTCTGTTGAGCCTTGCTGTGATAGGCCAGTCATTGGGCTGTGCATTTTGTTTACAGTTCTTGTATGGGTTTTAAAAGTTATACCATATGATATTTGCTTTGGAAGTCCTACAGTCTTATTGGAAAGAAAAGTCTTAAGGCACATAGTTTAAACTATAAAATATTCTACTTCATGTGCTAAATCACTTCAGTTGTGTCCAACTCTTTGCAACCCTATGGACTGTAGCCTGCCAGGCTCCACTGTTGATGGGATTTTCCAGGCAAGAATACTGGAATGGGTTGCCATGCCCTCCTCCCGGGGATCTTTCGAACCCTGGGATCTAGCCTAAGTCTCTTACGTTTCCTGCATTGGTCGGCAGGTTCTTTACCACTAGTGCCACTTGGGGAGCCCATTCTACTTCATAAATAGAACTTTCTAAGGGATGTGAAGTGAAAATCACTCACTCATGTCTGACTCCTTGTGACCCCATGGACTGTAACCTGCTAGGCTCCTCAGTCCATGGAATTCTCCAGGATAGAGCACTGGAGTGGGTAGCTGTTGCCTTCTCCAGGGGATCTTCCCACACCAGGGATTGAACCCAGGTCTCCCTCATTGCAGGTTGATTTTTTACCATCTGAGCCACCAGGGAAGCCCCTTCGAGGGATAGGATGTTCTTTTTTTTCCCCCAGATGCAAGTCTTGGGTCATATATTCAGACATATGCTTGAAAGGAAAACTAGTTTGTCAGTCCTCAAGATTAGTGAATTAGTTTGGTTTTATATTTAATAGTCATTAGATTGTATAGTAATATGGTTTCTTGAGAATCTTTTTTTTATGAAAAGGGTTTGCCTTGTGTAGATTATTCAGATTCTCTGGTAAGGTTTACCAGCTATTGTAAAACAATAAATCTACATTCTGGGTTTTTTGTTTTTTATGCATTCTGGTTCTAAAATATTGTATGGATTTGGGAGATTGAATTGTGACAACTGACTTTGCTATTGGGAAAACTTTTGAAAATATTATACTTTTGTTGTTTAGAATTTTTATAGCAATTGCTCTAAATAATTTATATAGCTACTTAATGTTTGTCTTTCTCACTAGGTATAATGCTTATAAATTTAAGAACTGGATTTGTTTTGTTCAGTACTGTAATTTCCAGGGTGTTGCCCAGTGCCTGGTACATGACGGTTGTTTAGAAATATGTTTTAAGGAATGAATTCATGAGTATATGGATTCAGAGCTGAATCGTAAAGCAACGTTAGAGATAATTCCAGCCCAAGAGTCTTAACCTGGAAAACCTACCACCTCTTAATAAATAAATTGGAGTGCTGAAACTAGCCCCAAATATGATTCTTTACCTTGAATGAAATTGATTTTCTTTAACTAAAATGTGAGAAATATATTCCTTTGAAACTGAGGAATGTTGAAATACATATTATTTTTATCTTAGACTGTGTTTGCTTGACTGTCAGTTGCAGAAGCTTGTTGGTTGAATTTTAACAGTGGTTCTTAAACATTGATTTGCACCATACCATTGCAGCTTGTTTATAATATCTGGAGAATAATAGATGTATTCTGAAATATAAATTTATTTATAACTAAGGGAATTTAACCATTTTCAACTGCATTTTGATCCGTTTTAACTGTAATTTTGGGTTCTTCCTGACGTTCTTATCTCCTCCTATACCCATTTCTTGTGTTAATCAATAATTGCCTGTGTTCTGATAAATTTTTGTTATGGTCTGTCCTGCAGAGAAAGAGATGCTGGTTGCAAGTTTTGGAGAACCCTGTTTTTTATGGAACTCAATTCTATAAAATTTTCAAAAGATTCCTTGGCAATAACATACACTTGTGATGGACCCTAGAAATACTGCTATGTTAGGATTGGGTTCTGATTCCGAAGGATTTTCAAGAAAGAGTCCCTCTGCCATCAATACGGGCACACTGGTCAGCAAGAGAGAAGTAGAGCTAGAGAACAACACAAAGGAAGAAGACGACCTTCGCAAGTGGAATCGGGAAAGAAACATTGAAGCAGGGAAAGATAATGATTTGACTGATGCACAGCAACAGTTTTCAGTGAAAGAAACAAACTTTACAGAAGGAAATTTAAAATTGAAAATTGGCCTTCAGGCTAAGAGAACTAAAAAACCTCCAAAGAACTTGGAGAACTATGTATGTCGACCTGCCATAAAAACAACTATCAAGCACCCAAGGAAAGCACTTAAAAGTGGGAAGATGACAGATGAAAAGAATGAACACTGCCCTTCAAAACGGGTAAGTAGCAGTCCTGACAATATATGATCATTAACACTATTTGGACTAATTTTTATCGAACCTATGTACATATTTCAGGAATTTTTATTTTAATCTTTATGTTATTTCTAAATAGTCTATTTTGGGAGCCTCAAACAGATTTTGAGGCTTGTAAGAGAGGTTGGTGGTAGTATAACTATGCATGTATTTGAATTTGTAAAATTATGGCAAATATTTTAAATGGGGTATATCCAGATTGCTGCTCCTACATGGCCAAGTGGAAGGAATATTGAATTTTTATTTAGAAAACCTAGAGTTGAATCTTGCCTTCATACTTACTAACAATATGATGATAGACAAATTGTTAATAGCAGAGAAGAAACTGACACTCAAAGATGTTAAATGATTATACCACGTACCTTTCAGGATGGTTCTATTCTTGCTGACCTCAGAATTTTCTAAAGATGAATTCAAAAAGTTTTTTATCTGGACTTTTTTATTTGAAACAATGTTAGAGCTTGTTTTGCACAGCTGATTTTTAAAGGGCTTCAAGATGATTGTCTTTAGTAATCTTTCTATAGTATTTTTTAAAATAGTGCTAATAGGTTTTGTACTAAAAAGATTGCACCTACAGTATGTACTTATTTTTAATGTTTAAGTAGTTCATATCCTACTTGTATTGTTTGTAGCAGAATATAGTTTTTGGTTTCTGAGGAAAGCTATCTGTATACACACAAAATAATGAGTAGGTGCTTACTCTTCCAGCAATTACTTTAACATAGGATATTGACTATATTACTACCCTCTAAATTTGTTCTTCATAATTAATGGGAAGAACATGAATTACGGAGTCAGAAGCAAATTCAAATCCTGGCTTATTAACTGCACACAGGTTATTTGGTTTATCTTACTGAGCTGTGTTTTTCTCATTTATAACATGGAACTGTTTATGCCTACATTAAATGGATGTATAAAGAATTAAATTTCGATAAACAAGACTTGGAAACAACCCAAGTGCCCATCAACAAACAGTTGGCTTAAGAAGATGTGATGTGTGTATATATATGCATATGTTTATATATATGGAATATTAGCCATAAAAGAATGAAATATTGACATTTGCAGCAACATGGATAGACCTAGAGAATGTTATAGTTAGTGAAGTAAGTCAGAGAAAGACAAATACTGTATGATATTACTTACATGTGGAATCTAAAAATAATATAAATGAATCTTTATAGAAAACAAACAGACTTACAGAAAACACATTTATGGTTATCAAAGGGGAGAAAGGGGTGGAAAGACAACTTAGGAGTATAATCAGCAATTGTACATGAAGTAGATATGCAGTATGTGTTTACTGTATAGAGCAGGAAATTATGTTCAGTATGTTATGATAACTTATAATGGAGTATTAGCTGAAGAAAAATGCTGAATCCCTTTGCTCTACACCTCAAATGAACACAATATTGAAGTCGGCTTTACTTCAATTTAAAAAAATAATTAAATTTGTGTATAGTATTTAGTATGAGATAAATTCTTGTAAGTGTTCTGTTCTCCCTTTTTACAGCCTAAGATATGGCTTTATAACCTGGGATCGCTGGAAAGGTTTAGTTTTTTATGATTGCTCTCGGACTATGATAATCTGTGAAGAATTTTGTGTTCATTTTGATGCATTTTTACATAGCTCCTAGCAGCTTTTACTGTTTCATCACTCCAAAAATACTGAGCATCGGTGGCTCAGGAAAGAAAGCTAGACTGTTACGAGGCATGCTAGTAGTCTAAGAAAGTGGTGGAGCAGAAGTGGAGGGAGAGAGAGTTGTTTTATTTATTTTAAAACAAGGCTTTACCAAAACAACCAAAACGTTTCCCCCTGATTCTTCAAAAGTAGTTGGGTTTTTGTTAGTGCTGATTTTTAAGCAAGATTAGGTCTTAGATTTCTAGTAAAAACATAGAAATGTAGATTATATATTTTATTTCTTAATAGAAGTTTTCTTTTGGCAGTGTTCAGAAGGCAAAATTAATTGCCCTGTGAAAAAGTATTTTGCTAGAATGGTTGCTGTTTATGTAAATTTTTTTTTTTTTTGGCTGTGCTGGTTTTTCATTGCTGCACACGGGCTTCTTATCGTGGTGGCTTCTCTTGTTGCAGAGCTAGGGCTCTAGGGCGCATGGGCTTCAGCAGTTGTGGTGCCTGGACCCAGGAGTTACGGCTCCTGGGCTTCTAGATAGAGCACAGGCTCAGCAGCTGTGGCACGTGGCCTTAGTTGCCCCGTGACGTCTAGGGTCCTCCGGGATCAGGGATCGAACTCTTTCTGGCCTGCACTGACAGGTAGATTCTTTACTGTTGACCAGAGAAGCCCAGTTCATATAACGGCAAAATATAATGGTTCAGTTCCTCAAGTGAAATTTTCCCTTTCTCAAATTATGTGACATACTGTTAGATTTACAGTAGTTGACTCATGGACCCTATTATTTAGAGCAATCCAAATATGTCTTTAATTTTTTTTAATTTTTAATCCAAAATTTAGGAATTGTCACATTAATGACTAAAGTTTAGAGTTTAGTTCATTCCTTTGAGAAGTATTAGATACTTTTTGTGTCTTTTAGTTAAAGTTGTAGAAGTTATAGATTTTCAGGGTCCTATTTTTTAAAATATATTTTCCCCCAGTTTTATTGTGATAAGATTTGACATACAGCACAGTATACAGTTTAATATGTATTTGGTTTATTTTTAATTACTTTTGAGATTTACCTTTCTGTATTACATTTTGGCAAAATTAAAAAATTTTATAATGTTCAATGTTGGCAAGAATATAGGGGAAACAAACACTCTCATGCACTGTTGGTGGAGAGTGTATTGATACTGTACTTTTTAAGAGCAGTTTGCTTGTATCTGTGACAATTTAAAATGGACAATTCCTCGATTCCACAGTATTACTTCTAAGAAACTATCTTATAGAATACTTGCAAGATATTTACTATATATCTTATATATATAAGTATATATAAGTATACTTATAGAATACTTGCAAGAATACTTGTAAAATATTTATTAGAAGTATAGATTCCTGATACCTTCTTATTGGTTCTGACTCAATATGTCTGAGTATTTTAAAAAATTCTTTTTGAGGTATAATTCATATATCATACCATCCACCCATTTAAACTGTACAGTTTGTGGTTTTGTTATTGATACATAACATTATTAATTTTTAAAAGTTGTAAAATACATTAATATAGAATTTGCCATTTTGATCATTTTTAAGTGTAAATTCGGCGTCACTAATTCCATTCACAGTGTTGTGCAACCATCCTCACTATCCGTTTCCAAAACCATCTCATCATACCAAATAGAAAACTCTGTAACCATTAAATAATAAATCTGTATTGTTACAGAGCCCCCTCCCCTAATCTCTGGTGATTTATAATCTACTTCTGCCTCTATGAAATTGTCTGTTCTAGGTACCTCGTATAAATGGAATCATGCAGTATTTGTCCTTTTGTCTCTGGCTTGTTCACTAGCATAAAGTCTTCAAGTTCATCTATTTGTAACATGTTCCAGAACTTCTTCATTTTTGTGGTTGAATAATATTCCATGTACATTTATGCCACATTTTGTTTAAAATTCATCATCTGTGGATACTTGGTTTGCTTCCATGTTCTGGCTATGGGAAAACATGCTGCAGTGAACACTGGTGTACAATATCTGTTTGAATTCCTGTGTTCCATTTCTTTGGGTACTGTACTTAGGAGCAGAATTGTTGGATCCTGTGATTCTTTGAGGAACTGCCAAACTGTTTTCCACAGCAGCTATACCATTTCATAGTCCTACCAGCAGAGCATGGAGGTTTCAGTTACTCCAAATCCTCATCAGTACTTGTTATTTTCTCTGTGTGTGTTTGTGTGTATGTATGTATATTTTAAATAATAGCCACTCTAAAGAGTATGAAGTTGTATCTCACTGTGGTTTTCCTTCCCTTTTCCCTGATGACTAATAATGTTGAGCATCTTTTCCTGAGCTTATTTGATTTGTATATCTTCTTTGGAGAAATGTCTGTTTAAATCTTTTGACTATCTTTGAATTGTGGATTTTTTGTTGTTGTTACTGAGTTTTCAGGGTTCTAGATATATTCTGTATACTGCTGCTGCTAAGTCGCTTCAGTCGTGTCCGACTCTCTGTGACCCCATAGACGGCAGCCCACCAGGCTCCCCTGTCCCTGGGATTCTCCCGGCAAGAGCACTGCAGTGGGTTGCCATTTCCTTCTCCAATGCATGAAAGTGCAAAGTGAAAGTGAAGTTGCTCAGTCGTGTCCAACTCTTCGCGACCCCATGGACTGCAGCCCACCAGGCTCCTCCGTCCATGGGATTTGCCAGGCAAGAGTACAGGAGTGGGGTGCCATTGCTTTCTCCGATATTCTGTATATGACTTGCTAATATTTTTTTCCTGTGCTGTGAGTTGTCTTTTTCACTATCTTGATAGTGTCCTCTGATGCACAACCTTTTGCACTTTTAATGAACTCTAATTCGTCTATTTTTTCTCTATTGCCTGTGCTTTGGTGTCATAGCCAAGATATCTCTTCCAAATCTAGCATCATAAGGATTTTCCCCTATGTTGTCTTCTAAAAGGTTTTACAGTCCTATCTCTTACCTTTCAGTCTTTGAGAGATTTTCAGGTACTCCTCTCACCCTGAACTTGCTCTCAACTGATTACTATAGCAAGGAATACTTTGGACATGGAAAACTGCTACAAATTTAATGTCTAAGAGTATGGATACTGGACTAGCAGCTTTGATCAGTATTACACTCCTATGATTCAGAGTTTAAAACACAAAAAAGGAAACAAACATTGTTACCATCAATGTACTTCTCTCCCTTCTTTTTAGGCAATCATGTGATAATGACAACTAACTAAGCAGAACAACATTTCTTAATCAAAATGAAGAAAACTGTTCTTTATAATGAAGTTGTCTTACTTGGGGGGGAAAAATAAAAAGGTTGTTTGGAACCAGAATTGGTGCAAAGAAATTTCTAGGTGTTTCTAACTCCAACATCAGTGCCTTTGATAGCTCCCCTGTAGCTCAGATGGTAAAGAATCTGCCAGCAATGCAGGAGACCTGGGTTCGATCCCTGGGTTAGGAAGATCCTCTGGAGAAGGGACTGGCAATCCACTCCAGTATTCTTGACTGGAGAATCCCACAGATAGAGGAGCCTGACGGGCTGTAGTTCGTGGGGTCACGAAGAGTCGGACACGACTAAGCAACTAACCCACCACAAATATATATATATATATACAAGCAAATAAATGTAATCCCACCCTCCCCATTTAAAAATATAAATGGTACCACACTGTACACACTTTTCTTCATTCATTTTTCCACTTATATAGCGTATCAGTATATTCTGGAGGGTTTTCCTGTACAAAAACTAAGAAAGTTTCTTTAGCCCTTTGAAATATGGTTAATAAGTGTTTTTTTTCCAGTTTGTCATTTGTCTTTAGATCTTGCTTATTGTTCATTTTGCCATGCAGAGATCTTTCCTTTTATGGCTTTGAGAATTTGACTGTTGCTAAAAAGGCCTTCACCTCAAGTTTATTAAAGTTCTTATATATTTTCATGTTTCATTTTTCATTATTATTAATTTTGGCCATGCCACAGAGCTTGCAGGACCTTAGTTTCCCAACCAGGGATCAGACCAGGATCTATAGCAGTGAATGCTTAAGTTGTAACCACTGAACCATTGGGGAGTTCCTTAATGTTTCATTTTAAATATATAAATATTTGATCCATTTGAAGTTTACTATGATATATGAGTTGTGGATCAAACTTTATTTTTTTCCAAATAGCTGCAGGTTGTCCTAATACTTGAATAATTTTTTTTTAATCCTCAGAATTGAGACACTACCTTTATCGTACACTGAATTTCTGTGTGTACTTGGGTCTGGTCTGATTTCCCACTTTGTGTCAGTCATTGGTTCTCTGTTTGCTAGCATGGTAGTTAAAATTATTATGTTTTATATCTGGTAGGGCTAATCCTCATTATTCATGTTTTAGAGTGTTCCTTGCATTATTGCATATTAGTTTTTAAACTGTGATTTTAATAAAAACAATTTTTTTCTAGAACTTGTTCAGTTGATTGCAAAGTTCATATTTCATTCTTTTTTTTTTTTTTTTTAAATCTGTGGTTAAACTTGGAACCTATTTGGTAGATGAGTAGCTCAGCTGGTAAAGAATCAGCCTACAATGCAGGAGACCTTGGTTCAATTCCTGGGTTGGGAAGATACCCTGGAAAAGGGAAAAACTGCCCACTCCAGTATTCCAGCCTGGAGAATTCCATGGACTATATTGTCCCTGGAGACACAAAGAGTCAGACACAACTGAGCAACTTCCACTTCACTTCACTTCTTTGAGAAACTCTGAATTTGCTTTGCCAAGGTTTAGGGTGTTCAGATGGGCTCCTGAGACCCTCCCCGCAGCAGAAGGCTGCCTGCGTGCAGCTCATTCTGCTGTGGGTGGAGAGCTGGAGGGTGTATGCTAGACCTTGGATGGGCAAATAGATGCCTGGTGGGGGTGGTCAGTGTGCCAGGTTTCCTCCCTAACAACAACTGAATTTTTAAAATATCTGAAAACTGAGGGGACTTCCCTGGTGGCTCAGACAGTAAAGAATCTGCCTGTAATGCAAGAAACATGGGTTCGATCCCTGAGTCGGGAAGATCCGTTGGAGAAGGAAATGGCAACCCACTCCAGTACTCTTGCCTGGAGAATCCCTTGGACTGAGGAGCCTGGTGGACAGAGTTGCTGAGCAACACACACACACACACACACACACACACTCTCTCTCTCTCTCTCTCTAACACCTTTTTTTTGGACCTTTGGAGACTTTTCTTACCTCCTAAGAGGCCACAGTGCAACAACCATGATATCTTATTGCTGGATTGAATTATTTTGTTGTAGTAAACATATTTATGGTGTTTAGCCTGCCATATGGCTAGAGTGGAAATCACCTGATTATTTTATAACAAATATATTATTAAATGTATAATAGATCTTCCTGTCTCATTTTTGTTTGTTTATAGTGGAAAGAAATGTTTTCTTTTGAATTTCATATAAAAGTTTGAGTTTGGCTGTCTTGTTACTTTATGTAGTGTCTGTGTCATTTCATAAGTTGTCAGAATGGTATAGTCATTCTTCTGTTGCAGTATTTTAGAAAGTGAAAGTAGAGGTGGAAGTCATAATATTTACTTGTATTTATCACACACTAACTTAAAAGGAAAAGAGGCAATGGTACTTTCCTTTTTAGTATTTAAACAAAATTCCAGCTTTGGAATTGTGCAGCATAGCTAGTTATATGTGATCTTAGTTTACTTAGGATACTAAATTGAAACATGCTCTTTTGTAACAAATGAAAAATAACTAAAATACTTATTTCCTGTAGCAAGTGATTAAAACTGAAACTTGTGTGAGAGAAAAGGGATTGGGGGATATTTCATACCACTGTATGCTGATTTTATGTGTGTGCGCCCAAGTGCACTCAGTCATGTCTGATTCTTTGTGACCTGATGGACTGTAGCCCACCATCCTCCTTTGTCCATGGGATTTTCCTGTTACAGTACTGGAGTGGGTTGCCATTTCCTCCTCCAGGGGATCTTCCAAGCCAGGGATTGAACCCGAGTCTCCTGCATTGCAGGTGAATTCTTTACTGCTGAGCCACTGGGGAAGCTCCCATTATAAATTAGGTCAGATAAGATTGAGATTTGGTGTTAAGTTTTTGTTATTGAATAGTTTATTTGATGTCATTTTACCATAGTTCAGTGGATTGAATGAGCAAAGTGAATTACAAACAACATTTACAGCTGTAATTATAATTTCCCTGCCAAAAGATTCTTTTTTGCTTGGAAAAGAAATGACTATGCTGACAATAGATTATTTAAGAAACAGTACATTGTAGATGTAATTTTGAATTTCACTGATGTAATATCTATGGAGACGTATTAAAACCCTCATTGAATCCAGGTATTCTAATTAGGGCCTGTTGGCCTAAGATTTTTATTAAATTATATAACTGATGGATGTAGTTTCTTTAGTAAGAAAAAATGCAGATAATAATGACGGTTATCGCTATTCTTGCTCTGTTCTTGGTTAATTTGCCTAGTAGTCTTGAAATTGTTTCACACAGATTCCAATTGTTTATTTATGTATTTGGCTGTTCCAGGTCTTGGTTGCAGCACACAGGATCATTAGTTGGGGCATTGCAGGATCTTTAGTTGCAGCATGTGAACTCTTAATGGTGCATACAGTTGCCTGACCAGGGTCCCCTGCGTGGGGAGCAGGGGGTCCTAGCCACTGGACCTCCAGAGAAATCTAGGAGTTTCTTTAAATTATGCCATATATTAGATTAGCTTGGTTTTGGATAAAATGTATATATTTTTAATTGAAGTACAATTCTAACACTATAAAATTTCCTCTTTCAAAGTGTGTAGTTCAGTGGTTTTAATATATCCCCTTATATATTAGCCACATACAAAGGTGTGCAACCATCACCGCTAATTTCAGAATATTTTCATTACCTTAAATATATGTTTTAATTTAGCTATTACATTTTAGAAAACTAATCACAGGGCTAATGTTTTACTTTCTACTTCACACAAGAGGGTCAAATTTTTTATCTCTTAATTTTGAGCATAATCTCTAATGTAGGCTTGTAGCAGTGTTTGATTGCCTGCTCTGTGCAGTAAATGAGTAATTGTGGTATAGAATGATAATTTACAACAAAGCTAGCAGAGGTGATGAAATTCCAGCTGAGCTATTGAAATCCTAAAAGATGATGCTGTTAAAGTGCTGCACTCAATATGTCAGCAAATTTGGAAAACTCAGCAATGGCCACAGGACTGGAAAAGATCAGTTTTCATTCCAGTCCCAAAGAAAGGCAATGCCAAAGAATGTTCAGACTACTGTACAGTTGCATTCGTATCACATGCTAGTAAGGTTATGCTCAAAATCCTTGAAGCTAGGCTTCGGCAGTATGTGATTGAAGAACTTCCAGATGTACAAGCTGAGTTTAAAAAGGCGTAGGAATCAGAGATCAAATTGCCAACATTCACTGGATCATGGAGAAAGTGAAGGAACTCCAGAAACACATCTACTTTTGTTGTATTGACTACACTAAGGCCTTTGACTGTGGATCACAACAAACTGGCAAATTTTTCAAGAGATGAGAGCACCAGACCACCTCACCTGTCTCCTGAGAGACTTGCATGTGGGGCAAGAAACAAAGTTAGAATCTCACATAGAACAACTCTTTGGTTCGAAATTGGGAAAGGAGTATGACAAGGCTGTGTATTGCACTCTGCTTACTTTTGTACAGAGTACATCATGCAAAATGCTGGGCTGGGTGAATCATAAGCTAGAATCAAAATTGTTGGGAGAAATTTCAACGACCTCAGATATGCAGATGATACCACTCTAATGGCAGAGACTGAAAGGAAAAAAGAGCCTCTTGGTGAAGGTGAAAGAGGAGAGTGAAAAAACTGGCTTAAAACTCAGCATTAAAAAAAACTGAGATCATGGAATCCAGTCCCATCACTTCATGGCAAAAAGATGGGGAAAAAGTGGAAACCGTGACAGACTTTATTTTCCTGGGTTCCAAAATCACGTTGACAGTGACTACAGTCGTGAAATTAAAATACGCTTCCTCCTTGGAAGGAAAGTGATGACAAACTTGGACAGTGTATTAAAAACAAAGATATCACTTTCCCATCAAAGGTCCATATACTGTAGTTTTTCCAGTAGTCATGTATGGATGTGAAAGTTGGACCACAAAGAAGGCTGAGTGCAAGAGAATAGATACTTTTGATCTGTGGTGTTGGAGAAAACTCTTGAGAGTCCCTTGGACTGCAAGGAGATCAAACCAGTCAATTCTACTGGAAATCAGTCCTGAATATTCATTGGAAAGACTGATGCTGAAGCTTCAATGCTTTGGCCACCTGATGCAAACAGCCAACTCACTGGAAAAGACCCTGATGTTGGGAAAGATTGAGGGCAAGAGAAAGGGGCAGTAGAAGGTAAGGTGGTTAGATAGTATCACTGACTTAATGGACATGAAGATGAGCCAAGTCCTGTAGAGAGTGAAGTATGAGGAAGCCTGGTATACGGCAGTCCGTGGAGTCACAAAGTGTCAGGCATAACTTAGTGACTTATCAACAGCAACAAATGATAACTTCCATAATAGAAATACATATGAAGTGTTTATAGGACTGTTTGGAAAAGGTAGTGAGCAGGAGAGTATGCGTGGAAAGCTTTACAATGGAACTTATATTTAAAATTAGATGTTGACATTTTTGTTAGCATTTTCTAGACAAATTCTAATTTGAGGACAAAGTAAATAGTGAAGGGCAAAGGTGAATTTAGCATGTTTCCTAGATGTTTGTGAATTGTGCTGTCAAACAGTTTGACAGCACTTTAGTGTAGGTGGGCACTAAGAAAATAATAAAGAATGGAGGACAAGTGGGGAACTTAACAACTCTTTGTATTGTATTCTAAAATTAAAATTGCTTTTTTGAAAAGTTTTTCTATTTGAGAAATTTAGGATTACTTGTAGTAAGTAAGACCCTATCATTTGTAACTATAATATTAGGACATAGTACCTGAATTTTATTTTCTAAATCTGTTAATAGCGACTGCTTTGGTCTTCATGCGTAGTCACTTTAGTCGTGTCCAACTTTCTGTGACCCTATGGACTGTAGCCCACCAGGTTCCTTTGTCCATGGAATTCTCCAGGCAAGAATACTGGGGTGGGTTGCCATGCCCTCCTCCAGGGCCTCTTTCTGATTCAGGGATCAAACCTGTGTCTCATGTCTTCTGCACTGGCAGGCGAGTTCTTTACCATTTAGCACCTCTTGGTCTTCATGTAGGAGTAATACTGGGGCAGGTTTGTAGAATTTCTTGAGAACACAGAACTGCAACAGCAGATGGCATTAGAGATCAGGTTTAAGGATGAGTTGCAAGGATTTAAGGGGGGAAGGGAAATTAAGTGAATTGGGGATTCAGAGTATAGCTGGCAAATATAGCAACAACCCTTGGGCGTTGCTGGTCTGTTTAAAGGTTTATCTGTAGTTTTTTTAAAACCAACTATTTAAAAAATCTAGCAATTAAGAATTCTCTCCCAAGAAGAAAAGGAAATTTTTGTTGTATATCTAATAACTCCTTCTCCCTCAACTAAAAAAAAAAAATGTAGAAAAATATGAAGGTGGCATACAGGATCTATTTAATAGCCTTAGCTTCTTTATTTTAACTAAGTATCACTTTGCACCAACAAGTACCTAATATTAGATGTTAAGAGTGGTATATCTGCCTGGGTAAAGATTTACCTGGGAAAGGGGGCAGTAGTTTGCATAGGAACTGTGGCTTCCTTGGATATAAATATGAGTCTTTCTTCAAACTGGATTTATGGTGTTCCAAAAGCTTTGGTTTCTCCAAAATCTATTTTCTAAAGAAGGGATACATACTAGCAAAAGAAGATAATGTCTCAAAGATGTCAGAAATAAGTAGTGTTAAAGTGAAGTAGTAATGAGAGCTCACTCTTTAAACAGAATAGGTTCTGAACTATTAAATTTGATCTTATTTTCCTCTTTATTTTTTAACAGTCAAGTTCCGGTCTACTATGTGTATTTTACCTTCATTTTTGGAAAACATTTCAAGTTGATGTGCAAGTCAAGAACTTGTAATAAAGTTCTGCTCCTCTATTAGGAAGTTGGAGTTTAGGAGGTGTGCAAAAGCATTTTGACAAAAATTCACAGATGGTAAATGTATACATTAGGATATTTTAACTGTTTTTAGCCAAGCTACATAGAATTACTAACATCTGTGTAGGTATGTGAAAGTACAAAGACAGTCCCAGAATTCAGTAGTAACTTTCACAGTAAAAACGGTGGAAGAAGACAGGCCTGAACCCCACCTTTTCATTTTTTGGCTTAATTGCTAAGTATGATTATCCTGTAGTTCTTGTCTAGTCCTTGATTGCATGGGTAGGGAGCTACAGAAGACTGCTGAAGAAATCACAGACTCTGAAAATTAAAAGCCAAAGTCAGAGGAGCTTGGTAACTTTTCTTTTTAAACTGTTTGTTAATTATGACTTAGGAATTCTCAAAGAAGTGGAAAATCTCCTAGGCATTCTTGGTGACATGTTTTTCTTCTCTTTCAGTCTTGAAGTAAATTGTCTAAGATAAAGATGAGAAATTAGAAAAGTAAGTTTAAGATTACTCAGTTCCTAAATAAAAAAAGTTTCAGTATACAATAGAGAGAAGAAGTAGGATGATGGAGTGGAAAGACTCAGCTCAAATGTCACCCAACTCTTTGAAATGTTACCTGAACCTTCCCAGGCAGAGTTAGTTACTCTAACTTCTGTGCTTCCATTGCATATATTTCTCTGTTTTTAACATAAATCACATTATATTGTAATTATTAATTTGTCTTTTATTAGTGAATGCTCCTTAATTGTCAAGGTGACCTTTTTAGTTTTTGCATTTCATGATCAACACAGAACATGCTTTAAAAATAATTCAATAAAATTATAGACTGTGGGTTTATCTATAAGCATAAATACTGCCACCACCACCAAAAATGCCCTTAAAATACAGCTTGGGGATAAGAGAATGTGTCCAATGTGGGAGACCCGGGTTCGATCCCTGGGTTGGGAAGATCCTCTGGAGAAGGAAATGGCATCCACTCCAGTATTCTTGCCTGGAGAATCCCATGGACTGAGAAGCCTAGTAGGTTACAGTCCACAGGGTCGCAAAGAGTCGGACACGACTGAGCGACTTCACCTCACCTCACCTCAAGATAGTGCATATTCATGTAACTTTCATAAGTGAACTACTCATAAATATTTTCTCTTCTTTCATGTACTTATAGTGTGTACATATTAAAACTTAGTAGGTTCTATTGTGATTAATACAGTCAATAGGTAATTAATTTTAAGAAGTTAGTATTATTGGTAGTAATGCTTGCAACTGTGGCTGTTTCATGAATTACCTGGTAAGGCACGACTTTGGTAACTACTCTTCTAATAGGTCAAACAAAAACTTTCCTTTGTTTTGTCACAACACAGAGAGGTGAGCTAAGTTATCTATGTTATCTCCATTTAAAAACAACCCCCCACATTAGGCTCTTAGTTTTAAGAAAATATTTTTAGTAGTCAAATACGTTTTGAATGCATCTGACATATCTTAGTCATTCACCCACTAAAAGGTGGTACCAGATTGTTATCAACCAAGGGCTGTTGTGCCCAGGCAGCAAGTCAAACTCTGGCAGGGGTGTTAGCATCAAAGTAAGAATTTATTTGCAGGGCACCAAGCAAGGAGAATGAGCAGCTCATGAACTTTCTTCTGATTGTTTGGTGCTAAGGTAACAGGAGGATGTTTCGGGAATGTCAACCGTCTGGTTATAATCAGCCTGGGGTCTGTGTGCTCTTGCCCAGTATGTAGTCACCTTCTTCCACCTGGGTAGGAGTCTTAGTTTCTACAGAGTGCTCACGGATATACACCAGATTGTTATTCATGTCCCTCAGGAGAAACCTTGAGATCCCTGTGACACTACTTGAGCCTACTGTTTGGAACTCCTTGAAGGCCTAGAAGATTTTTTTTTTCTTTTTTTTTTTTCCCCAAGTAACAGGAACACAGAGGGGCTTTTGTACCCAGGAATACTCCACAGGGTCCTGGTTGGTTTCAGTATCCTCTTTTCTTTATACTTCTCAGTCCTGAGGGTAACAGGGGCAGGACAAGAAAGGAAATAAAGCTTTGGATAAAGACGTTAGTCATAAACCCTATCTGGTTTATGTTTACCCAGTGCTTTTTTTTTTTTTAATATCAATTTTTTGTGTGTTTAAACTCCTTAGTTCTTATCAGTGAGTTCAAGACTTGCTGAATAGAAGATTGTCACATTCTTCTTACTTGTAACTTGTGAGCTGAGTGCCATCTGTGAGTGTAGTCTTTCTTATATCAACTTATGGGAAGGTTCAGAACACAAGTCCACATTATCCTCCTGTTACTTTTCCATTGCCATGTTCTTGTTGTAAAGGTTATTCAAGCAGGAATACCTGATGGTATATAGGTATCTCCAGGTTCTGCTTTGAATGGAATTCTGTTTTACCTTTATACTGATTGTTTGCTTTGAAAGCTGCTTGAGTTAGAATTACTTTGTAGTAGAGAAGAGAATGGTTGGCATAGATCCCAGCTTCTCCAGGGCAGAGGCTAGTATGCAAATTTTCCCAGATCTTCACATTTCAATAAAGCCTTCTTTTCTCCCTTTAACACACACAAAACAGACTGTTAAGGGGACAGCCAAGATCTGCCCTAAGCCTTGAAGACAAAATAAGGTCGATGCCACTCTTTTCCCAAAATACCATCAATTGTAGATGCTCCCATCAATGGAGGGGAAAAGCAGATCCCTTCTATTGCACAGTGCAGCCTCTGCTATAAATGTACCAAGAAGATTAAAACTACCATAATTAGTTTCCTCAGGCTCAGCTTCAGTTCTTGCTTTCATTTTGTAGTTGAAACTTCTCTAAATCAGCGTTGCTTTTGGCTGATTGAGCAGTTTACTTTCTTTTAAAGTGTAGCATGTTAGGGATATCTGCTTGAGTCTGTATTGTAGTTTGTTTTAATGGAGTACATAATAAGATATGCTAAATGTGAAAAATATTTCTCATTTCATTGTTGATTTTGCTAATGGAAAAAGTCTATTGAAACAAATTGATAGAAGGCATACTTGCTTAGTCCCAGAGAATTAAGCCCAAATATCATCATGCTGACTCACTGATTCACATACTACTTTTTATAAGGTTGTCTGTTCGTATCTTTATTTCATTTTAGTGACTGTATATCATGCCAGAGGTGTTTACATACAGATTGCTCCATAAGTACACGTTGCTAGTAAATTCTGAGGTACAGCTGCTTAGAAGCGAAGATTTTTGGATTACATTAGAATTAATGGCCCTATATGATGAGATAACAAACCTGGAAGCTTTTATGAAACTTCATGAATAGGGACAAAAGGTTGAATACATGATGGAAAAAATATGTATTTTTTTCTTCTGTCCTCATTTAGTGAGTCTAAACCACTGAAGGCATTTTTCTGAATTGTTCTTCTTTCCCAATTAGTTATATAGGGATTTACAGGGAGAAATCTTGAGAGAAAGAGTATAGATTATACATGTGCTGTGGTAGTGATTTTACACTTCAGGAGTAAACTGGATATAAAGAATCTAAAGACTTTTCCTCCACTGTTAATACCTAAGACAGATTGGTGTCTTATGTTTGTTGCTTAAGTTATACTAAATAGCAGGAAGAGCCTCTCCATATCATTATTAATATTCTTTTATTACAGTATTCTCTGAAGGAATTAAACTTCCTGTAGTAATATATGTTGGTTGACTCTTTAATGGGGGCAATATAGTATAATAAAAATGAGCAGGTGCAGCCACCTAATTAATGGTTATGTAATTTAAGAAAAACCCATAGTGGTCTGCTTTTGAAAAGAAAAACTTGTGTGATTTTATATTAAAATACTTGATATAATTGTCTATATGTTAAATTGTCTTTAATTTTCTTTTGAGACTTTTCCCCCAACCCCCATTCTCAGATGTTCTGGTTCTTTCTTTGATTGTATGTCACAAACTGAACCTTTGCACATTCATTGAAGATGTTTTCTGAATATTTTCATAAGTGGACTTAAGATTCTTCCCTTACTTACAGTTCTTATTTTTAACATAATTTTGCAAGTAATTTACTTCCATCCAGTCACTTGGGAAAAACTGTCCGTAAACATTTTTCTTTGCCTTTTTTAATGGTTGTCTTAGAGTTTGCAATATACATTTACAACTAATTTAATTAACCTTGAATTAACACTGTTTTGCTTTACAGATAATAATAAAATAGCACAAATTCCTCCCTTCCTTTCCTTGTCTCTTGTATCATTACAGTCATTCATTTCATTGTAAATAAAGATACACATTCACATCATCATACTTTATTTAATGCATTGTTGCTATTATTATTTTAAATAAGCTTATCTGTTAGATTAGATAAAAATAAGAAAATGAATTCCCTGGTGGTCCTATGGTCAGGATTCTGCACTTCCACTGCAGGGAACACAATCCCTGATAGGGGAACTAAGATCCCCCCATGCCTCTCAGTGCCGCTAAAAAAAAAAAAGAATAAGAAAAATAAAAGTTTTTATTTTACCTTCACTTCTTCTCTAGTGGTCTTTTATTCTTTATATAGATTCAAGTTTCTGACCTATTAGCATTTTCCTTCTTTCTAAAGAACTTCTTTTAATTTGCTAGACATGTATACTGAAAACAAATTCCCTCAAATTTCTGTCAGAGAAAGTCTGTTTCTTCATTTTTAAAGAATAATTTCACAGGTTGCAGAATTCTGGCTGTTTTTTTTTTTTTTCCCTTCTAACACTTTACGTATTTTACTCCACCCTCTTCTTGCTTGCACAATGTCTGAAGAGAAGTTGGATATAATTTTTATTTTTGCTCATCTGTAGTTAAGAGGACAGTTTTTTATATTTTGGTTAGCCTGTACCTCTAGATTGTAAACAGACTTCTCTGGCAGGTCAGTGGGACTTCACTAGGACTTCCCTGGTAGGTCAGTGGTTAAGAAACCACCTTGCAGTAGAGGGGGCACAGCTTCAGTCCCTGGTTGGGGAACTAAGATCGCACATGATGCAGAGCAACTGGAGAGCCCACAAGCTCTGGAACCTGAGTGCCACAACTAGAGAATCTGTGCGAAGCAATGGAAGATCTGCCTGATACAGTGAAGCCCCCACGTGCTGCAGCTAAGACCCAATGCAGACAAACATTTAAAACAAAAAACCCAAATACTTCTGGGTGCCTCCTCCTCTCTCAGGTAGAACAGGATGGCTAGAGTGGACTAGAGTTGGATATTTCCCATTGGTTTGTAAGAAGATAAAATTGTGAATTTCCATTTATATCTCAGCTTTTGTTGCATGCAGAGTAGTTTCAAAATTAGGCTTTGATAAATCCCAGCAGGTTAAGCTCTGGTTAATAGTTTCTCCTGAGGGCAGACCTTGTTAGAAACAGAATGATCTGGCATATTTCAAAATGGTTCCTTTCCCTCTCTGCAGGAATTAAGAGGGAATTTTTCTCATTGTGCCAACCTAGTGGAGATCCAGAAGATAAAACTCATAAAAGTTTGTGGGAATCACAGTAATTGAGTTCTCCTGGAGTTTTCAACTCTCAAACTGGTCTACATTGAGCCTCCAGCAGTTTATCACTTGAGTTGAGATTTCCCTACCCTAGCACTCACTCGTTCCACCAGGGTTTCTGCTCTGGTAAATGATTCTCCATCAGTCACTTCAGTTTTGGGGCCTGTAGTTTACTCTCTGACCTTGTGTCTATTATGGATATAATTGTTTACTCTTTCCATTTAACTTTTCACATGTTGTTAGGATAGAATGTTAACCTCCATGCTGCTGCTAAGTCACTTCAGTCGTGTCCAACTCTGTGCGACCCCATAGATGGCAGCCCACCAGACTCTGCCATCCCTGGGATTCTCCAGGCAAGAACACTGGAGTAGGTTGCCATTTCCTTCTCCAATGAATGAAAGTGAAAAGGGAAAGTGAAGTCGCTCAGTCGTATGCAACTCTTCACGACCCCATGGACTGCAGCCTACCAGGCTCCTCCATCCATGGCATTTTCCAGGCAAGAGTACTAGAGTGGGGTCCTATCCCCTTCTCTAGTTAACCTCCATACTTCTCCATAAATCTTTTTTTTTTTAACTCTATTCAATTTTTAAAAAAATATAATTTCCTTTATTTATTTAAGGTGCTCCAGGTCTTAGTTGTGGCATGTGGGGTCTAGTTCCCTGACCAGGGATTAAACCTGGACCCCCTACATTAAGCGCACAGGGTGTTATCCACTGGACTACCAGGGAAAAGTGAAAGTCACTCAGTTGTTTCCCATTCTTTGCTACCCCATGAACTATACAGTCCATGGAATTCTTGAGGCCAGAAAACTGGAGTGGGTAGCTGTTCTCTCCTCCAGGGGCTCTTGCCACCCCAGGAATCGAACCCAGGTCCCACACATTGCAGGCGGATTCTTTACCAGCTGAGCCGCAAGGGAAGCCCAAGAATACTGGAGTGGGTAGCCTAGTCCTTCTCCAGTGGATCTTCCCCACCTAGGAATCAAACTGAGATCTCCTGCATTGCAGGCAGGTTGTTTACCAACTGAGATATCAGGGAAGCCCAGACTACCAGGGAAGTCCCTCCATAACTCTTTGATCAACAAACATTATAATAGTGTGTATGCATGCATGCTCAGCTGATTCAGTCATGTCTAACGCTTTGCGATGCCATGGACTGTATCCCACCAAGGTCCTGTGTCCATGGGATTCTCCAGGCAGAATACTGGAGTGGGTTGCTGTGCCCTCCTCCAAGATATCTTCCTGGCCTGGGCATTGAACCTGCATCTCCTGCATTGAAGGCAGATTCTTCACCCACTGAGCCACCTGGAAAGCCCAGAAGTGTGTATAATTGGTTTGTAAGAAGATAAAATTGTGAATTTCCATTTATATCTCAGCTTTTGTTGCATGCAGAATAGTTTCAAAATCTGCCATGTACTAGGATGATAGGATCTTTCTGGCACATATCATGTAAAAAATGAATATATAAGCTCCTAAGGCACATTACTGTTTTAGTGGATTCCAGTAAACTACTTTGAATAACTTTTCCTGTGTTGAAATTGTTATCTATAGAGTGTAACTTTAAAGCTTTCCTTTGTTCAAGTGCTCTTTTTTATAGCATGTAATAAGGCTATCCTTTCCTGTTTATTAAGTACATGACAAGTTAATTTCAGAATCTCTTACAGCAAGAATGATGAAAATACCCTACTGTATTTCTGTTGACAGGGTAGTTCTGTAACTGAAATTATGTGCTGTAATTCTCCAAACACACAACTTGAGGATTTGAACAAAACATCCTGTTCTTGGTTCCAAAATCTTAAGTTATGAGCACATAACCTTCACTATGTTTGTTTGTTGTCAGTACCAATTAAATAATAATTTAAACTATCTTTTCGTTTTTTTGACGTCCCCGTGAAGTCCCCTGAACCGCCAGAGAAGTCCCAGTTTATAGTCTCTAGAATTTTGTGGAAATTTTTTTTGAGATTCTGTTGTTATGGTTTGTGCGTTGCAGATATCTTTCATTCAGTGATCAAAACAGAATTTTAATTTTATCATCCTGTGCTGTCAAGTATTTATGTCTGATGTGTGAGATACAGAAGTAGCATATTTAATATTTTGTTCTGAGCAGAGTGAGATTTTAGGAACAAGTTTTTCAAGAAAATGTTTTCTCAAAAGGAACTGAGGAAATCTCAAAAAAAATTTTTGTCATCAACTTAGAGGTTATTGGCAATTGGTAGAAGTACTTCAGAAAGCTTATTCAAATATGAGTGAGTGAGTGAAGTCGCTCAGTCGTGTCCCAACTCTTTGGGACCCCATAGACTGTAGGAGCCTACCAGGCTCCTCCATCCATGGGATTTTCCAGGCAAGAGTACTGGAGTGGATTGCCATTTCCTTCTCCAGAGGATCTTCCTGACCCAGGGATTGAACCCAGGTCTTCCACATTGTAGGCAGATGCTTTACCGTCCGAGCCACGAGGGAAGTCAAATGTTAGGACTCATGAATCTTCTCCATAAAGACAATTTTTTTTAAGGTTAAAAAAAATATTTATTGGCTGCACTGGGTCTTCTTCACTGCAGCATGCAGAGTCTTTAATTGCAGCATGCAGGATTTTTTTTCTAGTTGAGGCATATGGGATAGTTCCCTGACTGGTGATGGAACCCAGGCCCCTTTGGGAACACAAAGTCTTAGCCAACTGGATCACCGGTGAAATCCCCATAAAGACATTGTAAGGCTTTTTTTTTTTTTTTTTGGAATGAGAATAACCCTTGTTTTAGATATTTTGTTCTCCTCTAACATTTTCTTCTTTTTTATACTATTTACTATGTCCAGAATAAAGTTGAATTATAATGAATAAAGGTGATTTATTTTGGAGTTTCTCTCATGAAATTTTGAGCTATATAGACATTTTTCTTTAATTAATTTTCACACAATGTCAAGAGTTTCCAAAGAGGAATTTTCCTAAAAGATTCAAGGATTGCTAAGAGTTAAATATTTCACTTAAAGGCTAGTATTAATATGTTTAATGTTGTTTAGCTTAGTGTACTAAAATTTTAGGAAAATTAGAATTATGACATAAATGCAATTCTTATTCTCTTATATGATATTTTAAGTATTAATTCATGATCTTTTGTTTATTTATTTATTGACTACACCATGTGGCATATAGGATCTTAGCTCCTGGACCAAAGATCAGCCCCATGCCCCCTACAGTGCTGGAAAGTGAAGTCTTAACCACTGGAACACCAGGGAAGTCCCCGTGATATCTTTTACAAGGAGATAGTTTAAATTATTTTTATAATTTTTTTCATGTCTCCCTGTTTGTAGGTTACCCTTTAATTAGATTCTGTGAATATATTTATAGAGGTCTCATTTGTTTTTCTTCTCTGTACTTCTTGGCAGTCACTCATAATAATGGCAAAATATGAAACCCCTGATTTAAAAATCACACATACTTCCTTTTACTAGTGATTTTGAACATTTTTTTCTTGTTCTTCTAATCAGTTCTCTTTGAATTGTCTTTCCATATATTTGCTTGTGTTTTATTTGAGATACTGGAGGACTTTTTTGTTTTATTTTTTAAACTGCATCTGAGTCTTTTCCTTTATATATATATCTTGTTATTAATGCCTTTCTCCCAGAAAGATTACCTCAAGATAGAGAAGAACTAAAAGTTTACCTACAATTTATTCTAGCCCCTTCAAGGTGGGAAGTTGGGACTGGGACTCTTCAAGGTCTGTACCCTCAGTGACCCAGCTCTTAAGAAGGGCTCAGAATTGGAAATGAAAAAACAAGAAAGTTATTGATCATGAAAAGCAACAGGAGGTAGACACAGCTAACAGCAGGATTAAATTTTGCAGGAACTTCAAATAATATATTTGTTGGATAAAGAATATAAAGTAAGTTTGTTTGGAATGATTAAAGACTTAAAAGAAGAATAAGCCTTTAAAAAATGACCAGCCAGATTTTCAAAAAGAAGCCGATGTCATATATTTTCTAGATAAGAAAAACTGTATTTTCTTGATGAAGAATGCATTCATTGACATTTAAAACTCAGTGAATAATTTAAGTGTCTAATTTAGACACAGCTGTGGAGAGAATAGTAAACCAGAAAATAACATTGAGAAAATACCACTGTGGGCTTCCGAAATGGCTCAGTGGTAAAGAATCCGCCTGCCAAGCAGGGGACACAGATTTGATCCCTCGGTTGGAAAGATCCCCTAGAGAAGGAAATGGTAACCCAGTATTTTTACCTGGCAGATCCCATATACAGAAGAGCCTGATGGACTCCAGCTACGATTCATAGGGTTGCAGAGTCAGACACAACTTAGCAAGTAAACAACCACCATCAGTCACCTCATTAAAAGGATGGAGGGTGAAACAATAGTACATGAGCTTGGGAAACAGAGACGTGTTAAAGCACCCACGGGGACAAATAGAAGAAGAAAAATATCAGTTGTGTAAAAGTGAAATTAGAAGCATCACATGTAAAACAGTGGGAAAGGAAGAATAAAATGGAAATGAGCAAGATTCAAAAGGTTGGGAGTGTGATATATATGAAAAAAAAAAGAAATACAATATATGTGTAACTGAGATCTTTAAAGAAGAAGGCAGAAATTTTAAATGTATCAGTAGAGCAAAGAACCTCTTTGTGAACCAGGTGAAAGGATCGAATTACTCCCGAGGATAAAATTCAAGATGTTCTCAAACATCAAATCCAGAACCAAAGAACAGTGGGACAAAATCCATAATGTCCTCAAACTGGACAGTTTCATCTATACCAAAATGATAATGACAGACATTTTTGAACACCTCATTCTTCAGGAAATTTTAGAAAGCAACCTTCAGTCTTTTTGTTAGCCACAAAGGAATGTAACATGTTTAGTTGCTCAGTTGTGTCCAACTCTTTTCAACCGCTTGGACTGTAGTCTGCCAGGCTCTTCTGTCCATGGGGATTCTCCAGGCAAGAATATTGCAGTGGGTTGCCATGTCCTCCTTCAGGGGATCTTCCCAACCCAGGGATTGAACCCAGATCTTCCACACTGCAGATAAATTCTTTACCAGCTAAGTCACCAGGGAAGCACAAACAATGTAGAAATGAGAGAGAAAATGAAAGTCATTTAAGTATATACTGATGTCTTCATTTAATATAGTAGGATTCAGACAGTGTCAATTGTTAAAACTGATACTGTAAAAAACTGGTGTAGTAAAAAAAAAACTATAAATATGTGTCTAATTGAATAATGAGGCAGCAGTGGGAAGAGAATGCTGATTTAATCATTGCTAATAATGTCAGCAAATATTGAAGGCTAAGTAATCACTGCAGATGGTGACTGCAGCCGTGAAATTAAAAGATGCTTACTCCTTGGAAGAAAAGTTATGACCAACTTAGATAGCATATTCAAAAGCAAAGACATTACTTTGCCGACTAAGGTCCATCTAGTCAAGGCTATGGTTTTTCCTGTGGTCATGTATGGATGTGAGAGTTGGACTGTGAAGAAGGCTGAGCGCCGAAGAATTGATGCTTTTGAACTGTGGTGTTGGGGAAGACTCTTGAGAGTCCCTTGGACTGCAAGGAGATCCAACCAGTCCATTCTGAAGGAGATTAACCCTGGGATTTCTTTGGAAGGAATGATGCTAAAACTGAAGCTCCAGTACTTTGGCCACCTCATGTGAAGAGTTGACTCATTGGAAAAGACCCTGATGCTGGGAGGGATTAGGGGCAGGAGGAGAAGGGACGACCGAGGATGAGATGGCTGGATGGCATCACGGACTCAATGGACGTGAGTCTGAGTGAACTCCGGGAATTGGTGATGGACAGGGAGGCCTGGCGTTCTGCGATTCATGGGGTCGCAAAGAGTCAGACACGACTGAGCGACTGAACTGAAACTGAAGTACAAGTTACTCTTTTATACTTCTCTGGAGCACAAGTATACATGTCTCAGACTTTTTAATGGAGCAGAAAAATAAGCACATTATGTGCCGTTTAAACAAAATGTCAGTCTATGAAAGGTCAAAGTAAAAAATATGGTATAACTAATTCACTTTATAGAAACTAACACAGCATTGTAAATCAGCTGTACTCCTATAAAGAATTTTTTTAAAGTAACAATATATGATGATGTGCTATTAGTCTATCAGGGTTGTCATAACAAAATATCACAGGCCAAGTAGTTTAAAATCATGAATTTATTTTATCATTTACTGTCCGTTAGTTTCTGATGAAGGCTTTTTTCCTGGCTTCACTGTGTCCTCCCATGGCCAAGTGCAGGTGTCTGCAACCTCCAGGCCACAGACCTGTTACCTCCTGTCTCGTTGGCAGCATTAGATTAGAGATAAAGCACACAAAAAATGGAACGCGCTTGAATCATCCAGAAATCATCCCCACCCGCCTCCGCCCCTGACTCCTGGTCAATGGAAAAACTGTCTTCCTTAAAATTGGTCCCTGGTGCCAGAATGGTTGGGGACCGCTGGCCAAGTGCAACGAAAGAAATATCTGCGCTCTCTTGCTTGTAAAAGGGTATCATTTTTATTGGATTAGAGCCCCAACTTTTTGACCTCATTTAACCTTAAGTCCTCCAAAGGAGGACTTCTCTAAGTTCAATCACATGAGCGTCAGGACTGTGACATTTGAATTCAAGGTTATACAATTCAGTCAATAACAGATGGACACTCCCAAAAATTGAACATGTGGTAAACTACCACAAGAAGTAAAGAATAATATCTTCTAATGACAATGCAGAAAAACTAGTAAAATCAATAGTGAAAAATTTTATGGTCTTGAACTTACTAGATCTCAGAATTTGTCAATGTATGGCAAAACCAATACAGTATTGTAAAGTAAAAATAAAAATTTTTTTAAATTAAAAAAATCCTTGTATGTTGAATATTAAAAAAAGAAAATTAACAAAATAACTTTCTTAAATTTTTATTTTTATATTTTTATTTATATTTCTGTGTTTTTGGCTATGCTACACAGGCTTTTCTCTACTTGGGGCAAGTGGGGGCTCTTCAGTTGTAGTGTGCAGGCTTCTCGTTGCGGTGGCTTCTCTTGCTGCAGAGCATAGGCTTTAGGGCGCTTGGGCTTCAGTGGTTTCAGCTCCTTGGCTGTAGAGCACAGGCTCAGTAGTTGTGGCACGTGGGCTTAGTTGCTCTGTGGCATGTGGAATCTTCCTGGACCAGGGATCAAACCCGTCTCCTGCTTGTGTCAGGCAGACTCTCTACCACTGAGCCACCAGGGAAGTCCAACAAAATAACTGTTTATTTTCATGGAAAGCTGTAGTTAAAGGAGCAATACCTTTAAATGTTGAAAGAAAATAATAAAAATAAATGGAATAAATCATCCCACTCTGTAGTTACCAAGAGAACAGAATCATCCTAAGAAAAGAAGACTGAGAAACCTGAAGGCATAAGTGAACTAGTAGATGAAGGCAGTAACTATCTAAATGGTGGTTCCTTTGTGGGGAAATAAAACATACTTGGTAAGTCTAACCCAGAAATAAAGAAAAATTAGGGAAAACAATATATAAAATATGTAGTGGTAAAAGTCTTAATAATTCCAGATACAGTAGAAGTTAAAACTGTAAAAAATTTATCTGCTTAATTATAAATGCAAATAAGTGTGAAAAGGAAAAGTGATCTTTGGGAAAAAGATATCTGAGTTCAGAAATCAGAACATTTTAACTGACCAATCACCATAAATATAATAGAGAAGACCCTCAAAAGGCTACTACCCTTGTTAGAAAATGCTGGTCTTAGATGACTTTGGTTTAATTCTATACATCTTTAGGAAAAGAAAGTTTCAAAATTAAGTTAAACATTTCAGAGCATAAAAAAGGGAGGAATGTGAGTATAAAATTAATCCTAAAGATTCTCAAGGCTGGGAGCTGACTGTGGCTCAGATCATGAATTCCTTGTTACAAAATTCAGACTTAAATTGAAGAAAGTAGGGAAAACTGCTAGTCCATTCAGGTATGACCTAAATCAAATCCCTTAACGATTATACAGTGGAAGAGACAAATAGATTCAAAGGATTAGGTCTGATAGAGTGCCTGAAGAACTATAGACAGAAGTTTGTAACACTGTACAGGAGGCTGTGATCAAAACCAGCCTCAAGAAAAAGAAATGCAAAAAGGCAAAATGGTTGTCTGAGGAAGCCTTACAAATAGATAAGAAAAGAAGAGAAGCGAAAGGCAAAGGAGAAAAGGAAAGATATACTCATCTGAATGCAGAGTTCAAAGAATAACAAGGAGAGATAAGCCTTCCTGAGTGATCAGTGGCGAGAAACAGAGGAAAACAATAGAATGGGGAAGACTGGAGATCTCTTCAAGAAAGTTAGAAATACCAAGGGAACATTTCATGCAAGGATGGCACAGTAAAGGACAGAAACGGTAAGGACCTAACAGAAGCAGAAGATATTATGAAGAGGTGGCAAGAATACATAAAAGAGCTATACAAAAAAGATCTTAATGATCCAGATAACCATGATGGTGTGATCACTCAGCTAGAGCCAGGCATCCTGGAGTGCGAAGTCAAGTGGGCAAGGAAGCAACTCTGACCAAAGCTAGTGGAAGTGATGATATTCTAGCTGAGCTATTTCAAAATAATCCTAAAAGCTGATGCTGTTAAAGTGCTGCACTCAATATGCCAGCAAATTTGGAAAAACTCAGCAGGGGCCATAGAACTGGAAAAGGTCTGTTTTCCTTCCAGGCCCCAAAAAGCAATGCCAAAAAATGTTCAAACTACCGCACAATTGAACTCACTTCACATGCTAGCTAGCAAGGTAATGCTCAAAGTCTTTCAACTAGGCTTCAACAGTATGTGAACTGAGAACTTCCAGTTGTATAAGCTGGATTTAGAAAAGGCAGAGAAACCAGAGATCATATTACCAGCATCCGTTAGATTATAGAAAAAGCAAGAGAATTCCAGGAAAGCATCTACTTCTGCTTCATTGACTACGCCAAAACCTTTGACTGTGGATCACAACAAACTGGAAAATTCTTAAAAGACATAGGAATACCAGACCACTTTATTCTGTCTCCTGCGAAACCCATATGCAGGTCAGGAAGCAACAGTTCAGACCTTACATGGAACAACTGGTTTAATATCACAGATTTTTTCCAACCTTAGTCTTTTGTCTTCTTTTATGCTCTGATTTTCTCCATAGCACATTTCACTATCTGATATTCTCAATGTTTTACCTTTTTATTGCCTCTTGCCATTCTTATGCATTATAATGAAATTTCTGTGTTGAAGGGAAATTTTTTTTTGTTGCTGTTATTCCTAGCATTTAAACAGAAGGTACTTTAAAACTATTTGTTGAAAAAATGAATTACTGATGAAGCAAGAAGTTCAAGATTATAAAGTAGATAAAATCAGTAGTGTTTTTGAATACCATCAGTTTAGAATTAAGAAATGTAACAAAAAAATTATTCACAGTAATAACATTGTTTATAAAATATTCAGAAATAAACTTGACAGCAAGTGTTTAGGAGCTGTATGAATGAAATTATCAATATCTAGTAACACCAATAAGCTTGACTAAATAGATAAATTTACTTTAGTTATTGTGGAGCCAAAGTTAATGTTGAGATATCTTTTTTCCTATTTTAATATATAAAATTAATGCTACTTGGAGTTTTCAATATTTTATATGAACTTCAAGGTCATCTAGAAGTATACATATGCAGAAATAACCAGGAAGACTTATGACAATGTTCTAAAAAGTAATGGTTATGGCTGTACAATTCTATGAATATACCAAAAACTTGCATTTGTGCTCAGAAAGGGTAAGTTTTATGTTATGTGAATTATATCTCAATAATGTATAAATAACCAAGGAATTCCTATAGGATTACAAAAAGTCAAATTTTTTTTAAGTATTAAAACATACTGTAAATTTCTAGTGTCAACATATTATATTGTATTAATGGCTCAGGAATAAACATAAATCACTCAGTCGTGTCTGACTCTTTGAAACCCCATGGGCTATAGCCTACCAGGCTCCTCTGTTCATGGGATTTTCCAGGTAAGAGTACTGGAGTGGGTTGCCATTTCCTTCTCCAGAACGTAAGTGTAAAAGAAGCAAAATGGAGAGCTTAGACCTAAATATAAATAAAAATATGTGATAAATGTATTTTAAGTCAGTGAATATGAAATGAGAAATGGAAAAACTGTTAGAACAATAGACAAAACCTTTTCAGGTAAAAGTTATTCCCCTACTGTAGATTGTGTTTTAAAAATCCAAAATAGATAAATAATTTAAAAGTAAGAATGAGACCATAAAAACATTCATTGAAAATGTGGTGAAGATTGTCATCAATAGGAGGATGTGATCGTTTCAGTTATGCTATGAAAACCAAACTATAAAGCTAAAGAGACTATTTTATCCAGTACAATGGTTAAGAGCTTGAGCTCTGAAATCAGACTATGTTTAAAGCATATTTTAATCACTTAATGATTAAGTGACTTTGGCCAGGTGACCTAGTTTCTAAACTATATTCCCTTGTTTAAAAGTAAATAAATTTAATGAGGATAATTACATTAACCACATCATATGGTTGTTTGGATCAAATGACAGATTGTGTGGTAGTACAGTTTTTCATATGTTTTTGAATGCATTGAACTTCTTTTTAAGAAAAATAATAGGAAGTAGAAAGACAGCCAGTAAACTGAGAGAGAAATGTGCAACATCAGAGAAACATCTCCTATTTCAAGAATATTAAAGGCTCTTCTAAATGTGCTGTGCTTAGTTGCTCAGTCATGTCCAACTCTCTGTGACCCCAAGGACTGCAGCCCACCAGGCTCTTCTGTCCATGAGATTCTCCAGGCAAGAATACTGGAGTGGGTACCATTTTCTTCTCCGGCTCTTCTAAATAAGAAATGATACACTCCACAATTTAGAAAAATGACATAGGTCAAGACCTTCAACAGCTATTACACTGCTGAAAAAATATACAAGGACAGCAAAATCACATACCAAAAAATGCCTTGTTCAGAATACCAGGCAGTAAGTGAAATGTAAATAGAAATGCCTCAAAAGTGTGTCTTAAACAAGTTGTGAAACCTTAAACACTGATAATGGGAGTAAAAAAATATTTTCTTTACATTTAGCACATTGGCATTTCACAAAAAGAAAACTCACATAGCTTAATGGGAAAATATTACAAGCCATATAAGAATACAAACCAAAAGTAGAAAAAAAAAAAAAAAGAAAAGAGTCAATAGATGAGTATAGACCTCGCAACCAAAGAGGTGGAAATATTGAAACCATCTGAAAGATTTTGAAATGGTTTTTGGGCAAAAGATAACCATTTGATTAAAAACAGGACAATAAGGATTTGAAATGAACCAAATAGTAATTAATGACATTTGAAATGAAAACTCAGTGCATTTATTGGAACAGTAAATGAGAGAATATTGTTTTCTGGAGATAGATATAACCAAATCACCCACTTGTCAAGGTTTGGGATCATTAAGATTGACATGAATACCATCAGTCTGATGTTTAATTTCAGAATTCTCAGAAGCAAGGTTGTCATTTGTTACTGCTTCTGCCATAAAGAATATCATTAAGTCATAAGATGTTATCTTGGGTTACAGATACAGTGTTTATAATACTCTGAATTTTTATAATAATAAACTTTTTCCCATTAAAAAATCTTGATACAGAGCTGTCTTATTTGTATAATTATTAATTGTATATATTTTTTGCTATGACAAACCTAGACAGCATATTAAGAAGCAGAGACATTACTTTGTTGACAAAGGTCTGTCTAATCAAAGCTATGGTTTTTCCAGTAGTCTTGTATGGATGTGAGAGGTGGACCATAAAGAAGGCTGAGCACCAAAGAATTGATGCTTTTGAACTTGGTGTTGGAGAAGACTCTTGAGAGTCCCTTGGACTGCAAGGAGATCCAAACAGTCCATTCTAAAGGAAATCAGTCCTGAATATTCATTGGAGGGACTGATGCTGAAGCTCCCAATACTTTGGCCACCTGATGTGAAGAACGGACTCATTAGAATAGACCTGGATGCTGGAAAAGATTGAAGGCAGGAGGAGAAAGGGACAACACAGGATGAAATGGTTGGATGACCTCACCAGCTCAATGGACATGAGTTTGAGCAAGCTCCGGTAGATGGTGAAGGACAGGAAAGCCTGGTGTGCTGCAGTCCATGGGGTTGCAAAGAGTCAGAGACAACTGAGCAGCTGAACAGCAACAACAGACACACCCTTCGACCAAGCAGTTCCACTTTTAGCAGTTAATCTGAATGAAATAATTGGATGAATAGGCAGAGATTTATATAATTAGATGTTCATTATCATATTACTTACAATAACAAATAGGCAAGGGACTTTCCTGGTGGTCTAGTGGTTGAGAATCTGCTTGCCAATGCAGCAGACAAAGGTTCTTTCCCTCATCTGGAAAGATTCCCCCATGCTGTGGAACAGCTAAGCCCTTGTGCCACAACTATTGAGCCAGTGTATAGCCTGCGAGCCACAGCTGCTGAGCATGAGCTCCTAGAGCCTGTGCTCCACAGCAAGAGAACTTACCTCAGTGAGAAGCCTGTGCACTGCGGTAAAGAGTAGGCCTTGCTTGCTGCAACTAGAGAGTGCCCACATGAAGCAACGAAGACCCAGTGCAGCCATAAATAAATCTTTTTTGGGGGAAAAAAGTGTCAGGAGAAGAATTTAAATTAAAAAATAAATAGCCAAAAATTGTTTTAAAAGTAGCCAGTGTGAGTTTGATTTTATTAATTTTGAACTATTATGAAACCATTAAAATTGATAGACCGACTCTTGATTTATTTGCATAAAAAGGCATCTTCCTTGTATTATTCCAGTGGGATATGAAACCACAATCATTTTGGCCCCATTTTTAAGAAAGAATGACATGTGTTTATTTGAGTGTATTATGAAGTATCTGAAATGTAAAACTTTATCTATAGATGATAGTATTTATACCTTCTCTTTTCTAGTGAGAATACTTTTATCTTTGATTTCAAGTTGAAAAAAATTATATGCTGGAAATGATGTTTTGATACAGTATCCTTTTCATTGGAAAATAATATACTCTTAAAATTGATACCTCTTACCCTTAGTTGTCATTTTAAGAGATTCTTAGAATTGTAAGAGTGTAGTACCACCAATACCAAATGTAGTTTTCAACATATTATTCTCTTTTACTCAGTTTATTCAGTATCAGTATTTGGAAGAAAAAACTCTTTGAAACCAAATTATCTGTGTTTTCTGTTTTATTTTTATTTTTCCCTTCTTTAGTCATAGACCATTTACTAATAGTTACTGTGGAATACTAACTAGTTTAGTTAATCTGAGACATTTATTTCTGACAAAGGTGAAAAACCAGATTTCAAAATAGTCTTTTAGCAGTTTACAGGAACCAGATTTTTTTACTTTTCTTTTAGACAGAATTTTAAAAATACCTTGTTGAAATGTAACATAAATATAAGTGTAACAACTCAGTGAATTTTCACAAATTCAGCCACCTCTTGTAACCAATATTCAGTTTAACAAATAAAACTTTACCAGCACCCACTAAGATCTTATGCTTCTTTCTCATTACTACCCCACAGGAGGGGTAATCATTTTCCTGACTTCCATTATCATAATTAGTTGTACCTCTTTATGAACTTAATATTCAGTATAAATAGAGTTATACAGTACATAGTTTTTTTCTTATTATTAGTGTCCTTTCAGTCTTGTTTGTGAACATTATCTATGCTATGGTACATAGTCATAGTTTGTTCATAACAGATTTTTAAAGGTAAGTTACAACATATTTAGATATATTTTAAAATACTTAGTAAAGCCTTTTTTAAGCCTTTAATTTTTAAGTTTTGAAAAGCAACTGTAAAAGTACAAAATGAGAATATTGTTTTTTTAATAAGATGGAATAAAATGTGCTTCTTTAATTACAAGCTTAATATAATTCAGTTGTATATGAGACTGTCAACAAAGCCCGTTTCCTTTTGGGCAAAATTATTAGAGTCCAGTCTAAAACAAGAGATAGTTCTCTTAATTCTGAGTCAGTCAAATATTGGTCATATTTTGTTTCTTCCCTCATAGATTACTATTTTCATTACATTTTAGTTTATTCTTCCATTTTTAACCAGATATATACATATCTGTATAGCCATATTCCTTTATCCCTGTCTTATACAGAAGGTATTGTTACAACAACTGTTGAAATTGTTGTTTTTCCCTTTAATAATACATATTCCAGAACATTTCGTAGCGGTATATCGATATTTCCTTTTTTTCCCCCAGTTGTTTGACACTCCATTGTATATTTTTATTTATTTAGCCAGTCCCCTGTAGGTAATTATTTAGATTTATTTTCAGATTTTGCTATTGAAATAGTGTTACATGTTTAGCATTTTGCAAACATTAGATTTTTGCCAGTGTGTCTTCTGACCTAAAAGTGGGCAAAGGAATTAAGGCATGTGTGGTACTTTTCTAGCTATTGCCAATTTCTATTTTGTAAAGATTATACCATTTTATATACAGCACTTTTCCATGTGTGCATGGGTTTGGTTTTTAATTTTCTATCCTGGTCCATTGGATCTTTTGTCTTTTTGTGCACTATACTATTTTTGTGATAGAGGCTTTAAAAGTTAACATTTGATACAGTTATCCCGTTCTTTTTAGATTTTGATAATATTCTTGCTTATATATTTTTCCTAATGAATGTTAGTAACTTTTCTTATTCCTGAGAGACTCTTGTTGGTGTTTTTATGAGGATCATATTAAATCTATAAATTTGCTTAGGGAAAATTGTCATCTTTATGTCTTCCTATCCACATGCACAGTATGTTTTTACCTTTGTTCAAGTCTTTCATTTGTCAGTTATACCTCAATTCTAAAAAATCTTTGCTGAAACATGAAGAAAATAATCTTTGTTGTCCAAAAGTAAAGATACTGTTGTGTGAAATGATAAATTCATTTGTAAAATATATAGTGAGGATTCATAACTTTTATAGCAATTTATATTATGACTTAAAAGTTGCTTCCAACTCTTAAGATTTTATATAAAAAACACATTCTAAAGAAAATATGAATATATTGTCTTTTTTTCTCATATGAAGAGAAAACTCGACTATTCGTTCAAGATTATAATAAAGAATGTGTTACAGGAGTGAAGGTTAAGTCAGAAATTGACCTGTATTGGTTTGAAATAATTTAATCAAAGGGATAAGCAGTGAACCATTGTTTTGAATGAGGACCATGGGATATTGTAGCTAACAATATTTATCTTTTCAAAAACAGTAATTAATATGGTAATGTATATTTAGTCCATCTAAAGTTAGGTGAAAGTAGACTGTGAATTTGCCTTTTCAAAATAATGTAAAAAAATATCAAGGATATTTCTGGTAGTATGTATGTTCATTCTGTGGTTGAAAGTCAAGAAAAACTGCATCTTGATAGCCTCTGATATAGTAATAGAGGAACTAACATACTGTGACAGTGTAACATTAGTTAGGTAGGTTTTTTTTTTTTTTAAAAAGCACTACTGCCTATCTTATATCTGATATATGATCATCTAGTTCTATTGTAATGCTAAACTAAAATGGTTATAAGGTTTACTCTCTCTGAAACCCTTTTCTTATTCAAATTTTAGGATCCTTCAAAGTTGTACAAGAAATCAGGTGATGTTGCAGCCATTGAATGCCAGTCTGAAGAAACCATCCATCTTCATTCACAGGGAGAAAACAATCCTTTGTCTAAGAAGCTTTCTCCAGTACACTCAGAAATGACGGATTACATTAATGCAACATCATCTACTCTTGTTGGTAGCCGGGATCCTGATTTAAAGGACAGGGCATTACTTAATGGAGGAACAAGCGTAACGGAAAAGTTGGCACAGCTCATTGCAACTTGTCCTCCCTCCAAGTCTTCCAAGACAAAACCGAAGAAGTTAGGAACTGGCACTACTGCAGATTGGTTAACAAGGATTTGATCAGGAAAGCAGGTGTTGGCTCTGTAGCTGGAATAATACATAAAGACTTAATAAAAAAACCAAGTATCAGCACAGCAGTTGGGTTGGTAACTAAAGATCCTGGGAAAAAGCCAGTGTTTAATGCACCAGTAGGATTGGTCAATAAGGACTCCATGAAAAAGCTAGGAACTGGCACTACAGCGGTATTCATTAATAAAGACTTAGGCAAAAAGCCAGGGGCTATCACTACAGTAGGACTGCTGAGCAAAGATACAGGAAAGAAGCTAGGAATTGGTATTGTTCCAGGTTTAGTGAATAAGGAACCTGGGAAGAAACTAGGACTTGGCACTGTGGTTGGACTGGTTAATAAAGACTTGGGAAAGAAATTGGGTTCAACTGTTGGCCTAGTAGCCAAGGACTGTGCAAAGAAGATTGTAGCAAATTCAACAATGGGATTAGTTAATAAGGACATTGGAAAGAAACTAGTGAGTTGTCCTATGACAGGATTGGTCAATAAAGATGCCATAAACCTTAAAGCGGAAGCACTGCTCCCCACTCAGGAACCACTTAAGGCTTCTTGTAGTACAAACATCATTAGTCATGAAAGTCAGGAACTTTCTGAATCCCTGAAAGACAGTGCCACCAGCAAAACTTTTGAGAAGAATATCACACGGCAGAGTAAAGAAAGCATATTGGAAAAATTCTCAGTTCGAAAGGAAATCATTAATTTGGAGAAAGAAATGTTTAATGAAGGAGCATGTATTCAGCAAGACAGTTTCTCATCCAGTGAAAGGGGGTCTTATGAAACCTCAAAGCATGAAAAGCAACCTCCTGTATATTGCACTTCTCCAGACTTTCAAATGGGAGTTGCTTCTGATGCATCTACAGCAAAATCCCCTTTTAGTGCAGTTGGAGAAAGCAATCTCCCTTCCCCATCACCTACTGTATCTGTTAATCCTTTAACCAGAAGTCCCCCTGAAACTTCTTCACAGATGACTCCTAATCCGTTACTTTTAAATCCTACACAGAGCTAATGGAAGAAATTTCTGAATCTGTTGGAAAGAACCAATTTACTTCTGAAAGTACACATTTGAACATTGGTCATAGGTCTATGGGTCATAGCATGAATATTGAATGTAAAGGGATTGATAAAGAGCTAAATGATTCTAAAACTACACATATAGATATTTCAAGAATAAACTCTTCTCTGGGAAAAAAGCCAAGTTTGACTTCTGAATCTAGTATTCATACAATTACCCCTTCAGTTGTTAACTTCACTAGTTTATTTAGTAACAAGCCCTTTCTAAAACTTGGTGCAGTATCTGCATCTGACAAACACTGCCAAGTTGCTGAAAGCCTAAGCACTACTTTGCAGTCCAAACCCTTAAAAAAAAGGAAAGGAAGAAAACCTCGGTGGACTAAAGTGGTGGCAAGAAGCACATGCCGGTCTCCAAAAGGGCTAGAACTAGAAAGATCAGAGCTTTTTAAAAATGTTACATGTAGTTCACTATCAAATAGTAATTCCGAGCCAGCAAAGTTTATGAAAAACATTGGACCATCTTCATTTGTAGATCATGACTTTCTTAAACGCCGATTGCCAAAGTTGAGCAAATCTACAACTCCTTCTCTTGCTCTCTTAACTGATAGTGAAAAACCATCTCATAAGTCTTTTGCTCCTCACAAACTATCCTCCAGTATGTGTGTCTCTAGTGACCTTTTGTCTGATATTTATAAGCCCAAAAGAGGAAGACCTAAGTCTAAGGAGATGCCTCAACTAGAGGGCCCACCTAAAAGGACTTTAAAAATTCCTGCTTCCAAAGTCTTTTCTTTGCAGTCTAAGGAAGAACAAGAACCCCCAATTTTACAGCCAGAAATTGAAATTCCTTCTTTCAAACAAAGTCTGTCTGTGTCTCCTTTTCCAAAAAAGAGAGGCAGACCCAAGAGGCAAATGAGGTCACCAGTCAAGATGAAGCCACCTGTACTATCAGTGGCTCCATTTGTTGCCACTGAAAGTCCAAGCAAGCTTGAATCTGAAAGTGATAACCTAGAAGTAGCAGCGATTTCTTTGAGAGTGAGGATCAACTTCAAGATCCAGATGATCTAGATGACAGTCACAGGCCAACTGTCTGTAGTATGAGTGACCTTGAGATGGAACCAGATAAAAAAATTACCAGGAGAAACAATGGACAATTAATGAAAACAATTATCCGCAAAATAAATAAAATGAAAACTTTAAAGAGAAAGAAACTGTTGAATCAAATTCTTTCAAGCTCTGTAGAATCAAGTAATAAAGGGAAAGTGCAATCCAAACTCCATAATACAGTGTCAAGTCTTGCCGCCACATTTGGCTCTAAATTGGGCCAACAGATAAATGTCAGCAAGAAAGGAACCATTTACATAGGAAAGAGGAGAGGTCGAAAACCAAAAACTGTCTTAAATGGCATTCTTTCTGGTAGCCCTACCAGCCTTGCTGTTCTTGAACAAACAGCTCAGCAGGCAGCTGGATCGGCATTAGGACAGATTCTTCCCCCTTTGCTGCCTTCATCTGCTAGTAGTTCTGAGATTCTTCCATCACCTATTTGCTCTCAGTCTTCTGGGACTAGTGGAGGTCAGAGCCCTGTAAGTAGTGATGCAGGCTTTGTTGAACCCAGTTCAGTGCCATATTTGCATTTACACTCCAGACAGGGCAGTATGATTCAGACTCTTGCAATGAAGAAGGCCTCAAAGGGGAGGAGGCGATTATCTCCTCCTACTTTGTTGCCAAATTCTCCTTCACACTTGAGTGAACTCACATCTCTGAAAGAAGCTACTCCTTCACCTATTAGTGAGTCTCATAGTGATGAGACCATTCCCAGTGATAGTGGAATTGGAACAGATAATAACAGCACATCAGACAGAGCAGAGAAATTTTGTGGGCAAAAAAAGAGGAGGCATTCTTTTGAGCATGTTTCTCTGATTCCCCCTGAAACCTCTACAGTCCTAAGCAGTCTTAAAGAAAAACATAAACATAAATGTAAGCGCAGGAATCATGATTACCTCAGCTATGACAAGATGAAAAGGCAAAAACAAAACGGAAAAAGAAATACCCCCAACTCCGAAATAGACAGGATCCAGACTTCATTGCAGATCTGGAGGAATTAATAAGTCGCCTAAGTGAAATTCGAATCACTCATCGAAGTCATCATTTTATTCCCCGAGACCTTCTTCCAACTATTTTTCGGATCAACTTTAATAGTTTCTATACACATCCTTCTTTCCCCTTAGACCCTTTGCACTACATTCGAAAACCTGACTTAAAAAAGAAGAGAGGGAGACCCCCTAAGATGAGGGAGGCAATGGCTGAAATGCCTTTTATGCACAGCCTTAGTTTTCCTCTCTCTAGTACTGGATTCTATCCTTCTTACGGCATGCCTTACTCTCCCTCACCCCTTACAGCTGCTCCCATAGGACTAGGTTACTATGGAAGGTATCCCCCCACTCTTTATCCACCTCCTCCATCTCCTTCTTTCACCACTCCACTTCCACCTCCTTCCTATATGCATGCTGGTCATTTACTTCTCAATCCCACCAAATACCATAAGAAAAAGCATAAGTTACTTCGACAGGAGGCCTTTCTTACAACCAGCAGGACTCCCCTCCTCTCCATGAGTACTTACCCTAGTGTCCCTCCTGAGATGGCCTATGGTTGGATGGTTGAGCACAAACACAGGCACCGGCACAAACACAGAGAACATCGTTCATCTGAGCAACCGCAGGTTTCCATGGACACTGGCTCTTCCAGATCCGTCCTAGAATCTTTGAAGCGCTATCGATTTGGAAAGGACACTGTTGGAGAGCGATATAAACATAAGGAAAAGCACCGGTGTCATATGTCCTGCCCTCATCTCTCTCCTTCAAAAAGTTTAATAAACAGAGAAGAACAGTGGGTCCACCGAGAGCCTTCAGAATCTAGTCCATTGGCCTTGGGATTGCAGACACCTTTACAGATTGACTGTTCAGAAAGTTCTCCAAGTTTATCCCTTGGAGGATTCACTCCCAACTCTGATCCAGCCAGCAGTGATGAACACACAAACCTTTTCACAAGTGCAAAGGGAGCTGCAGAGTTTCAAACCCTAACTCCAGTGGCCGGAAGAAATTAACTGACAGCCCTGGACTGTTTTCTGCACAGGACACTTCACTAAATCGGCCTCACAGAAAGGAACCACTGCCTTCCAGCGAAAGGGCAGTACAGACCTTAACAGGTAAGAGGTTTATTTTGTTGCCTATTGTTTGTGTTAGAGAAATGGTGCATTTTGCCTACTGGTTGCCTGGTACGTGTACATGAGCTTTGAATAGCTCTGATGTTTTTTGGTTTTGTTTTTATAAATGTATTTTGAAATGTTATCTTCCAGTTTTGTTTTCAGTAGATGTGAGAAGTAAGATAAGGCATGTCTTTGAGTAAATTTTTAGTTTTGAGAAGAGAGATCGTTATCAAAACGAGATAATACTCAACTTTTGGAAATCAGGAAAAATTATTTTCTTATGCAAAAAGGCCATTACAGTTTCTTTAGGGATATATAGCTTTACAATGTTCTGGCTCTCTGTTAACAGCTTTGCAGGATTTTTAACATATATACTGTTATTTGTTTTTTTGTGTGTTCTTTTTTAAGTATAATTGATTTATAGTGTTGTGCTATCTGTTAATAACTTTGCAGGATTTTTAACATATGATAATTCAATTTATAAGTGTTTCTATGTTGTACGAAGAATATGTTGTTAAGTCTGTACGTCTCATGATAAAAATCTAAGCATTCAAAACTGTGAATTTTCGGGCATCACCTGGGATCCAGTGGTTAGGACTCTGCTTTCACACTGTGGACCCAGGTTCAATCCCTGGTTGGGGAACTAACAAGCCATGCAGTGTGGCCGAAAACAAAATAATCAAGTTTGTAAAATTTAACTGAATATTTAGCAGGACTTCATTTTTCAGAGTACCTTTAGGTATCTTCATAAAAGCTGCTTTAGTTGAGTAAAATGACATGACACAAATTTAGAAAATGCATTTGTAATGTCTAAAAAGTGTCTTGAGAATTGAAAAGAGTATAGAAAACAAGAAAAAGGAAGCATTGCCTTTCATGTATAAGATATCTCTAAGTCAGGAGTTCTCTATCAAAGATCTCAAATTTACCAGCTGATAAATTAACTCTAGAAAGTTCATGAAACCTCTGATGCTGTAAGTAAAGTTATGTGTATGTGCTGCTGTGTGTGCTGTGCTTAGTTGCTCAGTCGTGTCTTACTCTTTGCAACCCTGTGGACTGTAGCCTGCCAGGCTCCTCTGTCTATGGGATTCTCCAGGCAAGAATGCTGGAGTGGATAGCCATTCCCTTCTCCAGGGAATCTTCCCAGCCCAGGGATTGAACCCAGGTCTCCTGCATTGCAGGCTATTCTTTACCATCTCAGCCACCAGGGAAGCCCTATGTATATGTATGCCTGTGTGTATTTGTCAGGAAAAAAAATCCATGCATTTGATCAGATTCTCCAGGTAAACTCTCTAAGCTTTAATATCTCTTCTATAAAATGGAATTAGTAGGGTTATTATTAGAATCAGTAAATATGATTATAGTGTTTATTAAAATGATTTGCACATAGTAAACACACTGCTGCTGCTGCTGCTGCTAAGTCACTTCAGTCGTGTCCGACTGTGCGACCCCACAGACAGCAGCCCACCAGGCTCCCCCGTCCCTGGGATTCTCCAGGCAAGAACACTGGAGTGGGTTGCCATTTCCTTCTCCAGTGCATGAAAGTGAAAAATGAAAGTGAAGTCGATCAGCTGTGTCCGACTCTCAGCCACCCCATGGACTGCAGCCCACCAGGCTCCTCCGTCCATGGAATTTTCCAGGCAAGAGTACTGGAGTGGGGTGCCATCGCCTTCTCCAAGTAAACACACAGATGTTAATTAATATTATTCCTCCAAAAGATTAAAAGCATGTACATTAGAGGAAATGATAAACCCCTCAAAGAAAAGAGTTTTTGTTCCTGATTTTAATTATTTGTGAAATTTTGAAAAATAAAAGCTATCTTGATAGAGAAGGTAAGTGTTCTTTTGTTTTTAATAGTGTATTAAAGAGGAAAAAATCATAAACTCTAGGTTCATCAACATATTTTTTGATAAAAATGAATATCTGCTGTCTGCCAGACATTTTACTTTGTGGACCCTTGTAATGTAATAGAGAATAGGGCACACAGGTTCATTGTTCTCATTGAACTTAATATTGGAGGAGATAGGTAATAAACAATAAAAGCTACAAATTCAGTGTCATAAAAATTTTGACAAGCAGTTTATAAATATACACAGACATACATACATATATATGTGTGTATATATATATATAATTTTTTTTTAAGAAAGTCCAGGGTTCTTTGTACATATGAAATGGGGCCCTCACTCAGGAAGCTTTCCCTGAAAAAGTGACCCTAGACTGTTACTTCAATGAAGGATCAACAACAGTTATCTAGGTGAACAGAATTTCCCCTTATTCATCTATTCCTTCATTCATTCATTCATTGAATTGCAAAACATCTACCATTCTTCCAGTCACTTTTATATAGTAGAGAGTAAAGACTTGATGCCTTGCCTCATTAACTTTCAGCTTGGTGAGAGAGGACAAACTATAGAGTGGTAAGCACACAAATAATGGCTGTCAATTAATGTAACAGCATTAGAATAAATAAGGGGAAGAGGGGTACCTATTTTAGATGGAGTAATTAGTTATAGCCCAGGGATGAAAATTTACTGTTAGGGATATGAAACCACCAAGCTTTTCAAGCTGAGGATTGGGTGAAGAGCACATTTGAAGATCTTAAAATGTTAAGGAGCTTAGACATTAGGAAAAGTAGGGGAGAGGTCAGAAGGTTCATTGTGGTGGGAGAGGGAATACAAAACAGAATGGTGAGAGAGTTGTGAAAGAAAAAAGCCAGAGTGTATGTTAAAGATACTGATTTTATAAAAACCAAAGCAAACAAAACAAGTTTTGATTTTAGATTTGCATTTTCAAAGATCATTCTAGCTCTGTGTGAACATTGAATTGTAAATGTTAAAAATAGTTACAGGAAAACCAATCAGTAGACAATTGCAGTAGCCTATATAAAATGATACTTAGACAAAGGTGTTGGCAGCTCCTTCATGAATATTTGAGAGGTTTGTGCATTGTCCTGATATAGAAATGACTGGAAGAGGAGGGATTTGGGGAGAGCACAGGTTTGCTTTTTAATATTTATAAACCTTGAAATACCTTTATAAAATTCAAATGGTGATGTTGAGTGGGCATTTAGATATCTAGTTCTGGAGCTCAAGAGAGAGGTTTTGGCTAGAGATAAGGGCATTTCACTCTGAGGTTTTGAAAAACTTGGGTGATGTTATTCACTAAAGATAAAAGGGTGTCTGGAAACAATACAGTTAGGAACAGACTCTCAAAACCTATTAAACTTTGTAAACAGAGCACCAAGAAAAGCAATAATTCTGGAAAATACCAGCAGCTGGTAAAAATGTGTTAAATTGTTCAATAAGTAATGAAATACTACAGTAAACATAGGACTTTTAAGAAAGATGAAAGTAGCCTTATAGAAGCAGATATAAAGAAGGTTTAAAGCTGCTCAACGTAGTTAACATGTTAGTCACTCAGTCATGTCCAACTATTTGTGACCCCATGGTTTGTAGCCCACCAGGCTCCTCTGTCCATGGAATTCTCCAGGCAAGAATACTGGAGTGGGTTGCCATGCCCTCTTCCAAGGGATCCTCCCGAATCAGGGATTGAACCAAGTCTCTCACATTGCAGACAGATTCTTTACGGTCTGAGCCACCAGGGAAGCCCAATGTATAGCATAAATATAAATTGATGCCAGATATAGTTGGTTCTGGTTTATTGTCCTTATTTGTTTCTTTTGCATTAAGATTGGGTGAAACACATAAGCATTTAAAGGAATATCTGTGACCAGTTGTTCCTAAAAGGATACATGGGCATTCTGAACAAAACTACATTGCTCAACGGTTTACTGCATTTAGTTTGTGTTCATGTAGTCTTCGTTTAGCTGCTGATCTTGTGTTTCAAAACATTAATGTACTTTGAAAAATCATGTACGTACTCACACAACTTCTTTGTCATTCTGGAGCTGTTTCACACTGTAGAAGCACTGTAACGGACAGACTGTATATCTATGAATCCTCTTATCTGTTTATCTGCATGTCATCATGAGAGAAAGATTTCCCTACAGAGAATACAGAGTGAGAAAAAAGAGAAAAAAGGAGAGCCTTGGGTAGCTTTGAACAATTTCATTATTTAAAGTAGTGGTTAAAAACCATCGACCTTTGGTTTGTATATGACCCATTGTGATTTCTATAGTTTTTTTTTTTTTTTAATGCTGAAATTTTAAAATCTGGAGATCTCACATAACTGTTCAGAGTTCTACTTACTTTCCTTTGAAAAGAAATCAGAACATCTGACAACATTTAATTCATATTTCCTGGATGACATCAAGGTTGGGTCTCAATAATGGCACCCCCTCCCCACTCCCCAGGTCTTTAGTTAGGGCATGCAGTCTTCCATGTGCCTCAGTCTTCCCAGTTTCCTGATGTGTGTTGTATCTAACCCAGTTTAACTATGTAAGTGGTTTATCTGGCTCCAAGGAATATTAAAGTGGTGGCCCCTAATTTAAGAGTTGTGAGAAGAAGCTTATAACAAGTGGGGAAATTGAGGTGAAGATGAAGTGAAATGACAGGTTAGTTTGTTGAATATATCAAGTATATCACCTTAATGGGCAATAAAGTCACCCAAGAAGCCATTTATCAGGGTTAGAGTGGAAAGGATAGATGGACATCTGGCTTCAGGGATCTTAGGGACTGAGATAGCAGGAAAATCTAACATATGCAGAAATACCTGCTTAATGAATAAGAAGCTGTCTTATTTCCTTCCTTTAAAATAATAAAAACATAATAAGACCTCTGTAAAGAGTGAAAAAGCTGTCTTAAAACTCAACATTCAGAAAACTAAGATCATGTCATCTGGTCCCATCACTTCATGGCAAGTAGATGGGGGAACAGTGAGAAACTTTATTATATTTTTTGGGCTCCAAAATCACTGCAGATGACAACTGCAGCCAACACTTGCTACTTGGAAGAAAAGCTATGACCAACCTAGATAGCATATTAAAAAGCAGACATTACTTGCCAACAAAGGTTCATCTAGTCAAAGCTATGGTCTTTTCAGTAGTCATATAGGGATGTGAGAGTTGGACTGTAAAGAAAGCTGAGCTCCAAAGAATTGATGCTTTTGAACTGTGGTGTTGGAGAAGACTCTTGAGAGTCCCTTGGACTGCAGGGAAATCAAACCAGTCAACCCTAAAGGAAATCAGTCTTGAATATTCATTGGAAAGACTGATGTTGAAGCTTCAATACTTTGGCCACCTGATGCGAAGAACTGACTCCTTGGAAAAGACCCTGATGCTGGGAAAGATTGGAGGCAGGAGAAAGAGACGACAGAGGATGAGATGGTTGAATAGCACCACTGACTCGATGGACCTGTTTGAGCAAGCTCCGGGAGTTGGTGATAGACAGAGAAGCCTGGTGTGCTGCAGTCCATGGAGTCACAGAGAGTCGGATATGACCGAGCAACTCAGTTGAAGTTCCTGTTCTGATCAGTTCTCTGTCACCAACTGGATTTCCTCTAATTTAGATCAGTTCTGATACTAAACACCTTGAGTTAGAGAAGACCCTGCAAGTTAAGAGCAAAGATTTTTTTTGAAGACTGCCCCCGCTTAAGATGCCAGCTCCAAGTTTCAGTGTCACCAATCCACCCACACTTCTGTCCAACCTGCCACAAGTTTAGGTCTTACCACAACCCTTCATTTTAAAAAAAAACTTGAAATGGGTTATTTATTTTATTTTTGGCTACATTGGTTCTTCATTACTGCACGTGGGCTTTCTCTAGTTGCAGTGATTGGGGGCTACTCTAGTTGCATGCTTCTTATTGCAGTGTATTCTCTTGTTGCATCTCCCGGGCTCTAGAGCGCTTAGGCTTCAGTGGTTGTGGTGCAGGGGCTTAGCTGCTCCATGCCATGTGAGATCTGCCTGGATCTGGAATCAAACCTTTGTCCCCTGCTTTGGCAGACAGACTCTTAGCCACTGGACCACTGGCAAAGTCCTAAGCCCTCAGTTTTGATAATTTGGTGGAATGGCTTACAGAACTCCTGAAACCACTGTAATTACAATTGCAGTTTTATTATAAAGGATACAGATCAGGAATTGAGATGAATAGAGCAATAGCTGGTGTGGAGAAAGGGACACAGAGTTCCCATGCCCTGTTTCTGGAATATGGGTGTGTCATCCTCCCAGTAAATCACTATGTTCGCCAACCAAGAAGCTTCACAAGGCCTCTGGGTTCAGAATTTTGATTGGGGTTTCAGTATATAGGCATGCTTGATTAAATCATTAGCCACGTGTTTGCATTCTGTCTCTAATCCACCTCCATCCTCTGCAAGTTGGGCTCACCCAAAGTTTCAACTGTCTAATCTTGTGGTTGTTCTCTAATGACCAGCCTCCATCCTGAAGGAATCTTAGGGTTCACCTTAAGTCACCTCTTAGACATAGCAAAGACACTACTATCAGGAAATTCCAAGATTTTTTTGAAGTTATGTGCCAGGAATCAGAGATAGAGATCACATGTATTCTTTATTCTGTCACAAGTCTAATTTAAATTCTTTTGTTAATTGATCTGTACCTTGGAATCTCTCTTCTTCACAGTTACTCTTTAGTTAAGTGGGTAGAAATGTGTCTTGATTTACTAACAGGGTTTTCTTTTTTCCAGGAGGTTAAAGAATGAATAGGAAATAATAGGGAAACATGGGCAGTTAAAATTCTTATAGCTTTGACAGACATGAAAGTCTTAACAGACATGAAAATTGGCTTACCTGTTCACAGAAAACCAGCTGAGAAAAATTTTTCGTTAAAGAAAATAATAAGGAAAAAGTGCTAAATCGTGGTGTATCTTCTAATTTGATCACTGAAAGTCAGAATTTATTTAGGCAAAGCTTAAGAACTTGGTTTTTTAATCTTAACTATTATGATAGCTGTCCGTTCAGCATTTATTTTGTGTCTGTTGTTTGCCAGATACAAGGAATGCAAACAAAATAAATAAGATATAATTTCTGCCTTCAGAGAATTTATAGTTCATTGGAGAATATGAACATGTATACAAATAGTAATTGATAACCCTAAAATTGAGGTACTCACAGCATATTTTAGGGAACAGAGAAAGACTCACTTTTTTAAAAGGAGCCAGGAAGATATTTTGAGTTTATTGTGCAAAGAATAAAGGGTAAAGACTATTTTTCGTAGAGAAGTAGGTTTTGGAGGATTTTGGAGACATGATACTGTACTTAGGTAAATAGTCTGTAAATAGTCTGTAAATAGTCTGATATGGGACCAGAAAATGTGTTTGGAAAGATAGATGGGGAACAGATCATAGAGCCTCTTGTTTATGTAGGATACCAAAGAGTTTGGAGTTTACCTTATAGGCAGTGGGAAATTAAGGGTTTTAAAGTAGAATGATTTGCTAAGATCAAATGGATAGCACTTTGATAGATGGATTAGAGAAAGATCAGGTAGACCAGTTTGGATATTGTCTCAGTGAAACATTATGGGGCCCTGAACTAAGGTAGTGATAGAGAAAATAATATTCAGAAGAAATAGATTTTATTTTTATAATTTTGTTTATTATTGACTTGATTGGATCTTTGTTACTGCACGTGGGCTTTCTCTAGTGGCGAGCAGGAGCTACTCTGGTTGTGGTATGCTGGCTTCTCATTGCGGTGGCTTCTCGTTGCGGAGCATGGGCTCTAGAACACAGGCTCTGTAGTTGTGCTGCATGAACTTAGTTGCCCTCAGCATGTGGAATACTCCCCAGCCAGGGATCAAATCCATGTCCCCTGCATTGGCAGGTGAATGTCCAACCACTGGACCACCAGGGAAGTCCAGAAACAGATTTTTAAAAGTCATAAAGAAAAGAAAGCGGGAAGATTTTAGAATGTCTCTAAGATACCTCTCTCAGGCAGTTGGTTGAATGGTGATGTGATTAAAAGAAAATATTAGTTGTTATGTCCGACTCTGCTACCCCATGGACTGTAGCTGTCCAGGCTCTTCTGTCCATGGAATTCTCCAGGCAAGAATACTGGAGTAGGTAGCCATTCCGTTCTCCAGGGGATCTTCCAGGTATCCTCTGGGTTTGCTGCGTTAAGGCAGATTCTTTACCATCTGAGCCACCAGGGAAGCCTAATTAAATAAAAGGTGGTATGCAAAAGGAGACTGGAGATGGAAAATGGATTTGACTTTCATGCTATTTAGTGGGATATATGAATCTGTAGCTCAAAAGAGAAATCAAACCTGAAGGTAAAGTTTTAGATCAGTGGTTGTTTCAAGGAATTAAGAGCAGGAATGATAATGTTCAGGGTGAACACACTGGGTTTCCTAAGGGAGTTCTGTACTCAGGAGTGTCAGATGCTGATCATTTAGATAAGGACTGAAAGACAGTTTGCTTTAGCAGATTATCTTCTGTAATCTAAGAGCAGTTTCCATAGTGGCAGTTGTTAGATTTCTGGAGGTTAAGGAATGAATGGGAAATAATAGGGAGATGTGGGCAGTTAAAATTCTTACAGCTTTAAACATTGTAACAGTCCCGATTGGTTTATTATTTACTCTTTCCTTATAATTTTGTATTCTCTGAAGGAAATAACTGCATCTTTCCGATCTGTAATTGTCTCTGTCAAATAGTTTTCCTTCTTAAAGTATAAAAAGAGCATAACTAAACTGCATGTTACCTTAAATTGATCTTCTCAGTTGTCAGTTGATAATTTTTCCATACATAACTTGGAGGTAGATCATTATACATAAATTGCTTTCCTGTTAAAATGTCCAAAAACGATTTACGATGTATTCCGAAATGGTCAGTTAGCTTTGGAACATTATTATCCTGAAACAGCTGTCCAGTGCTCACAGCTGGAACAGTTTAAGCAACATAATAATGACATTATGCAGTTATAACCTAAGGATTAAGGTAAATGTTCATGAGTCCATGCTGATACAAAAGATTAAGTAAATAAATAGAAAGTGAAAGTGAATTTGCTCAGTCATGTCTGACTCTTTGGGACCCCAGGGACTGTAGCCCATCCAGGCTCCTCTGTCCATGGGGATTTTCCAAGCAAGAATACTGGAGTGGGTCATCATTACAGAAGTATTCCAAATAATGTATGTAGACTATTCCCTCAAGAAGGTGAAAATTAACTCCTGAATATGGACTGAATTTAGTGACTTAATTCCCAAGAACAGATTATGGAAAGGGGAAGGTAGTATAGACCCCTAGCAGACATCACTTTAAACCAAGTGAAAGTATAATTTCACCAATGATAAATCATGATGGTAACATGTATCCTCTGATATAATGTGATAGAAGGGAACTTCATTCTTGTGTTACTCTGTACAAAAACCCTTAATGCCAGTGTAAACATACGAAAACATGAAAAAAACAGGAGCAGGGGCAGGAGTGGAGGACCTTGTACAAAATACTTGGCCAGTACTTCTCAAGAGTATCAAAGACCTGGAAAAACAAGGAAAGATTGAGGCAGCCATCACAGATCAGAGAAAATTAAGGAGACTTGGTAACTAAATACTGTGATATCCAGATTAAAATCTAGAACATGAAAAGAACACGAGTGGAAAAATTATGCCAAGGGTCAATTTCATAGTTTTGACAAATATGCCATAATTAAGTAAAACATTAAGGAAAGTTGAGTGTAAAAGACATATGATGACTGACTTTATAACTTTTCTTTTTCTAAACAATCAGTTTAGTTTTTTTAAGTACTGATTGTCAAATGAAACCAATCTCTTAACTGATTAAGGAAAAAATAAAAAATATTCTTTACTATTTGTGTTGAGTAGATTTATCATAAGGGTTAATTAAAATAAAACAGGCATATTTGATCATTTATGTTGAATAAATCAGATCAGGGCACAGGCAGAAATGACAGATACACAGTCTGGAACAAGGCTTTTAACCTTTCTCTCCTTGTTTTCATTGTAGGGAATCAAACAGATTTAATCACTTCAGCAATTTTGAACTAAACAAATCTCAGAAAGCTTTGAAAAGAAAACTTTATTTTATAAATGATATCTTATTTTTTAAATTTTTATACTGTTCTATTAATACACTGTTATATATTAAAGTCTAAAATCAGCTTGATGCAGATAAACTTGTAGTAAAATTATACTCTTAAATGTGGCCGGTTTCTGATTTCACCCAGTTCTTGATAACTAATTCTGTTTATTTAAGTATCTTTGTTAAGTAGACATGAGATAGGACTGGTGAGGAAGAGTTTCTGACTGGAGTGTCACACACAATCACTGCTTTTCAGCATTTCAATTCATAGCTAACTGCACATGCTAGAACCTGCAACCTATTCAATTCAGTTCAGTTGCTCAGTCGTGTCCAACTCTGCGACCCCATGAACTGCAGCACACCAGGCCTCCCTGTCCATCACCAACTCCCAGAGTTCACCCAAACTCACGTCCATTGAGTCAGTGATGCCATCCAGCCATCTCATCCTCGGTCGTCCCCTTCTCCTCCTGCCTTCAGTCCTTCCCAACATCAGGGTCTTTTCAAATCTTCTTTTTATTTGGAAAAAGCTTATTTACTATGGTAGAAGCATAATGGTTGAAGCACAGTATATTGAGTCTTATTTTCTTTTTAACTGAATGTGACGATCAGAATTTTCTGATTTCTGACAGTTTCTCTAGGGTAATATATAAGATACACTCATAAGTGAGTGTGAACATGTGGCGATGAAATCAGAAAATTTATTGTGGTGATTAGTACAGTTCTGGGAATTTCCAGAGGAATTCCATTTCAGTGAATTATCTGATTTGGACACTGAGAAATAACCTAATTGGAAGGAGAAAAACACTGACTTTTTAGCATAAAAATCTCCAGCACAGACTCTGAATCATTCTTGTACTGCGTTTAATTGGTGAGTCAGATGAAATGTATTGCTTTCAGTAAATAAATTTCCCACAATTGGAAACAGCTGTCTTTATTGTAGAACCAGTTCTTATCTCAGCATTCAGCTCATTCAGAAGAAGCTTCCGGGATTCTTATGGTCTGTGAACCATAGCGAAGGATTCAGAACTTGAATCTGGAAACAAGAAGACTTGATCAGAGATTTCCACACAGTTGATATTTTATGTTCATATTCTTCTCCTATGGCATCCATTTTAGTTATAACCAGTTTTTGATTCAGTCACCGTTTATGAACATTACCAGTAGTCTTGACTTATAAATAATAGAAGAAGAGGAATTTCTTAGAATTTTGGGACATGCTTTAGTTTTGGTGGGAAGGAGCAATTTAAATTTTAGAAATTACTTTTAAATGTGTCATTATAAAATAAATTTATAATATCTATGAACTGATTACTGCACAATGTCCAAGTCTAGCATGGATAATCTGTTTTTCCATAGTTTACCCAAAGATAAGTATAGCATTAGAAACCTGAAACAGTTTGCTCATTCAGACCGTTCCCTAGTTACTTGGGATTTTAGTGTTGAACTCTCAACAGAGTATAACCAAAACTCACACTATGTTGTTGTTAAAGTTTTAATAGTAGATTTAGACTAAAGAAATGCCTGTTTTATCCAACCAGCTGTCAGTTTCATTCACTGTGTTTTTTTGCTGGCTTCCATTTGGAAGTTCTTTGTTTTTTAGCCTAGGATACTCAAGGCTTCAGTGAAGTAATTACATTGAATCTTTATTCCAGTATTTTGTGATGCCTTCCGCTTCTCCTGCACACTCTTAACAGTAGGAATTTTTTCTATTTATGCAAGTATCTTTGCCTATATGACTCTATCCTCACACCCAGGCATCTGTAAATGTAGTTATTTCTTTTTTATCTTAAATTTGTTTCAGTTTCTCCTCTGTAGACATCAGTCAAGATCTCTTGTGACCAGGCAACTTGAGAACAGCTTTTTGGTTTCCATGTGTTTTTGTGTATAATATAAAGATTTCCAAATTCTTAATCCCTTTTAAATGTAGGTATGTTCTTTTTTGCTTTCTTAAATTTCAACATTCTTAGCCATGGTTTCATCTTATGACTTTGCTATAAAAGTACCATCTCTTCTCCTTTTTTGTCTAATTTGGCATAGATGTTTCCTCCAAACCTGTCTTTGTTTTTAAAAGTTCATCCAATAATGGTCAAATAAAAACCCAGAGATTCCATAGTCAAAACCACTTGCAAGGCTCCCTCATATTTCGAAGTTTTTTTTTTTTAATTCTTAAGTCCTTATTATTATCCCAATTAATAGTATTGTCTCTCTTCAGTTTCCCTCCTTAGTAGTAGTCCACCTTCTTTTTTACATGAATGTCTCAACTGAAGGAAAATAATTTACTTGTAGTTTTCACCTTATATTTATGTTAAATTCCAGTTTTATTTACATACTGCTTTTGTAATTTATCTTTAATTTCTCTTTCCTTTATTTATATGTATAGAATTCCTAGATATATTTCTGAAGCTGTTATCTGAGTGATGAGACACTCAGTGTGGTTTCTACCAAATAGTGAATTGAATAATTCCCATTAATATTCTCTGCTTGGTCTGAAGTAATGAGAAATGAGAACTCATTTCCATGAGAATTCTCTGTTATTTAGAAGTATATGTGTTCTCCATGTGTATTCTTTGAGGAGGTATCAGATTTTAATAAATTGGAATACAAACATACCTCCTGTCTTGTGAGGAGTGGATAGTCTTCACTTAACCCTCCAGGCAGATCTAAAATGACTGCTGATGCTACGGCCATACCACCCTGAATGTACCCAATCTTGTGTCATCATAAAATGATCACTGATGACAAATATTCATCACAGGATGGAGATGATAACAGAGCAGTAACTCCTTTAAGGAATCAGCCATGATTTAGAAGAACCAAAGAGCCAAACATTAGAAGCAGAAAACTACTTTCTCCGCCAGTACAGCTCTACTCTGTATGAACAGAGAACCAAACACTTTCTGGTTCTGACTCATCTTTTGACCACATTGTATTTTATTGATATAATCCCAAACCTGGAGAAGCTATGATGAAGAGTCAGTGAATTAGGAGATACACTTCAGAGGAGCTTTTTCCAACCTTACAATTACCTACCAGCCCTGGAGTTACTTGTCTTAACAGTACTTCTTAATTAGAGGTACTTATTTTACAAGTACTTCTTTATGTTTAAGATAGATGCTTGATATTCTCGAATAGTTCTGGTTCCTAATTGGATGCAAGGCTCTGTCCCTCTTTAATTTTAATATTGAGTGGTTGCTATGCATATCAGTGACATTAAGTATTTAGAGTCTAAAAGTTCTATGATAAACCGAAGGAGCCATAACATCTGTCAAAGCCTTCTGAATTTTTTACATTATCTCAATTTGGAACTCACAACAACCATGTCAGTTAAGAATGCTTTATTAAATGCACATTCCAGTATGTTTACTTGCCTAGATCTTATTTTTCAATTCATAGCGGTGCCAGGAGGCCAACTCAGGATAATGTGCTCCATAGTTCATGTACTTAACACTGCTACACTCAACTCTGCATTGCATTCTGAAATGTATGAAATGAGCATACTCATTTTCTGGGCATTGTCCTGTTCTCCCCTATCCACCCAATTGCATAATGGCACTTATAAAACAGTGTGTTTCTGGTAGTATTAGAGAACATATTTTATGATTTGTTATTAGGCCAGTTTTAACATGCTTTTGAAAGTCTTTAACAGGTTATTTAGCTCTTTTGTATAAGTTTATATCATCATTTTCTAGTCTTAAACTTGATTGCTTTACATGAGTAGTTAATGTTTTTTTCCCTCAGGTATCCATACCCTCCTTCTCTTACTCCTCCTGTAAGCAATGTTTTTAAGTGAAATAAAGGTCTAGATCAGCTGATTATCAAGCCCTAGAGATCTGTATCTTCAGGGATACAACTTTATTCCCCCTTAAATATGAAAAATTGTGAAGAACAGCTCTACTCTGTATGAACAGGGAATTCAGACTTTTTAAAATGAAAAACGAGGATCTTCCTGAATGAAGTTTTATTCGTTTCCTATTACATCCTAAGAATAGGCTGCTGGCCTCCATTACTTTCAGGAAATGAAAAATGGCTCCGAAGCTAAGTGAGCTAAGCCATCTCTCTCTCAATTGTTTCAGTTTCTCAGGAATTGCTGTACAGAGCTGCCAATAACGATCTCCGGGGATCTGACCCCCATTCCACCTCCCACTGCCTCCTCTGCAGCTCCAGATGCCACCAAAAGAAGGAGCTTTGAAGAAAGTGCCTGTACCCTCTTTTACCTGAGGTGGGTGAGGCCAGGCAGGGTGATTCTCAGGATATCCTGATGATCAAAGGTATAGTTAAAGCCTTCATCAAGACTTTCTTGAAGATGACCAAGAAATTTGGGAAACGTTGCCAAATAGCCTAGAAACTGAAGATGGAGCTCGAGAATGGATGGCTCAAATGCCACCTAAAGTTATAATACATGATAACATACAAGACCCTAAATTAGCTCCTTGAGGGCAGAAACTATTACACTGTTTTTACTATCTCTCCCTCACCCACCTCCACAATGTTTAGCATAGTGCCAGACATATAAACTACACTCAATAAATGTAAATTTATAACTGAGAGAGAAGACTTTATAAAAAGTGCTCTCCAATCCCTTCTTTCCCTAGTGCTTAATCTAAGATTGCCTATTCATCAGGAGAATAATGATAAAGAGAGTTCAGTGATGTCTCAAGCTTCTTGGCCACTGTTGTCTTCTGTCTTGGCTGTGTGTCTGAGTAGGAAATATTTATCTGTCCTGTCCAGTATAGGAATTTTTCAGTATTATTGCTTAAACTTATGTCTTTGCTGATGCCTGGGCTTTTACTTCTTAGATATTTTATTATGATAGTTTAGCTCTTTAATGGAAATCTTATCTGAACCACACTCTAGGGGGATTTATTGTATTGTTGGTTTTTAAAAATCCCTTTGTATCTGTTTTTAAGATTCAACAATAAACAGTCTTGCTCCTTAATTATAGCTTACAGTAGTCATCACTGTGTTTCCAAAGTGGGATATTCTGTCATAACATCAATTTCCCCCAAATATAACTTGTTATTCTTGAATGGCAGCACATATCTCACCAGAGCAATGCTAAAAAAGCCTGCTTGAAAGTATATTTATAGTGATGTGATTTAAGACACTGCGTGATTAAAACAAAGTTCATGGTTTACTATTTTTCTTCCAGAAACAGAAATATTAGAAACTTAGCTCCATTGAGTTCGTCTAGAGTCGTCCTGTTTGTCAGTCAGTCATTTAGTCATTTCAATAAGGATTAACTCTGATTTAGAAACAGATCTTTAAAAAAATATATCATCTTAAGATATTTAATTTCTTGTACATTTTGAGCCTCCAGTTATGTGTAAGACTTTGTTTTTTCAAGTTAAAAGTGAACATTTCAGACTGCTACTAGTTTTTTGACAGTTGGTCATTATGTATTCTCAACAAGTGGCTTTTTTAGGGTATAAGAAGTCCAGTATCAGAACCAGGTATATTTTATTCAGGAAAATAATCTTTCCTGAATGACATACTTTCTCTTGAGTAAGAGTTTTATACATTATGCTGCATTTATTTGAGGTTTTTGAGAAGAGTATGAGACTTTTTTTTTTTTTAAAGGAAAAGGAGTTTATCTTCATGAACTTTTATGTGTATAACCAAGGAACCTTAAGTGTAAATGATAAAGGAGGTTTAGTCTGTTGCATAGATAATCACAAATTCCTTCTGAATGATCTCTGTGGATTATATGGTGTGTGTGGATTTGAGGTTCAGCTTTTAATTTTCATCTCTGATTCTCTTAAGTAAAATGCTCAGGTTGGACCTGCTTTTCTCGCATCAGTTGTTCCTAATTAATTGCATTGTAGTTTTGTCAGATTATATGATGAATTTGAATCAATAATCAGGAACAGAGTTGATCAGATTATTGCTAGTGATTTTTATCGATAGATATCTTAATATATTTGATAGTGCTAATACATAAAAACTAAATCATATATTTTTTCATCCTTCCACTATAACTAGCTTTTCCTCTGTTAATGTAAATTATGTATATGAGACCTGTGAAATTCTGTGCGCAACATCCAGTGTGATTTCTCTTTCGAGTAATATACTCTTACTGCCAGCTTGAAAGTCATATTATTACAGAGAATTGCAGTGGCAACAGCTAAAACATTACGGTTCTAACACAGAATGGTTTCACATTATTTCTGGACTTGGATTTTCCTATGATTTCTGTCTTTTCCTGTCTCTCCAGGTTCCCAGCCAGCCTCAGATAAGTCTTCCCAGCGACCATCAGAGAGCCAAACTGTAGCCCTACACGAAAGAGGTCTTCATCTGAGAGTACTTCTTCAACAGGTAAGGGCTATTGTTTTAATAGACTCTTAAGATAATTTCCCATCTGTTACTTGTGAACAAACTTGCAAAATATATATATACTTTTTTTTTTTTCTTTTTTGGCCTCACCTTGCTATGTAGCTTGAGAGATCTTAGTTTCCTGACCAGGGACTGAACCTCTAAGCCAAATCGTAACCGCTAGACCACCAGGGAACTCCCTTACAATGGATTTACACTATAGACTACAATTTAAATTGACTCGCAGTATAATACTATAGAAAAAACCAAGTAAATGGTCCTGCAATATGAGAATAATGTATAATGAAAAAATAGGGCTTCTCTGGTGCCTCATATGGTAAAGAATCTGCCTGCAATGCAGGAGACCCATGGTTAAGAAGATCCCTTTGAGAAGGGAATGGTTACCCAGTCCGCTATTCTTGCCTGAAGAATCCCATGAGAGGGAGCCTGTCTGGCTAGTCCATGGGACCACAGAGTCAGATACAGTTGAGCAACTTAGCACCCACACATTGAAACAATAAAACAATAGTCCCCTTTTACCCCCTTTATGACCAATTAAGCCTACTCCTTGAGGTATAGGGATTTTATTTTTTTCTTTCAGTTTTATTGAAATATAATATGCTCTGTATAAAGTGTACAACCTAATGATTTTACTTACTTATATCATGAAAGAGTCACTGCAGTAAGTTTAGTGAACATCCATCATCTCATACAGATACAAAATAAGAGACGCATTTTTTCCTTGTGATGATAACTCTTAGGATTTACTCTCTTAACAACTTTAATATATAACATACAGCAGTGCTCCAGTACTCTTGCCTGGAAAATCTCATGGATGGAAGAGCCTGGTGGGCTTCAGTCCACGGGGTCACTAAGAGTTGGACACGACTAAGCGCCTTCACTTCACTTTTCACTTTCATGCACTGGAGAAGGAAATGGCAACCCACTCCAGTGTTCTTGCCTGGAGACTCCAGGGATGAGGGAGCCTGGTGGGCTGCCGTCTATGGGGTCGCACAGAGTCAGACACGACTGAAGTGACTTAGCAGCAGCAGCAGCAGTGCTAATTTTACTTATGTTGTATATTGCATCCTTAGTATTTAATTTATCTTATAACTGAAAGTTTGTAGAGGTATAGTGATTTTGATGTAGTTTAGAAGGGATAATTCAAAATGAATGGTTACAAAGATAGGCAGACACAAAAACAGAGATTTTGAAAGTTGAATTGAGATAATGGGGTATGTGTAGATTGGAGCTATCTAATAAAGACTTAAGATATATATAAAGTTGTTTAGTAAAGTGATAGTTTACAGTAGCATTTACATATTTTTGACATTTGTGAAACAATTTGAGGTTTAAGAAGAACCTCTATTAATGTTTATTTCAAATCAACTGTTAAAAGTTGTCATTTATGTATTTTAATATATATAACCTCTTCATGGGGCTTCACTAGTGGCTCAGATGGTGAAGAATCTGCCTGTAATATGGGAGACCCGAGTTCAGTCCCTGAGTTAGGAAGATCCCCTGGAGAAGGGCATGGCAGCCCACTCCAGTATTCTTGACTAGAGAATTCCACAGACAGAGGAGCCTGGGAGGCTATAGTCTGTGGGATCTCAGAGAGTTGGACATGACTGAGCAACTAACACTACACTAACCTCTTCATACAGTATAACATATCTGTATACTTTATACAGTATACAGATTGTGCTCTCAGTTTTCTTCTTACTCATAGTATGTGTGTTTACCCAAAAAAAAAAAAAAAAATAGAGAATGATATATGTCTTCTACCTTTTTAGAGGATTGGAGAGTAGGAAATTGTGGAGTTTTTTTTTAATTAATTTTTAAGTTGGATGATAATTGCCTTACTATGTTGTGTTAGTTTCTGCTGTACAATGACGTGAATCAACTGTAAGTATACATACATCCCCTCTCTGTTGAGCGTCCCTCCTACCCCTCCCCATCCCACCCCTTTAGGCCATCTCTCGCACCATGCTGACCCCCTGGGCTGTCCAGCAGCTTCCCGCTGTTCTCCCTGTGAGAGTATATAAATGCCAGGGCTCCTCTCTCAGTTTGTCCTGCTTGCTGTCACCAGCTCTGCCCACAAGTCCATTCTCTACATTTGCATCTCTATTAGTAGGAAATCATTTTTAATTTATCTGTATTATCAGGCAAAACGGGGAGTGATAGTTTCATTCCCAGCAATGGGAGTTACATATGTAAAGGGGAGAGCAGTAAGTTTAAAAAATTAAGGAGCCAGTGTGGTTGGAGTAAAGACAGCAACTCAATATGAAGCTGGAAAGGTATGTAAGGACCAGTCATGTTGAGTCTTATTGATAACACTTAGAAGCCTTTGAAAGTTTTAGCAAGGAAGTGACATTTTATTTCGTAGCTTTCTGTGCATGTGGTTTTGCTTAGCAGATCATTTAATGACGTATGATTGTGGTGCATGGTCGTGTCCGACTCTTTACGACCCTATGAACTGCAGCCCACCAGGCTTTTCTGTCCATGGGACTCTCCAGGGAGGAATACTGGAGTGGGTTGCCATTTCCTTCTCCAGGGATCTTCCCAACCCGAGGATTGAACCTGCATCTCCTCTGTCTCTTGCACTGGCAGGCAGGTTCTTTACCACTAGCACCAACATCAGAAAATTTCATTTCTTCATCAGCATAAGGCCTCACTGTCAAATTATATCAATATGGTATTTAATTTTTATTTGATTATTATCTTCACCATATTTGAAGTTTTTATTAGTACCATAGTGCCAAAGACACAGTGGAGTTGAAATACCAATGATAGTTTTGTCTCATAGTACTTTGTGGTTTATACTTCTCTGGAGAGACTTTTAAACTCTTTCACAATGAGTGACTACTTTTGATGGTATTAGCCTAGATCAGGGTTCAGCAAACCACAGCCTATGGACAAGTGTTGTCCAAAGAATCTTTATTGTTCAGTCTTCAAGCTAAGAATTGATTTTACATTTTTAAAGGATTTTTTGTTTGTTTGTTTTCTTAATGGAAAAAAAAAGTATAATATGTGTGAGAAATTGTATGTGTCCTCAAAAGTCTTAAAATATTTACTATCTTTTTAAAGAAGAGGTTTGCCAACTCCCAAAGAAAAAAATGAATTAGATTTCAATAAGAGACACACCTATGAAGAAAATCACCAAAATGTTTTATTTTAGTAAATAATACTTGTTTGGGGTTACTGTATGTACAGAGCACTGGGGATACAAGCATGAATAAAATAAGGTTCCTGCCCTCAAGGATTCAGACATTCACCAATTAAAAAGTGTTAAATTTTATAACAGGCCAGTATACAAAATGTTATGACACACAGAGCTACTCATCTACGAACCACTGACGTACTGAAAATGGACCTATATGCTACTATAATTTGAGTAGACGAGTGAGACAAGGACATGAAGTTGTGAAAGTAACAATGGATTCTATTAGATTAGGTGTATTTTCTTTTTTTACAGAATTGAGATTTTATTATAGATGCAGTTGGGAGCTATCAAAGGATTTTGAACAAGGAAGATGAAAAGTATTTGATGTATCAACCCGAATAAGCTAACTTTTGCAGTGCTAAAAAAAAAAAAAAAATCCCAAACTTTCAGTGACTTAAAACAACAAAGACATTTTTTGTTCATGCTGTATGACCATGATGGTTCTGCTCCATGTTATCTTCTCTCTAGTATCAAGTCTGATGGAGCAGCTTCTGTCTATCTGGAGTGTTTTCTCTCTAGTATCGAGTCTGATGGAGCAGCTTCTGTCTATCTGGAGTGTTACTTGTCTTATGAAAGAGAGTGAAGGACCACAGTAATGCATGAACTAGCTCTTAAAAGTTCTGTCCAGAGGTGATATACGTTACTTCTCACATTTCAGTGCCAGAGCAAGTCACATGATTAAGTCTTATGTCAAAGAACTGTAATCCTACCAAGGGAGGAGCAAGCAGATATTTATGAATAATAATATAGTGTGCCACATGTGCATTTTAGAAAAATGCATAACATTACGGTATGGAGAATGGACTGTTGCATGGAAATGTGTAGAGATAGCAGATAATGGCTTTAGGTTTAGATATATTAAACTGTCTTTGGGTTATTGAGATAGAACTGTTAGCCATTTGGAAGGTGTGGTTTATAGCTTATGATGCCTGTGGTAGGGAAACAGATCGAGCAGTGTGTATATAAACTTGAATCTGGCAGTGAATGAGGCTGCCCAGAGAGAAAGTGTAATTTGAAAAGATGACAGAGTTGGAGATTTAAGATACATTAGATTTGAGAAGAAAGTGGATTAAAAGATGTCAGTGAATGCCATAAATTTTTAAATAGTTTTTTTAATATAAAAAGTAAAGAGTACATGTCATAGAAGCCTTTTAATGTCAGATGTCATACGGAAGTCAAGAAAGGTGTAGACAGAAAGTGTAAAATGATTGGGGAAAAGATTTTTTGAAAAACAAGTTGTAACGTTAGAGCAATTTGGAGGCTTTAGGTGAGGAAAGGAGACTATTAGAATTCAGGTTACACTGAAATAAATTAGAGTTCTTTATTTCCACCAGTGTGGTAGATTAGATGTGCAAAGTAAACAATATTCTTGATGCCTGAAACTAAGTACAATGTGGGAAACATTTCTGAATACCTTGCTGAACTTTGACATAAGTAAATAGAAAACCAGAAATGTCCAGAAAGCTTGATTCAACAAAAACAAATAGCGTTAGAGGTCTTTGACACCTACTTGAGTCCTGGTGATATTGAGCCTGCTTATTGGAACACATTCAATTAATAAGAGACAAAGTACAAAGCCTAGGACTCTAGGAGACAGAGGTTTCCATCAGATTTCCCTTCATGAATGTGTAACACCCTAATGGTGACTCCAGTGTAAGAGCATACAGAAACAAATCTATCACAGAAGCTGGATCCTTATTTCAGTTTTAGCTTTGGGTGAAGCAAAAAAAAAAAAGAGTTCCTGAACACAAGCTCACACTCACCTTCTGTGTCTCATGCAGATGTATATTGCCTGTGAGACAAAGAAAAAGATGAATAAAATTTTGTTTTATATTCTAGCGCCTCCATTTGCGTTGCAGAGCCAAAGGAAAGTTTAATTTCCCTTTATTGTAAAGCTGAGTTTCTTTTTTGATTAGGGTATCCTTGATCTTGGTTTACCTGGCATTCGCATTTACTCTAGCAACACAGGAATGCCAGCCTTTGTCTTGCAATTGAAAGGCAGGTGAATCAACCAGAACTATGTATATTCAGTTTGTCCAACTTAACATTTTAAAAAGGAAGACAGCAAAATCAAAACACTTAACAGTGTATCATTACAGCATTTTCAATCAAAAATTAATAGACATGCCAAGAAGCAAGAAAATATGACTAAATGGAATATGGAATAATAGTGGGAACTGGCACAGAAATAGTATGTGATGGAATTAACAGACAAGTACATTAAAATAGCTATCTTTGAGGATTTAAAGGAAAATATGAATATAGTGAATAGTGAAAATGGAAACTATTTTTAAAATCCAAGGTTAACTTCTTTAGATGATAAATATCTGAAAAGAAAATTTCACTGAATGGGACAACAGTAGATTAGACACTCCAGAAGAAAATTTCTTTGAACTTGCAGCAGTACTATTAAAATCTATCTAAAATGAAGTGTGGGGACTTCCCTGGTTGTCCAGTAGTTAAGAACACACCCTCCCAATGCAGGGGACGAAGGTTGGATCCCTGGTTGGGCAACTAAGATTTCACATGCCTTGTGGCAACTAAGCCCACGCATTGCAATTAGAGAAAGCCCACATGCCATGACAAAGACCCAACGCAGCCAAAAAAATTTTTTTAATAATAAAAATGAAGGGTAAATGTGGGGGTAAGAAGACTGATATAAAATGAACGTGGTTTTATTAACTTGTGGTACAATATCAGGAAGGCCAACATACATAGGATCTGAGTCTTACAAGGAGGAAGTTAGGAATAAAAAACATTTGAAAAATAATCTTCCGTAATTAATAGTTTAATGAACATTATAAATCCATAGGTCCATGAAGTTCCAGAAATCCTAACCAGGAAGACAGTGAAATGATTCTTTATTTATTTTTTTTATTTTTTTTGAAATGATGTCTTTAAAATGCTGACAGGGAAAAAAGAAGTATCAGTTTAAAATTCTTGAACCAGAAAAATACCCTTCACAGATGAAGGCAAAATAAACATAATCAGAAAAACAAACTTAAAGGATTTGTTGTCAGCAGGTTTACAGTACTAGAAATGTTCTTCACACAGAAAAATCATGCTAGTTGGAAACATGGCTTTACCAAAGAATTGAAGCATTCCAGGAATTTTCAATAAGTAAATAGACAACACCCTTTTCTCATATTCTTTTGACGTTCATGTGAAATTATACCAAGATATTATCATATTCTGGGCCATGAAACTTCTTAATAAACTTTAAAAGATTGAAATCATATAGCATATATTTTAAGAACACAGTGAAATTGAATTAGAATTCAGTAGCACAAGGTATCTTGACATTCCCACCAAAACGTGAAAATTTAGCAACACACCTCTTTTTTAAAAAATTATTTATTTATTTATGACTGTGCTGTGTCTTTGTTGCTTCGTGAGCTTTTTCTGTAGTTGTGTCAGCTGGGGCTACTCTCGTTGCAGTGCACAGGTTTCCTATTGCTTCTCTTGTGGAGAATGGGTTCTAGGAGCACAGGCTTCAGTAGTTGTGGTTCATGAGCTCGGTATTTGTGGCACATGTTACTCTTCATCCTGTGGGATTGGGGATCCCCTGGACTGGGGATCAAACCCGTGTCTCTTGCATTGTCAGGTGGATTATTTACCACTAAGCCACCAGGGAAGCCCAACAACACACTTCTAAATACTGCATAAGTCAAAGAGGAAATCACAGATAGAATCTTTTTTAATTTGTTTAAATATTTTATTTGTTTGACTGTGATTGGTCTTTGTTGCTGCACAAAGGTTTCTCTAGTTTTAGCGAGCAGGGACTACTCTTCATTGTGCTGCGTGGGCTTCTCCTTGTGGTGACTTCTCTTGTAGAGCACAGGCTGTAGGTGGGTAAGTTTCAGTAGTTCGGTTCATAGGCTAGTTACCCCTCGCCATGTGAAATCTTTCCAGACCAAGGATCAAACCTGTGTCTCCTTCATTCAGAGGCAGATTCTTATTTACTGTACAACCAAGGAAGTCCAGAAATATCTTTTAAATTGAATAAAAATGATAATACATAAAAATTTATGGGGTATAACTAAGTCTGTGTTCTTAGCTTTCTAGAGTTACATTATAAAATAATAAAGGTCTAAGGCAATAGCCCAAACTCTCACCTGTAGGAAGCTAAAGTCAGTACAGCAAGTTAAACCCAAATTAGGCAGAAGAAAATTTGACAAATACAAGAGTAAAAATAAACAGCATAGAAAAATTGCTGAAAGCTTATACTTGTTTCCTGAGAAAATTCTTTTTTAATTTATTTTTTTATTGAAGGATAATTGCTTTACAGAATGTTGTTGTTTTCTGTCAAACCTCAACATGAGTCAGCCATAGGTATACATATGTCCACTCTCTTTTGAACCGCCCTCCCATCTCCACATGCTGGCCTGTGAGGAGAGAGAAGCTATGGTGATGTCTCCACCCCCTACACATGACTCAGCAGTATTGCCTTGCTTCCATGGTTGCCGGCTTTCCTCCACAGGCATTTCCCACCACAGTCTCCTCGCTCACATCCCCTCGACCATCTCTCTCCGTAGTCAACAGCAGCCCTCGCCCTGGGATTGCTCCAGGATCCCTAAACTCTAGCTCCCAGCTGCTGCACTTTCCAGGGGACCTGCTTCCCTGTCCAGGGTATGTATGGCTGCAGCAAGGACTGTCTTGAGTCTCATTCCACAGGTGTGAATGAGAACAGCCACAGATCAGCTGTTTCACTCCCAGCCTTAAATGTTTCTCCTCTGACTCAGAGAGTTACCCTGATGTGGGGATTGGACCCCTGATTCAGTTCCCCCATATACCAAGGGCACCTCCAGTCCTACTAACATTCCTGTTTTTCCCCCTAGTTCCTTCCTTCTGCTGAGTTTTGCGTAGTTCTATATATTCTTTTCCTTTGGTCAGGTACTCTTGAGCTGGTGTTCTGCATGCACTTCTGTGTCTGAAGGTGTATTCCTTATCTGAAAATTTTTTTAAAGATGTGAACTCTAGCCAAAAGGATTAAGAAAAATGAAACTGAATTAACAGTATCAAGAATGAAAGAAAGGATATCACTGCAGTTGCTACATACCACAGGAGGATAATAAGGGAGCATGAGGAACAGTTTTTTTGCCAATAAATTTGATAAAAAGAGAAAAACCATTTACAAACTCAAGAACAAATAGCCTCATATCTATTTAATAAATTCAACCTATAGTTTAAACCTTTTCTACAATGAAAATTCAGAACCCAAATAGTTTTAATCATGAACATTCAAAGAAAAGAAGAATACTTATTATACAAAAACTATTCCAGAAAGTAGAAACATTTTCCCAATGCATTTTATGAGGCCACCATTACCCTGATTCTGAAACCAAGCAACACACACATTACCAGAAAACTACAGACTAGGATTGTTCCTGTGCATGAATGCAGATGATGTAAAATGGTATCAAGTTGAACCCAGTATGTTGAATGCTTAGCATACCACGTCCACATGAGTTTATTCCAGAAACGCAAGATTGGATTAACATTAGAAAACCACTTATAAAATATAACAGTAAGTGAGAAAATCACAATTGTCTAAGTACCTAAAGAGAAAATATTTGACAGAATCTGACATCCACTTAAAAAGAAAAGCACCAATTCTTTCACATATTAATCAAACTAACAAAAATTAAACACAAAGAAAACCTATTAAAAGCAGCAAGGGAAAAGCAACAAGAAATATACAGGGGAAACCACATACAGTTAATAGCTGATCTTTCATCAGAAACTCTACAGACCAGATGGGCATGGCAGGATATATTTAAAATAATGAAAAGGAAAAATCTACAACCAAGATTATTCTGTTCCAGCAAGGATCTCATTCAAAGCTGATGGAGAAATCAGAAGCTTTACAGACAAACAAAAGTAAGGAGAATTTAGCACCACCAAACCAGCTGTACAACAAATGTTCTCTAGACAGGAAACACAAGAGAAGGAAAAGGCCTATAAAAACAAACTCAAAACAATTAAGAAAATGCCAGTAGGGACATATATAGCAATAATTACTTTAAGAAAAAATCATAAACAAGATGAAAAGACAGCAGTAAGAATGGGAAAAAATAATTGCAAATGAAGCAACTGACATAGAATTAATCTCCAGGGTATACAAGCAGCTCAACATCATGAAAACAACCCAATCAAAAAATGGACAGAAGACCTAAACAGACATTTCTCCAAAGAAGACATTCAGATGGCTAATAAACTCATGAAAAAACACTCAACATCTTGCATTAGAGAAATGCAAATCAAAACTACAGTGAGGTATCCCCTCACACCAGTCAGAATGGCTGGCCATCATCAAAAAATCTACGAACGATAAATGCTAGAGAGGATGTAGAGAAAAGGGAACCCTCTTGCACTGTTGGTGGAAATGTAAATTGATACAGACAATACAGAGAACATTATGGAGGTTTCTTACAAACTAGGAACAAAACTACCGTATGACCAACTACTTGGCATATATGCTGAAACAGGTTATATATATATAATTGAAAAAGACAGATATGCCCACAATGTCCATTTCAGCACTGTTTACAATAACCAGGACATGGAAGCAACCTAGATGCCCATCAAGAGGTAAATGGATAAACAAGATGTGGTACATGTATACAATGGAATATTACTCAGACAAAAAGCAATGAATTTGAGTCAGTTCTAGTGAGGGGGATAAACTGAGAGCCTCTTATACACAGTGAATTCAGAGAAAAATAAACATTGTTTATTAATGCCTATATATGGAATCTAGAAAAATGGTACTGATGAGTCTATTTGCAAGACAGGAATAGAGACTTAGACATAAAGAACATACTTATGGACACAGGTGGGGAAGGAGAGAGTGGGACGAATTGAAAAAGAGTATCACTGAAATATATACAATACCATATATAAAATAGATAGCTAATGGGAAGTTGCAGTATAGCGTAGGGAGATCTCCTCGTGCTCTGTGATAATCTAGTAAGGTGGGATGTGGCAGAAGGTAGGAGGGAGTTTTAAAAGGGAAAGGACATGTGTATACCTATGGCTGATACATGTTGAAGTGTGGCAGAAACCAACACAACATTATACAGCAGTTATTCTCCAATTAAAAATAAATTTTTAAAAAATGCCCCCCCCAAAACTCCAATTCTTAGAAATAAAAGGCAAACAGGTAAGACAGGAAGAAGAAAAAAATTCTATTTACAGATGATTTGATCCATAGGAAAATTTTTAAGAAGTCTGTCAGAAAAAAGCTACTGCACCTAGAAAATGAGTTTAAGAAAGATATTTAAGCTGAACATAAAATGTATTTCTGTATACCAGCAATGAATAATTAGTAATTGAAATGTAAGCAAAATACCATTTACAATTGTATTAAAAGTTATACAAGATCTATATGATAAAAAGCTTTAACCTCTGCACCACCAGGGAAGCATGATAAAAAGTATGAAGCATTATTGACAATGGCTAAAAGGTTAAACAGATATTCTAGATTAATCATTTGTTTGGAGGAATCAGTATTGTTAAAATGTCACTTCTGTCAAAATTAATTGATAAATTTAATGGAATCTCAATCAAAATTCCAGGAGAAGGCAATGACACCCCACTCCAGTACTCTTGCCTGGAAAATCCCATGGACGGAGGAGCCTGGTAGGCTGCAGTCCACCGGGTCACTGAGAGTTGGACTCAGTGACTTCACTTTCACTTTTCACTTTCATGCATTGGAGAAGGAAATGGCAACCCACTCCAGTGTTCTTGCCTGGAGAACCCCAGGGACGACAGAGCCTGGTGGGCTGCCGTCTGTGGGGTCGCACAGTCGGACACAACTGAAGCGACTTAGCAGCAGCAGCAATCAGAATTCCAGCTGGCTTTTTAAAATATAAAGTTCCAAACTTTATAATTTACATAGATACATAAAATATCTTAAAAAGTAAAACATGTACACTCTTTTTGAGAACAAAATTAGAAGACCTATTACTGTTACAAAGACGAACTATAAATTATTCAAGACTGTTTTTGGTGAAAGGATATATAGATCTTTCAATGCAACAGAATAGACACTAGAAAAATAGACACTCCCATAGATTTTTAAAGTTGATTTTCTGCACATATACTATATTTTTGTGGAGCAGGGATAATCTTTTGTACCAAGTGGTGTTGGAACTGCTGGATATACTTATGGAATAAAAAGATCATTGACCTTACACCATATGTAGAATTTAACTTGAAATAGAATATATACCTGTATGTAGTTTCCCCAACTATAGAACTTTCAGAAGTACACTCAGTAGGAAATCTTTATGACCTTGGGACATTCAAAGATTTCTTAAGTAGGATAAAAAGCATGAACTGTTAAAGCAAAAAAAAAAATAGATAAATTGAGCTTCATCAATTTTTTAAACTTTTGTTCTTCTAAAGACATTAAGAAAATGAAAAAACACACAGAAGTAAAAAGAATTTGTAACTATGCATGGTAATGGTGATCATTTTGCAGTATATACAAATACCAAATCATTATTACTGTTGTACATGTGGAACTAATATATGTCCTATGTCAATTATATCTCAGCAAAATTTTTTAATAAATAAAAGAACAAACCAGTGAAGGTACCCAATAAAAACAATGGGGAAATTTTTTGAATAGCATCATTTCAAAAGACTTCTTATGAGTTGCAATGAAGTACCTGAAAATACTTCAGAGCCAAGGCTCTGCTCGTGACTCAGATGGTAAAGAATCCGCCTGCAATGTGGGAGACCTGGGTTTGATCCCTGGGTTGAGAAGATCACCTGGAGCAGGGCATGGCAACCCATTCTTGCCTGGAGAATCCCCATGGACAGAGGAACCTGGCAGACTACAGTCCACGGGATCACAAAGAGTTGGACACGACCAAGTGACTAAGCACATGTGAAAATACGCTCACTTACTAGAAAAATGCAATTAAATTCTTAATGACATATTGTTTCATATATATCTTAGATCGACTAAAGTTAAAAGGAGCTCTCTGGTACCTCAGTTGGTAACGAATCTGCCTGCAGTCCAGGAGACCCAGGTTCAATCCCAAGGTTGGCAAGACCCCTGGAGAAGGGAATGGCAACCCACTCCAGTATTCTTGCCTGGAGAATTCCATGGACAGAGGCGCCTAGTGGGCTACAGTCCATGGGGTCAGAAAGAAAAAGATCCTAATGACCCAGTTAACCACGATGGTCTACAACCACCCTTGTTGTAGAACTATGATTCTGCATGTCATGCAGTGTGGCCAGAAGTAAAATATAGCATGCCCAGCATAATGTCCTAGATGAAACAGACTGCAAAAACAAAGAAACAAACAAAAAAAGGATTTCCCTGAATCTATCTGCATATACAGGAAACAAAGGTTGAATTCCTGATCTAGGAAGATTCCACATTCCACAAGATATTTAAATCCATGCACCAGAACTACTGAACTCGTGCTCTGGAACCCACAAGTCACAATACTGAGTTCACATGCTGCAACTTCTGAAGCCCAGCTTCTGGGGCAATGAGAAGGCTGAGCATTGTAACGAAGAGCAGCTCCCCCTCGCCACAATTAGAGAAAGCCCTTGAAAAGTAAATAAGACTCAGCACAACCAAAAATAAATTAAGAAAAATTAAGAGAAAAAACAACAACAGGGATTTGGCAGACCAGAATTTGGTAAGATGGAATCAGTTTAGAAAGTAAGGTGTGAGGTAGCCCTAGGTGAGTGGCTCAGAAATGAAATTCCAAACAGTATACCCATTTTAAGATTCTGTTTTAAATTTATTCTTAAGAATTAAAAACCTTTGGTATTTCTGGGCAGTTGATAGGAAAGAGGAGACAAAAATTAATTTTCAGGATTTTAAACCCAGGATTTATTCTTATACTTTCTTGCAGTGTGGAAGCTGGATTCCAAAGGCAAGTGTCCTCAGAGAAACCCAGGTGAAAGCTGTGCTTCCTTTTCTAGCATAACCTTAGAAATCACCACATTCATATTTCCATCAGATTGTTTTTGCTAGAAGCAACTCCTAAGGGTAGCTCATATTCATGGGAGGGGAATTAGATACTCTCACTTGGTATGAGAAACATCAGAGGAGTTGTATACATGTTTTAATAACCCTGCAAGCAGTTTAGGGCAGGGAGATAAGATTAGCTTGGTCTTGAGTTGTATTAGTATGAAGAAAAGTAGATAGGGCCAAGAAATCAAACTAACATAAGACAAAAGTTTATGGCTTGTGGGGAGAATAAATTAGATGATTTTGTGTGAGCGTAGATCAAATAATTCCAGCCACATGATTGATTCTCAGTATATATAATCTTCAATAGTTGGCTTTATGGTATCATTTACTGAGAAAAGTAATCAGGAGGATTACTTTGAAACTATAAGAATAAGCATTTTCCCAGTGGGAAAATAGGTCTAAAAGGTAAATGACAAGTATTAGGGATTGAGGGTCTCTAAAGTTAATTCAGTCACAAGTAATTGGAAGGTAATCAAAGTATATTATCATAAAAACAGTGGAAGCAAGATTTTTTTAAAGAGTGGTGATATAAAATACAGCCGAAAGTAGGAAGCTTCCCCAAAGCTCTTAGATAGTCTCATCCACCAGATAGAGGACAGTCAGATGAAGCAAGAAGAACTGAATCCGGCAACCTCCAAAACAAAAACCACAGTTACAGAAAGTTAAAATGAAAAGGCAGAGAATTTTGTCCCAGACAAAGGACCATTATAAAACCCTAGAAAAACAGCTAAATGAAGTGAAGATGGGTAACCCTTCCAGAAAAGGAATCAGAATAATGATAGTGGAGATGATCCAGGACCTTGGAGGGAAAAAAGAAGAAGAAATGTTTAACAAAGACCTAGAAGAGCTATAGAACAAACAAACAGAGATGAACAATACACAGGAAGCAATCAATAACAGAATAATTGAAGCAGAAGAGCAAATAAGTGACCTGGAAGACAGAATGGTAGAAATCAGTGCCACAAAACAGAATATAAGAAAAGGAATAAAGAGAAATGAAGATAGCCTAAGAGACCTCTGTGACAAAATTAGTTCACCAACATTTGCATTATAGGGTCCTTCAAGGAGAAGAGAGAAAGGACCCAAGAAAATATTTAGAGAGACATTTTTTTAAAGAAGACACACACATGGCCAAGAGGCACATGGAAAGGTGCTCAACATCCCTAAGTATTAGAGAAATACAAATCAAAACTACAGCAGTCAGAATGACCATCATCAAAAAGTCTATAAACAACAAATGCTGGAGACAGTCTGGAGAGAAGGGAACCCATCTGTAATGTTGCTAGAAATGAAAATTGGTACAGCCACTGTGGAGAATGGTATGGAGGTTCCTTAAGAAACTAAAAATAGAACTACACTATGACCCTGGAATCCCTCTTCTGGTCATATACCCAGAGAAAAACATTGTCCAAAAGGATACACACACTCCAGTGTTCATTGCAGCACTGTTTACAGTAGCCAAGACATGGAAGCAATCTAAATGTCCACCAACAGAGAAATGGATAAAGAAGATGTACTTATATACAATGGAGTATCATTCAACCATTACAGAGAATGAAATAATGTCATTTGCAGCAACATGGATGGCCCATAGAGGTTGTCATACAGAGAGAAGTTAGGTCAGAAGGAGAATTATCATATGACATTCTTTATATATGAAATCTTGAATGATTGTAAGAAATGAACTTAACAGAACTCACAAACATAAAGAACTTATGGTTGGGGGGCTTACAACTGGGGAAAGAGATAGTTTGGGAGTGTAGAATGGACACACACTGCTGTATTTTAAATGGATGACCAACAAGGACCTACTGTATAGTGAACAAGTGAGGGAGTCAGTGAGTGTTGGTTGCTCAATCATGTCCAGCTCTTTGCAACCCCATGGACTTACTTGCCAGACTTCTCTGTCCATGGCATTCTCCAGGCAAGAATACTGGAATGAGTTGCCAAGTCTTTCTCCAGGGAATCTTCCCAACCCAGGGATCAAACTTGGGTCTCCTGTTTTGCAAGCAGATTCTTTACCATCTGAGCCACGAGGGAGGCCTGTATAGCAATGGAACTCTGCTTAAAGTTATGTGGCTGTGTGGATGGGTGGGGAGTTTGGGGGAGAATGGATACACGTATATGTATGGCTGTGTCCCTTTACCCTTTAGCTGAAACTGTCACAATGTTAATTGGCTATACCCTAATAGAAAATAAAAAGTTTTATAAAAAAGAAAAAATACAGCTAAAAGTTTGAAATTTTAAAAATACTGAATTTAAACGAGACAATTGGATATATTTGAAGGAAGATGTTGGTAATTTGAGAAAAAATTCCTTGTAGTCTGATGAGATTGTAATCTAGAGTGGCTAGAATTTGTAAAGGAATAACTAAAATGGTATCACATTTTAAAGTCATATAGATTAGGAATCCATTGATTAACTTTGAAGAAGTATAACCGGCGTGGCTGATTCATGTCAATGTGTAGCAATACGAATACAGTATTGTAAAGCAAAACAAACAAAAAAAAATAAAAATTAATTTAAAAAAAAGAAGTATAACCGGTAATCACTTATAGTAAACTAGGCATCTTGGGAAGTGATCTATTATTTTTATAACATTGTAAAACTAATATAGCTTGCCAGAGGAAGTTGAAAATGTCCCACATTATTTATAGTCTTAAAAAGTTACTATAGACACCAAACAAATACCACCAAATCGTTGGGGTCACTAAGGTAAGGTTTGTCTAAGACCATTTGTTTTCTGTTTTTGCTTTTTATTGAAGTATATTTGGTTTACCATGTTCCATTAGTTTCAGACGTACAACAAAGTGATTGAGTTAATCTGGTAATCCCAAACTCCTAATTTATTCCTCCTCCCTACTTTGGTAACCATAAGCTTATTTTATAGGTAAGACAACTTGTTTTCAAATCTTATCATCAATATGTATTCTTTCTGAAATAGTTTATAAAGGTGTTTTCTATTGTAATTTTAAAACTTTTCCCAAGAAGGGAATTTCTTTTATTCCTTTGCATTTTTAAAACATTGTCAGAAAAAACACTGAACTACCTAGGTGGCGCTAATAGTAAAGAATCACCTGCCAATGCAAGAGGCACAAGAGTCTCGGGTTCAATCCCTGGGTCGAAAAGATCCATCCTCTCGATGAGTAATTGGCAACCCACTCCAGTATTCTTGCTTGGAAAATCCCATGGACAGAGGAGCCTGACGGGCTATAGTCCATGGGGTCGCAAAGAGTTTGGACACAATTGAGCACACGCTGTTGCATTATAGAAACATCATGTGTATTTAAAGTTTAGTTCTTTATTTAATATTTAACTGTCAAATTCTTAACTGAACTTTTATTTTTAAAGAAATAAATTCTAGTGACTTCCCTGGTGGTCCAGAGGTTAGGAATCCACCTTCCAAGGCAGGGGACCTGGGTTCAGTCCCTGGTTGGGGAACTAAGATCCCACATGCCATGGGGATCTAACTAAACCTATGTACCACAACTAATGAAATGCCTGAGTACTGCAGCAAAGACTCAGTGCAGCCAAAATAGTAGTAATAAGGAAAGAAACTCTGCTCCTCATCTCAGAGTAAGAATTGTTTTTTTACCCATGTATTATTAGGGAACCATGGGCCAACTTTGAATTTACTGTGGTTATTGTAATGTACCTTATTTAGGAAACAACGTGCCCATGAAAGACAAATGCATATGATATTATGATTCTTAATCTTGGTGTGAATAATACGGTGGTATTCCTTACCGTTTAACTTCCATAAAGTTATTTGAGTAACTAGTTGTGTTCAGTTTTTATCACGTGTGATTTGTTGTCTTATTTAGTGAATGGAGTTCCCTCTCGAAGTCCAAGATTGGTTTCTTCTGGGGATGACTCTGTGGATAGTCTGCTGCAGCGAATGGTACAACATGAGGACCAAGAGCCCCTGGAGAAAAATATTGATGCTGTGATTGCATCTGCTTCTGTGCCACCTTCCTCCAGTCCAGTCCACAGCCTCAGCAAGGAGCGAACCCTAGGAAAACCAGACAGCCTTCTAGTGCCTGCAGTCCCCAGTGACTCTTGCAGTAGTAGCATCTCACTCCTTTCTGAAAAGTTGCAAGCAGCCATTCCCCCCATCATATTAAGAGAAGTGTAGTAGAAGCTATGCAGCGCCAAGCTCGGAAAATGTGCAATTATGACAAAATCTTGGCCACCAAGAAAAACCTGGACCATGTTAATAAAATTTTAAAAGCCAAAAAACTTCAAAGACAGGCCAGGACAGGGAATAACTTTGTTAAACGCAGACCAGGTCGACCTCGGAAATGTCCTCTCCAGGCTGTGGTATCAATGCAAGCATTCCAAGCTGCCCAATTTGTTGGTTCAGAATTAAATGAAGCCGAAGAAGGAACAGCACTGCACCTTGGTCCTGATACAGTTACAGATGTTATTGAAGCTGTTGTTCAGAGTGTAAACCTGAATCCAGACCATAAAAAGGGATTAAAGAGGAAAAGTTGGCTATTGGAAGAACAGACCAAGAAAAAGCAGAAGCCATTCCCAGAAGAAATAGAAGAAGAAGAAGAGGAGAATGCTAAAAGGTAATTCCTCATTTAACGTTTTATTTGTGTAGAGGAAACTAGTTTACGTGCAAATGTAACATATCTTTGCAGCTGAATTGTTCAGTTGATCTAGTAACCTTTCACTACATAAGACCTGTTCTAAGTGTTCTTACTTCTGCTTGTCAAAATTATGAATAATAAGAAAAGGGGAATGTAACAATCTAGCCAAGGCCCTCACTATACAGATGAGGAAATCAAGACCCAGAAAGATTATGTTGTATAACTATGTGAGTGGAATTATTTTTACTGTCAGACTATCTTATCTCTTCTGTGCTCTAAACTTGTCGTCCCTGTCATCAAATACATTTTTTAAGTCTTTGTGCATGTTAGATTGTTTTTTAATGGCTTCTTTTTTATATTTTATTTTTTCCTGAAAGGTATAGGGCAGAAAGTCAGAATCACTCCCGGGAAAGATCGTTTAATCCTTTTGTTACATATCCAATCAGATTATTTCCCTGAAGATTATTTGATTTTGTTTTGTTTTTTGGTCTTGCCATGTAGAGTATGTTATCAAACCTGTGCCCTGCAGTGAAAGTGCAGAGTTGTAACCAACTGTTTACAGAGGGTTCTTTTGTAGCTCTCTATGCATATGTCTATAAAAAATACTTTCTTATAGAGATTAAAATTTTTTTCCTGAGAGAATATGTAGTTATAAATAAATATGTGAAGCTAGAAGTATACTGATTGAAGAGTTTAAATTATCTTTTCACATAATCTCATTTCTTCTCAAATCCTATTCTTTTCATGGATAAGACTAATAACAGTATATTGTATACTTTTTTACTTTTCTTGATAAATTTACAAATATGTACATATACAAGGCTGTTCTGCGTAAATGATAACTTTTTATATATCTTGAAGATCCTGTAATTTAGTATTTATAGTATGTTACTGCATGCTAAGAATATATAATAATTTAATTATTCTCCTTCAAAGGATTATATATTACTTTTTTACATACAGGTCTTAAATCAGTTGAAATTTACTCTTGTATAAGGTATGAGTTAGTGCTGTTTATTACCAGTTATTTATCAAGATTGCATATAATATGTAGTTTCTATAAGTTATATTCCCAGTAGATTTTTGTAGGTTTTTTAATTAAAATATTAAAAATATTTAGAAGTGAATGAATACTGTGCTACATATTGAAACTTTGAAATGTAGCAGAAGAGGTGCCTAGAGGGATATTTATAGCCAGTAATGCTTAGTTATTTTCAAGAATGCTGAAGATTTATGAATGAAGATATTACTGAACAAAACTGGTGTCTGATTGCCTTTACACAGTAATGCCAAACTACTGACAGCGGGTTGTGGTGAAGGAAAGTGTAGTGTTTATTATAGGGTGCCAAGCAAGAAGTCAGGACAACTAGTGCTTAAAAAGCCTGAACTCCCTGATGGGTTTTAGAAGAACATTTTTAAAGACAAGGTGAGGGAAGAGCATCCCAGGTATATGATGAGCTCATGCACAGATCTCTGAATGGTTGATGATGAGGTAACAGGGTGGTGTCACAGAGGTTACATTGTCAGTTCTTAGGTGCCAGGAGGTTGTGGTGTTCAGAATCATCAAGTAGTTAATTTTCATTTGATGGTTGTTTTACCATCTGTAAAACAACTTTAGGAAATGTGCATCAGATGCTATTTTCGACGTTAAGTTTAGAGAAAACTAAAGCAGAGGATATAAGGGAGCTGTCTGTCCTGAGAAAGCCCCACAAGCTCCTGCTTGATTACAAAGAGTCCAGTTAAGAAATCAGAAAAATGAGAATAATTCCCAAAATGTGATGGACATAGATAAAACATATACATTAAATTAACAAAATAAAACTAAGTTATAGTAGAGAGAATCACTGAAGACCAACATTAGTAATACTAATGATAATAAAATATATAAACTTCTGGTAAGGTTGATCAATAAAGAAGAAAAAGGGAATAATAAAATTAGGAAGTAAAAAGGAGTTAAACTATATATGAGAGATTAAAATATGACTACTGTAAGAACTTTATGCCTAGAAAATTATAAAACTCAGTTTTGTATATAGAATGGGTGAATATATAGGAAGAACATTGATAATATTCCATGTTCTTTCCCAGTCATACACCACTTCCTAGCCAGTAGCTATAATCAGTCTTCTGATTTATACCTTTTTTTATACCATTTAAGTATTCAGTGCTTGACAATACATTGATAGTTTAGTCTATCCTTCCTGAACTTCACTGAAATGTAATTACATAGAATATATGCTTTTGTGCCACACCTTTTTTGCTCAACATATAAATGTAAAACCATCTCTGTTTTTGCATGTAGTTGTAGTTACCTCTTTTTTGTTGTTATGTGTTATCCATTGTTTGTGTATAAAACAGGTTTTCTTTAAATTATTAAAACATAGATGATCCATCAATTTCTGCTGCACAGCAAAGTGACTCAGTTATACATGTATATGTGTGTGTGGGTGTGTGTGTGTGTATATATATATATATATTCTTTCTCATCTTCTTTTCCATATTGTTTTATCACAGGATATTGAATATAGTTCCCTGTGGTATACAGTAGAACCTTGTTATTTATCCATGTATATATACTTGTTTGTATTTCCTAATCCCAGACTCCCAATCCTTCCCTTCTCCAGCCTTCCTCCCTCTTGGCAACCACAACTCTGTTCTCTATGTCTGTGAATCTTTCTATTTTGTATATAGGTTCATTTGTGTCATATTTTAGATTCCATGTATAAGTGATATAATTGTATTTGTCTTTCTCTTTATGACTTACTTCATTGAGTATAATAATGTCTAGATCTATCCATGTTGATGCAAAAGTTAGAGTTTTCTGTTTTACTGTTGGGTTATTTTCAGCTTGACACTATTATCCAAAAATATTGCTCTTAACATTCCTCTAATGTTCACTGCTGGATAGGATACTAATTTCTCTAGGGTATATACCTAGGAGTGAAATAAAACACTTGATTTTCCATGTCTTAATTTTAAGCTATGGTTTATTGAGCCAGGGGCATCCCTGGTTACTCAGTGGTAAAGAATCTGCCTGCAAAGCAGGAGATGCAGGTAACTCTGGTTCATTCTTTGAGTTGAGAAGATCCACTGGAGAAGGAAATGGCAACTCACTCTAATATTCTTGACTGAGAAATCCCATGGACAGAGGAGCCTGGTGAGCTACATCCGTGGGGTCACAAAGAGTCGGACACAGCTTAGCAACTAAACAATAGTGTTGAGCTAGCATGGAACTGAGTATAGAACTAGGTAAGAGAAACAAGATCCATGCATGCAAGGTTGCTCATATGACAGAGGTAACCCTACATATCAATAAAGAAAGAAAACAATATTCAATAAATGGTGCCCCCAAAGTTTTTATTTTTATTATTCATACTTTTTTATTGGAGTATAGTTGCTTGACAATGTTGTGTGCCCCCAAATTTTATATTGCATAAGAATGGGAATGAAATTGGATTCTGCCCTTTTTTTTAGTTAATTGTTTGATTTTGGATGTTGCTGCACGTGAGTTTTCTGTAGTTGTGATGAGCGGCAGCTACTCTAGTGCAGTGTGCAGGTTTCTCATTCCATTGGCTTCTCTTGTTGCAGAGACAGGGTCGAGGGCAGGCAAGCTTCCGTAGTTGCAGTGTGTGGACTCAGTAGTTGCAGCATATGGGCTCCAGACCTCATGCTCAGTAGTTGTGTTGAACCCGTGTCCCCTGCATTGGCAGGCGGATTCTCAACAACTGGACCACCAGGAAATCCTGGATTCTGTCTTAATCCATGTGTAAAAATCAGTTCCCAGTTGGTTAAATAAATACATAGCATAAAAGATAAACCTTCTAATTTTTAAAGTTATTACAGAATGAGGAAAACTTAATGACCTTTGTTTGAAAGGATTTCATAAATAAGATATAAAAAGCAGTAAGCATACAGGTAAACACTTATAATACTGTATTATATTAAAGTTAAGAATTTGTTTATCAGACATCATCCACGTAACATATGAATACTTTCTACAGACTTGGAGAGGAAATTTATAACATAATTTTAAAATTTTGGTATCTAGAATATATAACGAAAAGAGTGTTTCAAATCAACCCAGTATAATCTAGCAATTACCTTTTATATAACTTAGAAAAACTCTTGCCCAGCTATCACCAGAATGCATTTTTTGTAAAGGTGTAGCAAGATTTATTATAATATACAGAAACTGAAAGTATCCTTGGTTGACAGGAAAAGGAATAAGTATATAGTAGCTTTTTATGCAATGGACTATGATATGGTAATAAAAATTAATAAATTATAACTGAAATGTAATGATAATAAATGAGTCTTAGAAATAAGATTTTAAGTGAAACAAGACCCTGAAAATTATATACTAACTGATACTGGTTTTATAAAGCAAAAAAACCCATGAAAAATAAATAACGTTTTACTATAGATAAATGTATCATAAAACCATATTTTATTTTAATTTTTTGGCCATGCCATGCAGCTTGTGTGATCTTAGTTTCCCCATCAAGGATTAAACCTTAACTAGACCAAGGGAGCCTCAGTGCCAAGTCTACAGCCTCACTGGACTGCCAGGGAGTTCCCATAAAGCCATATTTTCAAATACCATACCTGTCTTTTTCTCCTTTCTTTCCTGAAGAATTCAATCTTAAAGCGATTAAGTAAGTATCCATCTGGGATGTGGAAACCATGATGATCCTGAGCTGGATGTTGGAGCCTTAATGATGTGAAGACTTGGGTTATGGGATGAGGGAAAGAGAATATCAACCCAACCTAAGCTGTCAAAGCCCTCGTGGAATGAGAAGGGCACTAATGAGAGTGCCCAGTATGGGGTATTAGGGACCAGTAAGATTAGGAGGTGTTCATGCTAGAACTCCTTAATAAGAATTTTTAAAAGTCTATTAGTATGTATTTTCATTTCCGTCATAAGCCCCCCAAAGTGATTCTGATATATTTGGTCTATAGATAGAACTTGGAGAAACATGGCACTTGAAGAATTTATATATGTAGAATGTATATCAGAGAAGGCAATGATACTCCACTCCAGTACTCTTGCCTGGAAAATCCCATGGATGGAGGAGCCTGGTAGGCTGCTGTCCATGGGGTCGCGAAGAGTCAGACACGACTGAGCAACTTCACTTTCACATGCATTGGAGAAGGAAATGGCAACCCACTCCAGTGTTCTTGCCTGGAGAATCCCAGGGACGGCAGAGCCTGGTGGGCTGCCGTCTATGGGGTTGCACAGAGTCGGACACGACTGAAGCGACTTTGTAGCAGCAGCAGAATGTATATAGACACATGTAAGCAGGAAAGCAGATAACATTTTTGAATGAAGGAAGAAGCATAAAGTAAGATGAAAGAAGTAAAAATGAATCTGTCTGATGAGAATAGGAAAACATAAATAATAAAATATGAAATCTGTCCATCTGTCTCATGACCAAGTAACATTTCTCCCAGGTATATAAAACTTTCATTCAAAAATCAATTAATGTGATTCATTACATTAATGAGTAAAGAAGAAACATCACATGGTCATAGCAATAAATGCATAAAGTTTTTTTTACAAAAATCTAACATGTTCATGATTATAAACCTAGAAATCTAGGAATAAAAAGAAACTACCTCAACCTAATAAAAGCTTATGTAAAAAACCCAAAGCTGACAACTTCAGTGGTAAAAGACAGAGTTTTCCCACTGTTATCAATAACTAGGAAAGGAAGTGAATTGAAAGTCACTCAGTCGTGTCCGACTCTTTGCAATCGCATGGACTATACAGTCCATGGAATTCTCCAGGCCAAAATAGTGGAGTGGATAGCCTTTCCCTTCTCCAGGGGATCTTCGCAACCCAGGGATCAAACCCAGGTCTCCTCCATTGCAGGCAGCCTCTTTACCAGCTGAGCCACAAGGGAAGCCCAAAAATACTCGATTGTGTAGCCTATTCCTTCTCCAGTAGATCTTCTCAACCCAGGAATGGAACTGGGGTCTCCTGCATTGCAGGTGGATTCTTTACCAACTGAACTATGTGGGAAGCCCCCAAAGAAAGGAGGCCCTTGTCAACATTTTGTTGAAATTCCTAACCAGAGCAGTTGGGAAGAAAAAAAGTCAGCCTGTGTTTGGGGGTTGAAAGACTTAAGATATCAGTGCTACCCAAAGCAATCTACAGATTCAGTGCAGTCTCTGTCAAAATCCTAATAATTCTAGATGTTTTTCTTTTTATTGTCCATTTTCATCATCTAGGACCTTGAACTCTGATGTTATATTTAAGTGATGAGAGCAGACATTTGTCTTACCCTTTATATTATGGAAACTATTCAGCCTTGCACTAAGTGAGAGGCAAAAAGAAAATCTAGAAAATTCCCTGATGTGTCGTTGCTTTGGTCCCAAGAGGCCCAGCCAGTCTGTATGCTTATGTTTATTTTATAATTTCCAAGGACTTTCTTTTTGCTTAATGGGAGGAGAGGTAGAAGTGTCTATTTCATCCTTGCCTTGAACTGTATTCACCTTAATTTTTAAAGGTGTTTTTGATTGATTTAAAATTGTTTTTTGACAGGCTCCCCCATTCCCCTCCTTTTAGCAATTATAGATGTTTTTTCATTGCCTTCTAGCTTGCATTATTTGAGACATGAAATCTGCATTCATTCTTATTTTTGTACTCCTGTATAAGATTGTGTACTTTTTCTCTTACTCCTTTTATTTTGTTTGTCAGTACTTTCCAACAAGTTTATTATGATATACCATACTTGTTTTAGCTTATATTGCTTATGGTTTGTTTAACTTCTTGGAACGTTGGGCTCTTTTTATCAAATTTAGAAAATTTTGGTCATTGCTCTTTTTTTTTTAATTTTTGAGCATTATAAATGTCACATTATTGTGTTTCTGTTTTTGTTCTTTTTTATAGGTTTGATTTTATTTTGATCATCAGTTAAATTACTTGTGGATAGGTTTGGATTCTTTTGAAGATAATTTTTAAGCTTTATTAGGACTGGCTTTTACTCCAGAGATAGTTGTCATACAAAGATGGAGAATGTTACCCTCTGGGATCTCTATTGAATGCCCACAGTGTTGGGCAGTGTCTTTCACTCTCCCTAGTGGATTCTGAGTATCTGTCATCATGTGTGAGCTCTGGAAATTGTTTGGGTTGTAATATTCTGGTGGTTCTTTGTCCAACCTTATGGAATTTCACCTTGCACATATACAAACCTAGTACTGATAGATAGTGTACTAAAGGAGATGCTTACACAGATTTCTAAAGTTGTTTTTCTCCTTTACTCTCTCCACTCCAGTACTCTGCCTCATGAATTCTAACTCTCTCAGTCCCTCCATAGTCTGATCTCTTTTCAGCTCATTCAGTTGGCCATTCTTTGCTTTGGGTCTACTCCCTCCACCTCAGTTGTTCTTATAAAAGCAGGTTATCTCTTTCTATTTTTTTTTTTTCCAATTTTCTCAGGAATCACAGTGCTGCAGTACAGAATGTCTGATAATTGTTTCATAAACTTTCTCTGGGTTTATAGTAGTTTGCTGTGTTTCTATTAGTTTCTATCAGGAGGACAAATCTGGTATCTTTTACTCCTCCATGACCAGATAAGGAAGTCCCCATATCTCTTTTTTTTTTAATTGCTGTGATTTTTTTTAATAGATAATCATTTATAGGGGGAAAAAATTCACCATAAAATTATCTTTAAACTCTCTTTCTAGCTTTACTGAAGCAGCAGTTGAGATTCCCAGTCCTCCTGAAACCCCAGCCAAACCTCCCGAACCTGAAAGTACCTTGCAGCCTGTGCTTTCTCTCATCCCAAGAGAAAAGAAGGCCCCACGTCCCCCAAAGAAGAAGTATCAGAAAGCAGGGCTGTATTCTGATGTATACAAAACTACAGAGTAAGTAGTGGTACTTGTCAGCTGACATCCTTTAAAGACCTGTTATTCTTCCATGTTTTAAATAATACTTTGAATATCAAGGAAAGAAAACCCAATACAAATGTAATATACACAAATACAAATCTCATCACAAGTACCCAGTGTTCACTGTACTCATGATATATTTTGAGGGGCTAATTATTTTCCCTGATCTTTTATCCTCTCTCTGCCTTTCTAGATTATATTTCTATAGTTTGGATTCTAATGGTGCCTTTTTTAAGTTAATTGAAAATAAGAAAGGGAGCACTGTGCATGTATCTGAAAATAATCTTGATGATTTTCTACCCTCATTCCTCATTTGATTCCTCACTTGTTAAAGCTTTCTGTATTCCAAACTATTTGCCAGAGGAGTAAAGTACTCCTTACTTTTAAGAATTTCATACTTTCCCTTGGGAAAGTACAGCTTAATAAGTCCTCTGATTGAGAATTTTTAAAAACCCAAAGAGCTATCAACTAATATATCATTGAGTAAGAAGTGATTCACAGGAGTATAGCAAAATTTGGTTTTGGAGGTTCACAGTAGTCTGCAAGATGGAATAGGGCATTCTAGTTAGATAGAATATCATGTACCAAGGCACATACTAGGATTCAGAAATTTTTCATATATTAGAACAACTTAGAAGTTCACTTTTTCTGAAATGTAATGGTATGGAAAGTAAGCAGTGTGTGATAGGGACCACAAAACCATGGACTTTACTGACTCAAGATACTTAAGCCATTAAGCTACATGAAATTGAAAATGCTATTTTTTTAAAAAGGAAGTGAAAAGTGCAACTTTGTGTTTTAAGACAAAACTCTGGCTACAGAGTGGAAAAATGAATGAGGGAGTTACTAATGGCAGAAATTGACAATAATCGTCAAAGTTCATGAGGTCTGAATTTAGTCAAGAAAGGAATGAAATTGAAAGAGGAACGGTTATGTTTCAGAGATGCATCTGACTTGATATGGTTAAAGTGATCAACATGAAAACCATAGCACTTTATTTTACATTGAAATGACCTTTCATTAATTTGTCATCAAGAGATATCACATAAACTCTTTGAGTCCATTTCTGCTGCTCATGTTGTGAAATGTTTTATTAGTTAAGCTTAGTTTCAGCAGCTAATGATAGGAAATCCTCATAAATAATCAAGACTGTTTAAAGATAAATGTTTATTTTCCTTTAATTTATAAGAAGTTGTGAAGTACACAGTTCAGAGTTAACATGCCACATTCACAGTATCTTCAGGGACCTAGACTCCTTTTATTCTGTTCTTCCATTTCAGCACCAAGCTTGCGTTCCTATGGTTACATTTTGTTCCAGGATAACTATCATAAAGTCTTCACTGCAGAAAGTATAAAAGAGGAAAGGGAGTAAAAAACATGTACCTTCTTTGTAAGGAAGCATTATGAACTGAATGTGTCTGCCTCAAATTTCATATATTGAAGCCCTAATCCCTAGTGTGGTGATATTTGGAGATGACAGCTTTGGGAAGTAATCAGATCATGTGGTGGAGCTCTCCTGAATGAGATTAACACCCTTATAAAGAGAGACACTGAGAGAGATGATTTCTTTCTCTACCATGTGAGAGTACAACAAGAAAGCAGTATCTGCAAGCCAGGGAGAAGGCTCTCACTTAGAACTGAACCCTGATCTTAGACTTCCCATCCTCCAGAACAGTGGAAATAACATTTTGTTATTTAGACCAGCAAGTCTGTTGGTAATTCAATATAGCTGCTAATCTAAGAAAGGAAACTGCACAATCTCATAGCTACTGACCAAAATACAGACATGTAAGCACACTTCAGCCACAGGGAAGGCCGAAAAGTAATGGCATTGTTTCAGATGATCGTGCAGAAAAAAAATTAGCATTCTGTCATTACAAATAAGAAAATGAATATATATTTTGGGAAGATCTTACACAGTTATGATTTTAAAGCAATGTTTTTGCTAAATAGAAAAGCAGATATGTGTGAAATTTTTTGCTAAAATTTAAGTCGTACTTTTTTACTAATGTGCTTTTCCTGGATTAAATTCTGAAAAATGGGAGATTAATCATAAAATCAGTCTGTGCATCAAAAGACCAGTATCATCAACTACATCAATGTTTTAAAATGTCTCTAGTTAGGCAAAAGTCTTTCATTCTGGAAAGGACCTCGTTTATGCTAGAACTCGTTCTTCATCTCACAGAAATAAATAGTAAGAAAATGGTTTATTGGGGATTTTTCTTAAAACATTTATCAAATACATGTGTGCATTCTTAAAAGCTACAAAGCCAATATATTCTTGTTGGCTGGCTGCTTTTTATTGATAGCAGTTAGGGTGTATGTTGTTTGTTTTGAAAAAAATAAACAATTATTTAGAACAGTTTTAGGTTCACAACAGAATTGTTGTAAAGTACAGAGATATTGAATATATGATTCCCTATCCTTATATACCACAGTGGTACCTTTCTGACAGTCAATGAACCTGTATTGACACAGTATCACTCAAAGTTTGTAACAGACATTTGGGTTTGCTTTTGGTGTTGTACATTCTATGGATTTGGGTAAATGTATAATGACAGGTATCTACCATTGTAGTAGCACAAAATAGTTTTGCTGCCCTAAAAGTCCTCCATGGTTGAGAAATTTGGATTTTTTGGTCACAGAATGGTACAAGACAATTCCAAGTTTATTCTTTTTTGTATAAATCATCATAGGTTTTAAAAAGTTGTGAGGGGAGAGTGTGAGTCAATTAAAATTGAATCAAGATAAGACCACACTATCAGTATGGAAGATGAATTAGATGAACAAATATTAGAAGTAAGAAGACTATTAGGATGTAAGAAGACTATTAGAAGGTTATACTCTGTGGTTTCCAAGATAGATCTAATGTGATAGCAGTGGCTAGATGTTGGAAAAGGTGGACTCTTGAAGTTTTTTGACATTAAAATTGAAATGAATTAAACATTGATTGGTTGGTAGGGAGTAAAGGACTGGGCTAGAGTCAGTGATGATCCCAATGTTTTGTTTTGTATTTCTGGGTGTGTGATGATGTCATTAACTAATATACTGGATAAAAGTGGTATGGCCAGTATTCCTTAGATTAAGTGAGCCTCTATTACCATGAATATGACTATGTACATGTACATATATAGGCACCAGAAAATGTCTTTGCTTAAAGGAAGTCAAATTTATTTTATAGTCCCTGAGGTCAGAAGTCTGAATTGAATCTCTCTAGGCTAAAGTCAAGGTGTTAGCACAACTGTTCTTTTAGCGGCTCTAGGGTAGAATTCTTTCTCTTCCCTTTGCAGAATCAGGAGGCTACTCGAATTCCTTGGCTTGGGGCCACTTCTGTGTTCAGAACCAGCAGTAAAGACATTGGATCATTGAGGTGGAGTCCTCACATCGAGTCACTCCAGCCTTGGTTCTGCTTTTACTTTTTTTTTTTCCACTGACTCTGCCTCATTTGTATCCCTCTTTCATTTATGAGGACCCTTGTGATTGAGCTGGGCCCACCCAGATGATCGAGAGTAACCTCCCTGTTTTAAAGTCAACAGATCAGAAACTTTAATTACATCTACATATTCCCAGCTTCTGGGAATTTTTATTTGAGGAGGAGGTTGTATATTTTTGTGCCTGCTATACACGTTTATGGAGAAGGCAGTGGCACCCTACTCCAGTACTCTTGCCTGGAAAATCCCACGGACAGAGGAGCCTGGTGGGCTGCAGTCCATGGGGTCGCTAAGGGTCGGACACGACTGAGCGATTTCACTTTCCCTTTGCACTTTCATGCATTGGAGAAGGAAATGGCAACCCACTCCAGTGTTCTTGCCTGGAAGATCCCAGGGACGAGGGAGCCTGGTGGGCTGCCGTCTATGGGGTCGCACAGAGTTGACACGACTGAAGCGACTTAGCAGCAGCATACACGTCTAGCTTATAGGATTTGGAATGGGGTATGGGGTGTTCACTTCTTATTTCTTATGTATCTTTTATGTATCTTGTAGTTGTAAAAATGCTGTATTACTTTTAGAATTTAAGTTTTATCTAATAGGGATTTTAAAGAATATAAAATACCAGATATACTTCAGGTGAATTGAAGAGTGAACTTTAGAGTGTACATTATGGTAAAATAGCATAATATCGAATATTAACACTACTTTGAAAGGGAGTTTTTGCTTCTTTTGTTGGGGGAAATTTCTGCTTTTAATTCAGTCACTGTCACATAATGTTTTGGGCAAACTGCTTAGTTTCTCTGGGAATGGTAAAAATGAAACTTGATATGTAAAGTGAAGCTATTGAACTACATGCAATTCATGGGGTCACAAAGAGTCAGACACGACTGAGTGACTGAACTGAACTGACTGAACTACATACTTCATATCTTAAGACTATCCTGACTCAAAAATTGTGACTTCTGTGTTTTATAAAAATAAAACATATGCTTTCTTTGATTTATAGGCTCCTTTTGAGTACTAAATCTGTTATAGGAAATAGGATAACTATAACTTTCAGGCTTACAGAACATTGCTTATTTGCATGGAATTAATATATGTGTAAAATATAGATGTATTTATTATATATTAATACTATAATGTTTATATTATGTATATAATACATAATGTTTACACTTAGCTGTCATTTCCTCAAAATAAAACGTATCTTTGGAAATAAAATGAAAGCATGGTACCATTTTACATTTGATATATTATTTAAGTTTTTAGAATGCTTTCATATTAAATCTGTGGGAAACAGTAAAGTAGATAGTTACTATCTACTGTTTAAGAAACTGGCACAGAAAAGTTAAAGAACTTAAGTTTACAAAATTTATCATCAAAATAATTATTGGGGTCTTTAATGCCTAGAGGTTCCACCACTCTTATTTCACCAGTAAATCATGCTGCTTTTCAGAAACTGAGTTCAAGGGTTACTGCATTAAAATTTCTTTGTTATAGATAATCTCATGGTTATGGTTGGATTAAATACCAGAATATAGTTCATTTTCCCCTGAAATTCTTGAGGAACATTGTAGGTCTAAATTCAGCTTAAATAGGAGTGCAGACTGGATGAATGCAAACCTCATGCCATTCCTATTTATTATCAATAGAAAGGCATGCCTGTGTGCTTAGTCGTGTCTGACTTTTTTGCTACCTCATGGATTGTGGCCCACCAGGCTCCTCTGTCCATGGAATTTTCCAACCAGCGGTACTGGAGTGGGTTGCCATTTCCTCCTCCAGGGGATCTTCCTGACCCAGGGATCAAACCTGTGGCTCCTGCATTGGCAGGCAAATACCCACGGAGATACCTGGGAAGCCATGGAGTAGCAATAGTTTTGAATTTTTATTGTTAATTAATAAACTTTTTTAGAGCAATTTTAGGCAAAACAGAGCAGAGAGTACAAAGATTCCCATATATCCCTTGCCCCCATCCACACTCAACTTCCCTTATTTCAGCTAGCCCTAATCCTTCATGTGACAGATGAGAAAACCAAAGCTAATGAAAGGTTAAATGACTTGCTGGAGTCCCACAGATCGTTTTAACAAAACAAGGTAAAAATTTCAGTTTATCTGATTTTATCTTAATCACTAAGAAAGCAAAAATAATGGGTGTTTATTTATTGAGGTATAATTGAACCACAAAATTATATTGGCTTCAGCTGTACAACATGATTAGGTATTTGTGAATCTGCAAAATAATCACATAAATGTAGTTAAACATCTGTCACCATTGTGTCTGACTCTTTCCGACCCCATGGACTGTAGCACACCAGGCCTCCCCATCCATCACCAACTCCCAGAGCTTGCTCAGACTCATGTCCATCAGGTTAGTGATGCCATCCAGCCTCTCATCCTCTGTCGTTCCCTTCTCCTCTTGCCTTCAGTCTTTCCCGGCATCAGGGTCTTTTCTAATCAGTTCTTCACATCAGGTAGCCAGAGTATTGATCTTCAGCTTCAGCAACTGTCCTTCCAATGAATATTCAGGACTGATTTATTTTAAGATTGACTGGTTTAAAATCCTTGCAGACTGAATAATAGTCCATTATTTATTTGTGTGTGTCTATATATATACATATCACATTCATCTCTCAGGAGACACTTAGGTTGTTTCCTTATCTTCGCTATTGTAAATAACACTGTAGTGAACATGAAGGTACGGTGATCTTTTCAAGATAGTTTTTTTTTTGCTTGCTTTGGATTAATACCCAGAAGTAGAATTGTTAGATCATTGGTAGATCTAGTCTTAATTTTTTGAAGAACATCCTTACTGCTTTCCATAGTGGCTGTGCCAGTTTACATTCCGACCAGCAGTACACAGGGATTCCCTTTTCTTCACATCCTCACTAACAATTGCTGTTTCTTGTCTTTTTTGATAATAACCATGCTGACAGTTTGAAGGTGATAGCTCATTGCTGTTTTGATTCGCATTTCCCAGCCAGTGAACATACTTTAATGTACCTATTTGTCTTCTGTATGTCTCAGTTGGAAAAATGTCTATTCAGATCATCTGCCCATTTTTAAATAAGATTGTTTATTTGTTTTTGCTCTTGAGTTGTATGAGTTCTTTATAAATTTTGTGTATTACCCCTTATCAGATACAATTTGCAAATATTTTCTGCCATTAGTTTGACTTTTAATCTTGCTTATAGTTTCCTGTGCTGTGCAGAAGCTTTTCAGCTTATCTTTGCTTTTGAAGAAGCCTTTGCTTTGGGTATGAAATCCAAAAAAAAAAATCATAATCAGGAAATATTCTAAGTAAAAGTTTTTAAAACAAAAGTAGCTTCATGTTTAAAAATTTTTAATTAACTATATTGTAGTTAAATATACGTCATAAAATTTACTATTTTAATCATTTTAAGTGCACCATTCACTACCATTAAGTACATTACCTTGTTATGCAAATGTCACCACTGTCCACCTGCAGAACTTTTTCATCATCTCAAACTGAATTGTTTTATTTCTAAAAATGAAACTAGTATGGTTTTCCAGATGGCTCAGTGGTAAAGAATCCGCCTGCCGACGCAGGAGCCACGGGAGATGCAGGTTCAAGCACTCCGTCTGAAAGATTCTGTGGAGTACCTGAGTGTGATGATACATGCAAAATGACTGGCATACAGTAGACACCCAAGAGTAAATCTTAGCTGTTTCTTCTGCATCTCACTCTTCCAAGCAGTTGTTTCATATCTCCTAGAGTATGTTTTCTATCCCCTTTTTTTTAAAGTAAACAGTTTTATTGAGATGTAATTCACGTATACAGTAACCTATTTCAATGGTACAAGTCATCAATTTTTGGTATATTACATTAATTTTTTAATTCTGAAATACTTACAAAAATTTGGCATTTTAGCCCTTCTTAAGGTTATATTTCAGTGGCATTAATTCACAGTGTTGTGTAACATAACCACTGTTTCCAAAACTTTTTCATTACCCTAAATAGAAACTCTTTAATAGTTAAGCAAAAACTTCCACTCCTACTAAAACTCTCCTCAGCCCATCATAATGTCTCATGTCTCTATAATTTGCCTTATCTGGATGCCCCATGTTAGTGGAAACATACACAATATTTGTGCTTTGGGGTCTGGATTATTTTATTTAACATAATGTCTCTGTTGCTGCTGATAATGTCTCTAACTTTCATTTATGTCATAGCATATATCAGAACTTCATTCCTTTTTATGATTGAGTAATACTCCATTGTACATACATACCACATTTTGTTTATTCATCTGTTGATGAGCACTTGGGTTATTTCTGTCTTTTGGCTATCGTGAACAATGCTGCAGTGAACATTGGCATACATTCATCTGTTCAGGTTCCTGTTTTCAGTCCTTCATGTATAAACTTAGGGGTAAAGTTGCTAGATCATATGGTGATTTTATATTTAGCTTTTTAAAAAACCACCAAACTTCCACAGTGGCTGCATTGCACCATTGAGTATTCATCATACAGTTAATTTACTGATTTGCAATTTTTCCTCTCTGTTAATTTTTTTCACATATAAATTTTCCTCTTAGCACTGCTTTTACTGCACCACATAAGTTTTGTTTTATCCTATTTTTGTTTTCATTCATTTCAAAATATTTTCCAATTTCCCTTTTGATTTTTTATTTGATCCAGTTGTTTACAAGTATGTTGTTTAGTTTCTCATGTAAGTGAATTTTTCAGCTTTATTTCATATCTAGTTTCATTCCTTTGTGATCAGAAAAGATATTCTGTATGGTTTTAATAATTTTTGATTTATTGAGTTCTTTTGTAGCCTAACATGGTCTTCCTGAAGAATCTTCAGTGTGCACTTGAGGAAACTATGTAATCTTCTGTTGTTAGGTGGAATCTTGTTTCTGTTTCCGTTAGATCCTGTTGGTTTATAATGTTCTAATATTTATTGGTCTTAGATGTGGTGGTTCTAACATTTATTGAAATGGGTAAGTTGAAATTTGCCAACTGTTATTGTACAACTGTCCATTTCTCTCAACTTCTGTCCATGTTTCCATCATATATTTTGGATCCTCCGATGTTTGGTGGATTTTGTTTATATATAATTGTTATAACTTTGTGGTGAATGGGCTCTCTTGTCTATATTTAATGTTCTTCATTGTCCTTTGTAAGTTTTTTTACTAAAGTCTCTATTTTTTGTTCCTATCTTTGGATCTAAACTGAATCTCTTACATATAGCTTGTATGTAGTTGGAGCATGCTTTCTATCCATTTTGTTCCTCTGTACCTTTGATTGGAAAGTCTCATCTATTTAAATTTAAAGTAGTTACTAATAAGGAAAGATTTATCCTTGTTATTTTGTTTTCCATGTGCCCTATAGCTTTTTGTCCCTCATTTCCTACATTACTGCCTTCTTTTGTACTTAGCTGATCTTGTAGTTACCTGTTTGATTCCCTTCTCAATCTGTTTTGTGTATATTCTGTAGCTATTTTGGGCTTCCCTGGTGGCTCAGATGGTAAAGAATCTGCCTACAATGCAGGTGACCCAGGTTCAGTCCCTGGGTTGAGAAGACCCTTTGAGAAGGGAATGGCAACCCACACCAGTATTCTTGCCTGGAGAATTCCATGAACAGAGGAACCTGGTGAGTCCACGAGGTCTCAAAGAGTCGTACACGACTGAGTGACTAACATTTCACTTATCGCTATTTTGTCTTTGGTTACCAAGGAGATTACATATAACTTCCTAAAGATATAAATCTGTAGTTTGGATTGATACCAACTTCAGTCACATGCAAAAATACTATTCCTATAAAGCTCTATGCCTCATTTTTATTATTGACATTACAGATTACATCTTTATTCATTTTGTGCCCTAAAACACATTTATAATTATTTTTTATGCATTTATCTTTTAAATCCTGTTTTCTATACTCTGTTTCTCTGCAGTCACCCATCATGATTAAACTATAAGAAGAGCCTCTAGCCTCTTTTGTCCTAGAAAAACTCTTTTTTCTTTTTTTTTTCTTTTGCACCACGCCATGTGGTATCTTAGTTCCCCCACCAGGGGTTGAACTTGTGCCCTCTGCATTGGAAGTGCAGAGTCTTAACCACTGCACCATCAGGGAAGTCCTCAGAGTCTCTTTTGTTCTTTGGCTGCACTGGGTCTTCGTTGCAGCGTGTGGACGTTCTCTGGTCAGGGGCTACTCTTTGCTGCAGTGCTCAGGCTTTGCTGCAGAGCGTGGCTCTGGAGCACGCAGGCTGGATGGTGCACACAGTGGTTGTGTGCGCAGTGCAGTCTAGGCCACATGGTGGCTGTGGCGTGCAGGCTGCGTTGCTCCCTGGCATATAGGATCCTTCCAGAGTAGGGATTGAACTTACGTCTCCTGCGCTGGCAGGCAGTTCCTTAACCACTGTACCACCAGGGAAGTCCCCCCAAAGTCATTTTATGATGATAATACTAATAATAAATAAAGATTGCATTAGCAGAACTGATAAAGAAATGTCCACGTGATTGATTTAGCTCCTAATGTCGGGTAAAACATATCGAATCATCACTGTTTAGTCTCAGAAATTATCATGGTTTATGAAAAGTTCAGTCTGCACTTAGAAATGGAGAAGCATTGGAAAGGAGTCCATAATCACATTTACATTCTCTTCTGTTTTTTATAGAAGCTTGCATGTGTTTATATGCTCAGTCGTGTCCCAGCTCTTTGCAGTCCCATGAACTGAAGCCATCAGGCTCCTCTGTCCATGGAATTTCCTAGGCAAGAATACTGGAGTGGGTTGCCATTTCCTGCTCTAGGGATTCTTCCCACCCCAGGGATTGACCTCGCAATCCTGTATATCTTGCACTTGGCAGATGGATTCTTTACTACTTGAGCCACCTCGTTATGTACAAATATGTTTATATCTGGCATTGAATAGGCAACAGCTGCTGTTCTAGCTCCCTCTAGTGATAATATATTCCTGATGGACTTTTAATAACATGATTTACTATACTCTAATAAAAAATAAGATTTAAGATACTTCAAAAATTATATCCCATTCATACAATGGAATATTATGTAGCCTTAAAAAAGAAGGAATTTTGACACCTCCTACAATATGGATGAATTTTTAAAGTATTATTTCAGGTGAAGAGCCAGTCATATTTGAGTACTCTAGGTACCTGTCATTCCAGTTATGATAGGTATCTAGAGTAGTCCAGTGCATGGAAACAGAATGGAGAGTGGTGGTTACCAGGGGCTGGTGGCAGTTATTGTTCAGTGGGTACATAGATTCAGTCGTACAAGATGGAGTGTTCGCTAGATGGATGCAGTGATGGTTGTATAAAGTATAACTGTGAATGTACTTAATACCCTGAGCTACACACTTAAGATTTGTTAAAATGGGAAATTTTACATTATATGTATTTTACCAGGAAAACTTTGCAAGAAATCCATTACCTCAACTTGTGATATATTCTTCCAGTCTGTTCTTTAGACTAGAAAATTATATAGCCTTCCCTTAGGAAATGTGTGTCTCAAGCTCTAAATGCCATCAGAATTCATGGGAGAGATAGGAAAACATAATTTTGTGATGAAAATTGGAAATTAATATGTCAAAAGTGTAGAAATTACAAATATATCATCATTGCTATAGCAATGATAGTATTATAAACTAGAAATTTGGAAGGTGAAGTAATACTTTTTAATACACATGTAGTTATTTTTTTCTCTGTAAAAACACAATATTAGTATTTTCCAACCTGAGCATGTCTTAGAAATTACACACGTTAGTAAAGTAATGCTCAAAATTCTCCAAGCCAGGCTTCAGCAATATGTGAACCGTGAACTTCCAGGTGTTCATGCTGCTTTTAGAAAAGGCAGAGGAACCAGAGATCAAATTGCCACCATCCGCTGGATCATGGAAAAAGCAAGAGAGTTCCAGAAAAACTATGCCAAAGCCTTTGACTGTGTGGATCACAATCAACTGTGGAAAATTCTGAAAGAGATGGGAATACCAGACCACCTAACCTGCCTCTTGAGAAATCTGTATGCAGGTCAGGAAGCAACAGTTAGAGCTGGACATGGAACAACAGACTGGTTCCAAATAGGAAAAGGAGTACGTCAAGGCTGTAGATTGTCACCCGGCTTATTTAACTTATATGCAGAGTACATCATGAGAAACGCTGGACTGGAAGAAGCACAAGCTGGAATCAAGATTGCTGGGAGAAATATCAATAACCTCAGATATGCAGATGACGTATCTGCATATCCAAAGTATTGGAATTTGAGCTTCAACATCAGTCCTTCCAATGAACACCCAGAACTGATCTCCTTTAGGGTGGAATGGTTGGATCTTCTTGCAGTCCAAGGGACTCTCAAGAATCTTTTCCATCACCACAATTCAAAAGCATCAATTCTTCGGCGCTCAGCTTTCTTCACAGTCCAACTCTCACCTCCATACATGACCACTGGAAAAACCATAGCCTTGACTAGAAGGACCTTTGTTGGCAAAGTAATGTCTCTGCTTGTTATATGCTATCTAGGTTGGTCATAACTTTCCTTCCAAAGAGTAATTTCATGGCTGCAGTCACCATCTGCAGTGATTTTGGAGCTCCAAAAAATAAAGTCTGACACTGTTTCCATTGTTTGCCCATCTGTTATTTCCCGTGAAGTGAAGGGACCAGATGCCATGATCTTTGTTTTCTGAATGTTGAGCTTTAAGCCAACTTATTCGCTCTCCTCTTTCACGTTCATCAAGAGGCTGTTTAGTTCCTCTTCACTTTCTGCCATAAAGGTGCTGTCATCTGCATATCTGAGATTATTGATATTTCTCCCAGCAATCTTTTTTTTTTTCCCCAGCAATCTTGATTCCAGCTTGTGCTGCTTCGAGCCCAGCCTTTCTCATGATGTACTCTGCTTAGAAGTTAAATAAGCAGGGTGACAGTATACAGCCTTGACGTACTCCTTTTCCCAGTCTGTTGTTCCATGTCCAGTTCTAACTGTTGCTTCCTAACCTGCATATAGGTTTCTCAAGAGGCAGATCAGGTGGTCTGGTATTCCCATCTCTTTCAGAATTTTCCACAGTTGATTGTGATCCACACAGTCAAAGGCTTTGGCATTGTCAATAAAGCAGAAATAGATGTTTTTCTGGAACTCTCTTGCTTTTTCCATGATCCAGCGGATGGTGGCAATTTGATCTCTGGTTCCTCTGCCTTTTCTAAAACCAGCTTGAACATCTGGAAGTTCACGGTTCACATATTGCTGAAGCCTGGCTTGGAGAATTTTGAACATTACTTTACTAGTGTGTGAGATGAGTGCAATTGTGTGGTAGTTTGAGCATTCTTTGGCATTGCCTTTCTTTGGGATTGGAATGAAAACTGACCTTTTCCAGTCCTGTGGCGACTGCTGAGTTCTCCAAATTTGCTGGCATATTGAGTGCATCACTTTCACAGCATCATCTTTCAGGATTTGAAATAGCTCAACTGGAATTCCATCACCTCCACTAGCTTTGTTCGTAGTAATGGTTTCTCAGGCCCACTTGACTTCACATTCCAGGATGTCTGGCTCTAGGTGAGTGATCATACAATCGTGATTATCTTGTTGTGAAGATCTTTTTTGTACAGTTCTTCTGAGTATACTTGCCACCTCTTCTTAATATCTTCTGCTTCTGTCAGGTCCCTACCATTTCTGTCCTTTATTGTGCTCATCTTTGCATGAAATGTTCCCTTGGTATCTCTGATTTTCTTGAAGAGATCTCTAGCCTTTCCCATTCTATTGTTTTCCTCTATTTCTTTGCATTGGTCACTGAGGAAGGCTTTCTTATCTCTCCTTGCTATTCTTTGGAACTCTGCATTCAAATGGGTATAGCTTTCCTTTTCTCCTTTGCTTTTCGCTGCTTTTCACAGCTATTTGTAAGGCCTCCTCATACAGCCATTTTGCTTTTTTGCATTTCTTTTCCATGGGGATGGTCTTGATCCCTGTCTCCTGTACAATGTCACGAACCTCTGTCCATAGTTCATCAGGCACTCTATCTATCAGATCTAGGCCCTTAAATCTATTTCTCACTTCCACTGTATAGTCATAACGATTTGATTTAGGTCATACCTGAATGGTCTAGTGGTTTTCCCTACTTTCTTCAATTTAAGTCTGAATTTGGCAATAAGGAGTTCATGATCTGAGCCACAGTCAGCTCCCGGTCTTGTTTTTGCTGACTGTATAGAGCTTCTCCATCTTTGGCTGCAAAGAATATAATCAATCTGATTTCGGTGTTGACCATCTGGCGATGTCCATGTGTAGCGTCTTCTCTTGTGGTGTTGGAAGAGAGTGTTTCTATGACCAGTGTGTTCTCTTGGCAAAACTCTATTAGTCTTTGCCCTGCTTCATTCCGCATTCCAAGGCCAAATTTGCCTGTTACCCCAGGTGTTTCTTGGCTTCCTACTTTTGCAATGAAAAGGACATCTTTTTTGGGTGTTCTAAAAGGTTTTGTAGGTCTTCATAGAACCATTCAACTTCAGCTTCTTCAACGTTACTGGTTGGGGCATAGGCTTGGATTACTGTGATATTGAATGGTTTGCCTTGGAAACAGAGGTCATTCTGTTGTTTTTGAGATTGTATCCAAGTACTGCATTTTGGATTCTTTTGCTGACCATGATAGCTACTCAATTTCTTCTGAGGGATTCCTGCCCACAGTAGTAGATATAATGGTCATCTGAGTTAAATTTACCCATTCCAGTCCATTTTAGTTCGCTGATTCCTAGAATGTTGACGTTCACTCTTGCCATCTCCTGTTTGACCACTTCCAATTTGCCTTGATTCATGGCCCTAACATTCCAGGTTCTTAGGCAATATTGCTCTTTACAGCATCGGACCTTGCTTCTATCACCAGTCACATCCACAGCTGGGTATTGTTTTTGCTTTGGCTCCATCCCTTCATTCTTTCTGGAGTTATTTCTCCACTGATCTCCAGTAGCATATTGGGCACCTACTGACGTGGGGATTTCTCTTTCAGTATCCTATCATTTTGCCTTTTCATACTGTTCATGGGGTTCTCAAGGCAAGAATGCTGAAGTGGTTTGCCATTCCCTTCTCCAGTAGACCACATTCTGTCGGACCTCTCCACCATGACCCATCCATCTTGGGTGGCCCCACACAGCATGGCTTAGTTTCATTGAGTTAGACAAGGCTGTGGTCTGTTTGATCAGATTGACTAGTTTTCTGTGATTACAGTTTAGTGTGTCTGCCCTCTGATGCCCTCTCGCAATACCTACCATCTTACTTGGGTTTCTCTCACCTTGGACGTGGGGTATCTCTTCACAGCTGTTCCAGCAAAGTGCAGCCACTGCTCCTTACCTTGGATGAGGTCTCCCCTCATGACCTTGAACATGGAGTAGCTCCTCTAGGCCTTCCTGTGCCCACGCAACCACCACTCCTTGGATGTGGGGTTGCTCCTCTCGACCACCGCCCCTGACCTTGCACATGGGATAGCTCCTCTCAGCCGCCGCTCCTGACCTTGGACATGAGGTAGCTCATCTTGGCTGCCGCCCCTGACTCAGTGGCTGCAGCGACGCGCTCTGTCTTGGTGACGTCCAGGATCATTGTCTGCAGCTTGTCTGACATCTGGTTCCTCAGCTGCTTGGCTTCCTGCTCTGTCAGACATGCAGCTAGACCTGTATACCCTACTCAAATTTATCAACATTTTGCCACATTTGCTTTATGTTTCTGTATACACACATACACATTTTTGCAGGGGAAAAAATTTTTGTCCCTTGAAAATTCTGAAAGCAAGTTGCAGACATTCAGCCCTCTGCATTTTAGCAATTAACCCCTTCAACTAGGATACTTTAATAACTGATCACAATACCATTATCATATGTTAGAAAATAAGCAGTATGTCAATATTATTAATATACAAACCATATTTATATTTTTCCAGTTGTCCTAAAAGTCTTTTATTTCAGTTTATTTTGTTTTCTTTGAATCTAGAATCCAAAGTTAACATTTATTACATGAGATTGCTATGTCTTTATTTTATTCTAGAATATTCCCCATGTTTTGTTTTTTATTTATTTGATGCTTTTTGAGGAGCTTAAACTTATTTTATAGAATGTGCTGCATTCCACTATTTTTAAATTATTTCTTCATAATTAGATTTAGGTTAAATCTTGGTATGAATATTACAAATATGGCATTCTTAGTATTGCCATATTGGATCATTTGGTTAAGGTGGTATCCACCAGATCTCTCCAACATAAAGATATATTTTTATTATTGTAAATTAGTAAGTAAGCCATGGGTGATATTTAAGGCTGTGGCTTGTTCTCTAGCAGTCTTTTTTTTTTTTAATCTAATATTTTAGCATGCATTATGATCATTGCCTAAAGTGGTGAGTTCATTTTTAGTTGCTAAAAATGATAGTTGGTAGTTTTCCAACTCTGTCATTTCTTCAGCACTTACTAGCTGATACTTTTCTCTGAACATGAGCTTTGACTTTTCCTCCCTTTGCACTCTGTTTTTCTTCTCTTTTGAATATCATATGGATTCATAAAAATTTTAATATATTACTATCATAATCCATTGCCATCATTTTGTGGAGAAATGCTGAAATTTCCCATATTTTTTCATAGGAGACACTTTGGCTGGATCTTGTTTCTTTTAAACATAACCTCATTCATCTTTGAGCATTTCCCTACTTTCTGTGACAGAAAGGTTTCATTCACTCAGATCCTTTTGTTTATTTTGTTTTTTTTTTTTTTTCTTCTTTGCAGCTGTTTTTCAGATTTACCTTGTACTTTCCTTGCCTTGGATTCTGCATCAATTATTTGACTCAAGAAGTTCTAGTTTCTTTTAATGAGAATTAATAGTTAGAAATCAAAATGTGGGTATTTGACATGCTGTTTGCTGCTAGGTTGTCATTGTTACTGAGGTGCAACAATGCTTTTAGGCTTGTTCAGAACCATGAAATAAATATATATTATGTACACATATACATGTATTAATTTTTTGTTACTGTGTAACAAATTTCTACAATCTTAGCAGCTCAGAACATACCCATTTATTATCTCACAGAGTCCCTGGAATATCAGGAGTCTAGACATTTTTGCTCTGTCTCACAGAGGGAATCATGATAGCAACCAAATCTTTGATCTCATCTGAGACTTGAGATTCTTATCCAGGCTCTCTTTTATTTTAATGGACTTGTGGAATTCAGTGGTTGTTTGCTTCTTTTAAGCTACTAATAAAGAGACAGAGTCTGCTGCTTCAAGTCTCTGAGTTCAAGGAAAGGCTAAGCATTTATTGAGATATATTTCATTAACCATACAGTTCACCCATTTACAACATCTGTTCAGTAACTTTTAGTATATCCACAGAGTTGTACATCCATCACCACAGTCAGTTTCAGGACAGTTTTGTTATCCCTGAAAGAAACCCCACATTCCTTGTTGATTAACCCCTAATGTCCTCATTCCTCCCAGGTTTAGGCAACAACTATTCGTCGTGTCCCTATTGTTGTTGTTCAGTCACTAAGTCATGTTCTACTCTTTGCAACCCTGTCAACTTCAGCATGCCAGGCTTTTCTGACCTTCACTATCTCCTTGAATTTACTCAAACTCATGTCCATTGAGATAGTGATGCCATCCAACCATCTTATCTTCTGTCACCCCCTTCTCCTCTTGCCCTCAGTCTTTGCCAGGATCAGGGTCTTTTTCAGTGAGTTAGTTCTTCGCATAAGGCGGCCAAAGTATTGGAGCTTCAGCTTCAGCATGAGTCCTTCCAAGGACTATTCAGGACTGATTGATTTCCTTTGGGACTGACTGGTTTGATTTCCTTGCAGCCCACAGGACTTTGAAGAGTCTTCTCCAATACCACAGTTGAAAAGCATCAGTTCTCTGGTGCTCAACTTTCTTTATGGTCCAGTTCTTACATCCATACATGATATTGGAAAAACCATAGCTTTGACTATACACACCTTTGTTGGCAAAGTGATATCTTTGCTTTTTTGATATTTGTCATGGCTATTCTTCCAAGAAGCAAGTGTCTTTTAATTTCATGGCTACAGTCAGAATCCAATTGATTTTGGAGCCCAAGAAATGAAATCTGACACAGTTTCCAATTTTCCTCATCTATTTGCCATGAAGTGATAGGACCAGTTGCCACAATCTTAGTTTTTTGAAGACTGAGTTTTAAGCTAACTTTTCACTCTTCCTCTTTTACCTTCATCGAGAAGCTCTTTAGTTCCTTTTCACTTTCTGTCATTACAGTGGTATCATCTGCATATCTGAGAATATTGATATTTCTCCCAGAAATCTTGATTCCAGCTTGTGATTCATCCAGCCCAGCATTTTGCATGATGTACTTACTGTGCATATAAGTTAAATAAGCAAGGTGACAATAGACAACCTTGATGTACTCCTTTCCCAATTTGGAACCAGTCCGTTGTTCCATGTCCAGTTCTAACTGTTGTTTCTTGTCCTGCATACAGGTTTCTCAGGAGACACATAATGTGGTCTGGTATTCCCATCTCGTTAAAAATATTCCACAATTTGTTGTGATCCACACAATGAAAAGCTTTAGCATAGATTTTTTTATCCCTGTAGATTTGCCTATTCTGGACATTTCATATTGAAGTCACGCTATGTGTGTTCCTTTGGAACAGTTTCACTTACCATATCATTTCCAGGGTTTACATATGCCATACCATGTATCATTCCTGTTTTCTTTTCTTTTTCTTTTTTTTTTTTTTTTTTTTTGCCTTTTTCTTTCCCCTTTTTAATATTTTGCCAGGTAATACTCAGTTGTGGATATACCATATACCACATTTTATTTATCCTTTCATCATTGATAGATGTTTGGGTTATCTCCACTTTTGCCTATCATGATTAATGCTTCTGTGAACATTTTGTAAACATCCATATTGTCTTTCTTAATTTTATAGTATTTAAACATATAGATATATCATGGTTTATCCAACGAGACTCCTTTGGGAAAGGGCATTTCAGTTGTTTCTAAGCTTTGTACCATACATAATGCTTTATCCATAATCTTGGCCATACGATGCTTGATAAGATTGTGAGGGTAAGTTCATAGTAGGTTACTTAGTAAAGTAGTAAGTAAATTTATAATTTTATAAACATTGCTAAATTATCCTTCTGTTATGGTTATTCCTTTCGCAGTCCTTTTAGAAATGTCAGAGAATTCTAGTTTCCCACAGCCCTGATTATATTGTCAAACATGTAAATTTTTACCAGTTTGATAGGTGTGAAACTCACTAGGGAGTTTTCATTTCCATTTTCATCATAAGTGCGATTGTTGAGCATCTTTTCACATGTATTTTCTTTTTCTGTTAAGTGTCCATACTTTCCCCCCATTTTTCTATCAGATTGTTATTCTTTCCCCCCCTTATTTTTAAGTGTTCCTTATATATTAAGGAGATTTGCCATTTATAAATTGCAAATATTTTTCATTGGTTTGTTAGTTTGTTATTTCTCTTTTGTACCTATTGACTTTATGTCTGTTGTATCCCAGTAGCATACTGTGTTGAACACTGAAATACGATGCCTCTAAGTTTGGCTATTTTGGCTTCTTCCAACTGTTTGGCTAATTCTCAGTTCCTTGCTTTTTCCATATGAATTTTAAGATTATCTTGTTGACGTCTACAAAAAAGACAGCTAGAATTTTGACCAAAAAAAAAAATGTATAGATTAACTGGGGGAGGGTTATATCTTAACAATATTAAGATTCTGATCCATGAACACAGAATGCCTTTCTAGTTATTCAGTTCTTTTAAAATTTCTTTTAACAATGGCTTTCAACATGTAAGTCTTGTATTTCTTTTGTTAAACATATTCCTAGGCATTTTTATTCTTTCAGTTTTATTGTAAATGGAATTTTAAAATCCATATATGTATGTTTATTGCTCGTATATAGAAATACACTTGATTTTTGTATATTGATTGATCTAATATGGTGCAAGTCTCACTGAACTCAGTAAACAGTCCTAATAGTCTTTTTTTTTTTAATTACAATATTATCTTTATTACAGTGATTTGAACTGAACTAGCAATATCTTCAAGATATGCCTGTATATTTTTTGTGAGATGCCTATTCATATCATGCACATTTTAAAAAATGTATTTATTTTTTAATTGAAGGATAATTTCTTTACAAAATTTTGTTGTTTTCTCTCAAACCTCAGCGTGAATCAGCTATAGGTATACATACATCCCTTCTCTTTTGAAATTCCCTGCCATGTCCCTCCCTATCCCACCCCTCTAAGTTGATACAGGCCCTTGTTTGAGTTCCCTGACCCATAGAGCAAATTCCCATTGGCTATCTATTTTACATATGGTAATGTAAGTTTCTATGTTACTCTTTGCATATATCTCACCCTCTCCTCCCCTCTCCCCATGCCCATAAATCTATTCTCTATGTCTGTTTCTCCACTGCTGCCCTATAAATAAATTCTTCAGTACCATTTTTCTAGATTCCATGTATATGCGTTAGAATATGATGTTTAACAGTCCTAATAGTGTTTTTATGGATTCTGTAATTTGACTCTGGACTTTGCATATGAAGATAACTTTTATTATGCGCTGTGCTCTATCCATTGTGTGTGACTCTGCAACCCCATGGACTGTAGCCCGCCAGGCTCTTCGGTTCATGGAATTCTCCAGGCAAGAATACTGGAATGGGTTGCCATGCCCTCCTCCAGGGGATCTTCCCAACCGAGGGATCAAACCCAGGTCTCCTGCACTGCAGGTGGATTCTTTACCAGCCAATATACCAGGGAAGCCCAACTTTATTCATACAAAGGTCCATATTTTCATGTAGTCAAATTTTTGTTTTGTTTTTGTTTGTATTGTGCTCCTGGTTTTGGATCATTATTAGAAAAGCTTTCCCACATCCAGGTTTTAAACACAGTAAGAAATTCAGCCTTGTTTTCTTCTAGTAATTGTTGAATTTCGATTTTCGCATCCAATTCCCTGATTTATTCAGAATTTTTCTGGTATGCAATATTAAGCTAGGCTATAATCATTGGCTATTTTGAGAAAGTTAATCCTTACCAAGTGCCCACTTTATACAAATCAGTGTACTAAGCACTTTACATATATTATCTCTTTTAATCTGTTCAACTACTTGTGAAAGACCATATACAGTTATCAAAGAAGCTAAGCCTCAAAGAGATTAAATAATTTCTCTAGTGTTACACAGCTAGTAAGTGGCATGTTGTTGTTTCATTGCTAGGTCGTGTCTGACTCTTTGCAACCTCATGGGCTATAGCTCGCCTGGCTCCTCTGTCTGTGGAATTTCCCAGGCAAGAATAGTGGAGTGGGTTGCCATTTCCTTCTCCAGCAGATCCTCCCAACCCAGGGATTGAACCTGGGTCTCACTCACTGCGACTTCCCTGGTGGCTCAGACAATAAAGTGTCTGCCTACAGAGCAGGAGACCTGGATTCAATCCCTGGGTCAGGAAGATCTCCTGGAGATCTTATTTTTCTGACTTCACACTGTATGACAGATTCTGGCTTCATCCACATCACCATTCTTGACCAATTTTTTTCTTTTTATGGTTGAGTCATATTCCATTGTATATATGTACCACAGCTTCTTTATCCATTCACCTGTCACTGGACATGTAGGCTCCTCCCATGTCCTAACTATTGCAAATGTTGCTTCAGTGAACATTGGGGTACATGTATGTTTTTGAATTACGATTTTCTCAGGGTATATGGAATTACCAGGTCATATGATAGTTTTATTCCTAGTTTCAAGAAATTTATTCTTATTAAACATTAAGTTTTTGCTGCCAAGTGAAGTGAAGTCGCTCAGTCGTGTCCAACTCTTTGCGACTCATGGACTGTAGCCCACCAAGCTCCTCCATCCATGGGATTCTCCAGGCAAGAATACTGGAGTGGGTTGCCATTTCCTTCTCCAGGGGATCTTCCTGACCCAGAGATAGAACCCAGGTCTCCCACATTGCAGGCAGACGCTTTAACCTCTGCACCACCAGGGAAGCTACCAAAGTAGATTATTATAAAAATTATTATTATAAAAATTGCTTAATATTTCCCAAGGCACAGTATATTTATCTTATGCATGGTAGGTGATAACCTAAAGAAGATTGCAAGATTTTACAAAAGCACTAATATGGTTCACCATGTTCATCAGATGTTGATTTCTGACACATTTCTTTCTCTACCTCTCTCCCTGCCTCCTGTCTTTCCCTCTTATATACACACAGACATATTTTTTCTCAATTTTTTTGATAAAAAGTTATATTTTAACCAATGACTCAGAAATATTTCAGAATGTATAGTTCCTATGAACCAGGAAAATTTCTTCAGAATCTTAACATCACTACTTTTATCTAGTACATAGTTCATAATCAAATTTTACTAATTGTGTCAATTACATCCTTTATAACAGTTTTCTGTTGTGATTCAGGCTTCAGTATATAATTGTGCATAACATTTACTTGCCATGTCTCTTTATTCTCCTTTGATTTGGAGTACTTCTCCAGCCTTTGTCTTTTATCATACTGATAAAATACTGATCATGGCATCCGGACCCACCGCTTCATGGCAAATAGATGGGGAAACAGTGGAAACAGTGGCTGACTTTATTTTCCTGGGCTCCAAAATCACTGCAGATGGTGATTGCAACCATGAAATTGAGACTTTTACTCCTTGGAAGTAAAGTTATGACCAACCTAGACAGCATGTTAAAAAGCAGAGACATTACTTTGCCAAAAAAGGTCCATCTAGTCAAGGCTATGGTTTTTCCAGTGATTTTTACATTCTCACATCCATGTATGGATGTGAGAGTTGAACTATAAAGAAAGCTGAGCACCAAAGAATTGATGCTTTTGAACTGTCGTGTTGTAGAAGACTCCTGAGAGTCCCTTGGACTGCAAGGAGATCCAACCAGTCCATCCTAAAGGAGATTAGTCCTGAGTGTTCATTGGAAGGACTGGTGCTGAAGCTGAAACTCCAGTACTTTGTCCACCTAATGCAAAGAGCTGACTCATTGGAAAAGACCCTGATGCTGGGAAAGATTGAGGGCAGGAGGAGAAGGGGCCGACAGAGGATGAGATGGTTGGATGGCATCACCAACTCAATGGACGTGGGTTTGAGTGGACTCCTGGAGTTGGTGATAGACAGGGAGGCCTGGCGTGCTGTGTTCATGGGGTTGCAAAGAGTTGGACACGACTGAGCAACTAAACTGAACTGGACTCTCTGGCACTCTTTCAAGAAACCAGATAAACAATGATGAGTGGGTAAAAGAAGAGAATGTTTTGAATGGAGACATGAGAAAGCAAAGTTCTAATTTTAGACTCTCAGTGATGGACATAAGGATTTTTTTTTTTGGTACAATTATTTTAAATTCCATCTGTGTCTGGAAAGGCTTACGAAAAAAAGTTGGCAGGGAATCTGTAGAACTGGGAGGAACTATATCATGTGTCTTGTGTATTTGAACAAATGAGTAATTATGCTATTGATGCTATTGGAAACAGTAAGAATCCCAGAGACAGAGGAGCCTAGTGGGCTGCTGTCTGTGGGGTCGCACAGAGTCGGACACGACTGAAGCGACTTAGCAGCAGCAGATGCTCTTTTAAGAAAGATGAGAACTGTAGAAAGAGGGAAGATGAAGAATAGCCATGTGGCATTGGATTAGAATTATAGTATACATTTATATATTTCTAATTTCTCAATTTTACATATCAGTACTTTTTTATTGAGATATAGTTGACATATAACATTATATTAGTTTCACCATAAAGATTTATGTGTACAGTGTAAAATAATCACAATAAGTCTAGTTATCATCTATAGTTATATCACACATAGTTACAGATTTTTTTCCTTGTGATGAGAACATTTAAGATCCACTCTTAGCAAAATTCAAATATGCAACAGAGTATCATTAACTATAGTCACCATACTATATCATATCCACAGGAATTATTTATTTTATAATTAGGAGTTTGTACCTTTTGCCCAACTTCACCATTTCATCCTTTCCCATCCTACACTTCTAACAACCGCCAGTCTGTTCTTTGTGTTTGTAGTTTTTGTGTTGTTTTTATTTTGGTCTTTTTTTTTTTTTTGATAGATTCCATGTGTAAGTGAGATCATGTAATGTTTGTCTTTCTGACTTATTTCATATAGTGTAATGCCCTCAGGATGCATCTGTGTTATCTCGTGACGGAATTTCCTTCTTTTTAATGACTAAGTAGTACTCTGTTCATCTGTGTGTCTGTTTTTTGTACCAGTGCCATACTGTTCTGGTTAATTTAGCTTTGTAATATAATTTGAAATCAGGAAGTGTGATGCCTTCAGTTTTGTTCTTCTTTCTCTGAATTATTTTAGCTGTTCAGAGTCTTTTGTGGTTCCATACAAATCCTGCAAATAGGATTGTTCTATTTCTATGAAAAATGCCTTTGGAATTTTTATTTTTATTGCATTGAATCTGTAGTATTTGGGTAGTTATGGATATTTTAACAATATTAATTCTTCCAATCCATGAGCATGAATAGCTTCTCATTTATTTGTATTTTTTTTGTTTGTTTCTTTCATCAGTATCTTATAGTTTTCAGCATATAGGTCTTTCACCTCCTTGGTTAAATTTATTCCTAGGTATTTTATTATTTTCACTGCTACTACAAATACAGTGGTTTTCTTAATTTCCCTTTCTGATAGTTATTAATATATAGATGTACAGCTAATTGTTGAATTTTGATTTTACTAAATTTATCATTTCTGGCTTTTTTTGATGTAGTCTTTGAGGTTTTCTACATATCATCTGCAAATAGAGACAGTTCTATTTCATCCTTTTTATATTTGGATGGCTTTTATTTCTTTTTCTTGCCCAACTACTCTGACTATAACCTCAAGTGGTATGTTAAATGAAAACAGTGAGTGAAGGCATTTTTGTCTTGTTCCTGATCTTAGAGGAAAAGCTGTTTCATTCTTTTGTAATTGAATATGATGCTAGTTGTGGACTTGTCATCAGTGTTCTTTATTATGTTGAGGTACTTTCCTTTACCCACTTTATTGAGTGTTTTTATTGTAAATAGATGTTGAACTTTTTCAAATGGTTTTTCTTCATCTGAAGAGATGATCATAGGCTTTTATCCTTTATATAGTTGTTCTGGTATATCACATGATTTTGCACATGTTAGACCATTCTTGCATCCCTGAAATAAGTTCTACAGTCCTTTTAAGTATTATTGAATTTAGTTTGTTAATTTTTTGTTAAGGATAGTTGCATCTCTTTTCATTAGAGTTATTAGCCTGTAATATCTTTTTTCTTGTGTCCTTACATCATTTTGTAAGGGTATCAGGGTAATACTGACCTCATAAAATGTGCTGAGTACTTTCCTTCTCTTCTGTTTTTTGGAAGTGTTTCAGAAGGCTTTGTATTAGTTCTTCTATGCTGTTTGGTAGAATTCACCAGTGAAGCCAACTGTTTCTGTGTTTTTTGTTGCTGCTGCTGCTACTGCTGCTAAGTCGCTTCAGTTGTGTCCAACTCTGTGCGACCCCACAGACGGCAGCCCACCGGGCTCCCCCATTCCTGGGATTCTCCAGGCAAGAACACTGGAGTGGGTTGCCATTTCCTTCTCCAATGCATGAAAGTGAAAAGTGAAAGTGAAGTCTCTCAGTCGTGTCCGACTCTTAGCAACCCCATGGACTGCAGCCCACCAGGCTCCTCCATCCATGGGATTTTCCAGGCAAGAGTACTGCAGTGGGGTGCCATCGCCTTCTACGTTGCTGTTGTTAAGATTTCACTGATTCAATCTCCTTACTAGTAATCAGGCTGTTCAGATTTTCTATTTTTTCATGATTCAGTCTTGGTAGTAGGATATGTGTTTCCAGGAATTCATCTGTTTCTTTTAAGTTGTCCTATTTATTGGAATATAATTGTTTGCAGTAGTATCATACGATCTTTTGTGTTTCTGAGGTATCTTTGTAATGTCTCCTTTTTAATTTTATTTTATTTGAGTTTTCTCTTTTTTAGTTGAGTCTAGCTAAAGCTTTGTTCTGTTTATATTTTTTTAAAATCCATTCTTAGTTTCATTGATCTTTTCTTTTGTCATTTTAGTGTGTATTTCATTTATTTCCAGTCTGATCTTTGTTACTTTTTTCCTTCTTTGGCCTTAGTATTTATTTAATTCCTTTAGTTGTAAAGTTAGAGTATGTATTTGAGATTTTTCTTGGTTTGTTAATGTAGGCATTTAATTGCTGTAACATCCCTCTTAGAAGTGCTTTTGTGGCATCCCATAAGTTTTGGTATGTTGCTTTTTGATTTGTTTCAAGATTTGTGTTTTTCTTTATTATTTATTTATTTGGCTCCACTGGGTCTTAGTTGTGGCATAGACCCTTAATTGTGGCCTGTGGGGTCTAGTTTCCCAACCAGGGATTGAACATGGGCCCCCTGCTTTGGCAATGTGGAAGCTTAGCCACTGGACTACCAGAGAAATCCTTCAAGATTTATTTTGCATATCTCTTTGATTTCTTGATTGACCCTTTGGTTGTTCAGTAGCACTGTTGTTCAGTCTCCACATATTTGTAAATTTTCTAGTTTCCTTCTTCTGATTAACTTGTACTTCAGTACTGTTATGGTGGGAAAGATGCTTGATATTACTTCAGTCTTCATAAATTTTTTAAGACTTTTGTGGCCTAAAATGATCTGTCCTGGAGAATATTCCATGTACACTTGAGAATATCTTGTTGCTTTGGAGTGGAATATTTTGTATATATGTTAAGTTCACCTTGTGCTGTGCTTAGTTGCTCAGTAGTGTCTGACACTCTGTTACCCCTTGGACTCTAGCCCACCAGGATCCTCTGTCCATAGGGATTCTCCAGGCAAAAATACTGGAGTGGGTTGCCATGCCCACCTCCCGGGAATCTTCCAAACCCAGGGATCGAACCCTGGTTTCCCATATTACAGGTGGATTCCTTTAGCATCTGAGCCATGAGGGAAGCCCTAGGTCCACCTTAGGTGTTTAATTAGAAGTCCGCCCCTTGCCTGCAGAAGGAAATGACAACCCACTGCAGTATTCTTATATGGAAAATCCCATAGACAGAGGAGCCTGGCAAGTTACAACAGTCCATGGGGTCACAGAGTTGGACACAGCTGAGCGACTTCACTTCTTCTTCATGTGTGTAATCTTTAGAGTTTTCTACATATAAGATCGTGTTGTCAGTGAATAGGGATAACTTTACTCCTTCCTAATTTGAATGTCTATTTCTTTTTCTTGCCTACTTCTCTGCCTAGAACCTCTAGTATAATATTTACTAGAAGTGGTAAAAGTGGACATTATTTGTAATTCTAGGGGAAAAACTTTTAGTCTTTCACCACGAAATATTTGTGGGTTTTTCATATATGGCTTTTATCATAGTGAGTTTCCTTCTATTTCTTGTTCATTAAGTGTTTTTATTATAAAAAGATGTGAAATTCTGTTATTCTTTTATTGCATCAATTGAGATGATTTGGAGTTTTTTTCCTTCATTCTATTAAGGTGACATACCACATTGATTAAGTTTTGTCTATTGACCCATTCTAAAATTCCAGGAATAAATCCCATTTGGTCATAGTGTATAACCCTTTTGATATACTACTTTGGTTTGCTTGTACTTTGTTCAAGATTTCTATGTCAGTATTTGTAAAAGATATTTGTAATTTTCTTGTAGTGTCTTTTTACCTGTCTTTGGTATCTGTACAAATGTTTACAAAATATGTTCTGAATGCCACAAAAAAAAACAAACCAACCCCTTGAGGCTACAGCTATGACGATAATCAGATAATAGGCCTTTTTCTTGGAAGGACTGGACATTTCTGTCTGCTGCCTCTTCTCTCTGCCCTTGGGGAGAGAGAGAGGTTCAGTTCAGTTCAGTCGCTCAGTCATGTCCGACTCTTTGTGACCCCATGAATCTCAGCACGCCAGGCCTCCCTGTCCATCACCAACTCCCGGAGTTCACTCAGACTCACGTCCATGTCCGTGATGCCATCCAGCCATCTCATCCTCAGTCGTCCCCCTCTCCTCCTGCCCCCAATCCCTCCCAGCATCAGGGTCTTTTCCAATGAGTCAACTCTTCGCATGAGGTGGCCAAAGTACTGGAGCTTCAGTTTCAGCATCATTCCTTCCAAAGAAATCCCAGGGTTGATCTCCTTCAGAATGGACTGGTTGGATCTCCTTCAGAATGGACTGGTTGGATCTCCTTGCAGTCCAAGGGACTCTCAAGAGTCTTCTCCAACACCACAGTTCAAAAGCATCAATTCTTCGGTGCTCAGCCTTCTTCACAGTCCAACTCTCACATCCATACATGACCACTGGAAAAACCATAGCCTTGACTATGGACCTTAGTCGGCAAAGTAATGTCTCTGCTTTGGAATATACTATCTAGGTTGGTCATAACTTTTCTTCCAAGGAGTAAGCGTCTTTTAATTTCATGGCTGCAGTAACCATCTGCAGTGATTTTGGAGCCCAAAAAAATAAAGTCTGACACTGTTTCTACTCTTTCCCCATCTATTTCCCATGAAGTGATGGGGCCAGATGCCATGATCTTTTCAAGAGTCTTCTCCAACACCACAATTCAAAAGCATCAATTCTTCGGTGCTCAGCCTTCTTCACAGTCCAACTCTCACACTCCTACATGACCACAGAAAAAACCATAGCCTTGACTAGATGGACCCTGGTCAGCAAAGTAATGTCTCTGCTTTTGAATATGCTGTCTAGCTTGCTCATAACTTTCCTTTCTGTACCTAAAGAATTTTAGATTTTCAGGTGTTTAACTTAGTCCTATGTGATCCATGTCACAGTCATTTAACTTTATGTTATTCCAAACCTTCCAAGTTGAAATCTTAACTCTTTCTAAGATGTGAAGATTGATTCTTCATCTAGATCAGGGGATAAGAGATGAACAGTCTGAACCAAGGACTGATCATTAAGAAGCTACAATTACAGAGTAGTTATTGGTTTTCAGCTTTAGAGTCAATCACCAAAGTGTGAAACAATGTAAATATTAACAATGTAAAAGTAAAGTTCTAGGTGCCAGAAGTTCACGCAAGACACATGTCTTCATTCCACATAGTGGTGTTAAGAGATAGGTCTGAAATTGATGGAGCATGAAAAAGAGATCCTTGTATATTTTTGTATTTCACAGATTCTAAAAGCTCACATCTTTCAACCATTAATCTATTTTTATATAATTTTAATTATTTCTGGACTGTGCTGGGTCTTCACTGCTACATGCAGGCTTTCTTTAGTGGCAGTGAGTGGGGGCTGCTCTTCAGCTGAGATGCCTGGGCTCCTCACTGTGGGGGTGTCTCTCGTGGTGGTGCAGGGTGTGCAGCCTTCAGTAGTTGTGGTGAGTGGGCTCGGTAACCCCTCAGCATGCGGAATCTTCCTGGACCAGCGATCAAACCCATGGCCCCTGAGAGGGCAAGCAGATTCTTCACCACCGGACCACCAGGAAAGTTCTAATATATTTGAAACTGGGATATGCCTTACTCTTGAGAATACCTTATAATTGGCAGTGTTGTTTTCCTTAGTGGAACAGACAATAATGGCACATCTTAGATTTGACAACCAGTATCTTGAGTTGTAAAAAGTAACTAAAAGTAAACTAAAGATAATGAAAAAAAAACTATTAATAATTGGGAGGGAGTGACCAAAGACAGCTAAATAAACCATCATCTCTTAGAATCAAAGGTTAGTAGAAAATGTCTAAACCTGATAAATTTTAAAAAAAGACAGCCTAAGCCTGTGGTTTATGTATCTTTTCCTTTTAAACCCTTCCACTGTTTTTTTTTTTTTTGCCGGGGGTGGCGCGGGGTGTGGAGCACACTGTGCAGCTTATAGAATCTTAATTCCCCAACCAGGGATTGAACCCAGGTCCACAGCAGTGAGAGCCCAAATCTTAACCATTGGACTCCTGGGGAATTCCCCACTATTTGAGTTTTAAAACACAATTGTTTTTTTTTTTTTTGCCGGGGGTGGCGCGGGGTGTGGAGCACACTGTGCAGCTTATAGAATCTTAATTCCCCAACCAGGGATTGAACCCAGGTCCACAGCAGTGAGAGCCCAAATCTTAACCATTGGACTCCTGGGGAATTCCCCACTATTTGAGTTTTAAAACACAAGACTGTATCAGGTTTTTGTCGTTGCTGTAACAAATTACCACAGTCTTGGTGGCTTAAATTAAAAGACGCTTACTCCTTGGAAGGAAAGTTATGACCAACCTCAATAGCATACTAAAAAGCAGAGACATTACTTTGTCAACAAAGGTCCGTCTAGTCAAGGCTATGGTTTTTCCTGTGGTCATGTATGGATGGGAAATTTGTACTATAAAGAAAGCTGGGCGCAGAAGAATTGATGCTTTTGAACTGTGCTGTTGGAGAAGACTCTTGAGAGTCCCTTGGACTGCAAAAAGATCCAACCAGTCCATCCTAAAGGAGATCAGTCCTGGGTGTTCATTGGAGAGACTGATGTTGAAGCTGAAACTCCAATATTCTGGCCACCTGATGTGAAGAGCTGACTCATTGGAAAAGACCCTGATGCTGGGAAAGATTGAGGGCAGGAAGAGAAGGGGACGACAGAAGATGAGATGGTTGGATGGCATCACTGACTCAATGGACATGAGTTTGGGTAAACTCCAGCAGTTGGTGATGGACAGGGAGGCCTGGCGTGCTGCAGTTCATGGGGTCGCAAAGAGTCGGACATGACTGAGCAACCGAACTGAAATGAACTGGTGGCTTAAAAAAGAAATTTACTCTCTCCTAGTTCTGGAGGCCAGAAGTCTGAAATCAAGATGTTTCTAAGACCATGTTCCTTCACAGATTCAAGGGTTCTTCGCCTCTTCTAGCTTCTGGGAGCTGCCAGCATTTCTGCATTATGCCTGTCTTTCTGTCTTCACATCACCATCTCTGTGAGTGTCAAATCTCCCTCTGCCTTTCTCTTATAAGCATACTTGTGGTAGCACTTAGGACCTACCTGGATAATCTAGGATAATCTCCCAATTTCAAGATCCTTAACTTAATTATATCTGCAAGACCCTTTATTCCAAATAAGTAACATTCACTGATTCTGAGTACTACTAGGATATGGTCATATCTTTGGGAGCCATTATCAGCCCAATCATGCATCAGTTCGATTAAAAATCCTAAATTATTTCACAACTTGAAGCTTTTCAGTGACTACCCATAGCTTCCAGGATCAAGTTCAAATGATGTACTTGTTAAAAATATAGTCTCTAAAGCAAAAGCAGAAGAAACAAAGGAAAGATAGGTAAATTGGACTTCAAGATTAAAAACTTTTGTGCTTCAAAGGATACCATCAAGAAAGTGAAAAGGCAACTCACAGAGAAAATAATATAAATGATAAGAAACTTCTATCTAGAATATACAAAGAGTTCTTAGGACTTGATAATAAAAAGACAAATTACAATTGTTAAATGGGCAATAAACATTTCTTTAAGGAAGATATAAAACTGACCAAAAAATACATGAAAAGATGTTCTACATCATCAGTCACTTGGGAAATACTCACCAAAATACAGTGAAATACCACTTCATACTAAATAGGATGGCAACAATAAAAAAGATGGATAATAACAAGTAATGGCAAGGGACGGAGAAAGTGGAACCTTTATGCACTGTTGGTGAGTTATTCATTATTCATAATATCCCCAAAGTGGAAAAAACTCAAATGTTCTTCCACTGACAAACGGATACATAAAATGCAGCCTATCCATATAATGGAATATTATTTGGCAATAAAAAGGAATAAGGAATATGATACATTGTTATAATATAGATGACCCTTGAAAACACTACCCTAAGTGGAAGATGCCAGTCACAAAGGACCACGTATTGTATGACTCCATTATATGAAATGTCTAGAGTAGACAAATCTACAGTGATAGAAAATGGATTAGTGGTTGGTTGGGGTAGGGATCTAGAGGGAATGGGGGATGGGTGACTGCCAATGGGTATGGGATTTCTATTTTTTTTTTTTTTTTTAGGTGTTTATTTTTGGCTGCACTGAGTCTTCACTATGTGCAAGGCCTTCCCCAGTCGCAGCGGCTGAGGGCTACTCTCGAGTTGAGTTGTAGGTGCTTCATTGCAGTGGCTTCTCTTGTTGTGGAGCACAGGCTGCAAAACTTGGGCTCTGGTATTTGTGGCGCACGGGCTTAGTCGCCCAGTGGCATGTGGGGTCTCCCCGGGCCAGGGATTGAACCCGTGTCTGCTGCACTGGCAGGCAGATTCTTAACCACTGGGCCACCAGGGAAATCCTGATATTTCTATGTGGGGTGATAAAAATGTTCTAAGTGGATTGTGGTAATGGTCACACAACTCTGAATATACTGAAAACCACTGAATTACATGCTTTAAGTGAGTGTTTATGACATGTGAATTCTATCAGTAAAGCTCTTAGATGATAGATCAGTAGACAGTCCACAGGCTCACAGCCTTTGGTCCAGTCTCAGCCCCACGAGAGGCTGTAGATGGATAAGAACATGCATGGACGACCTCAGCAGGTCCCTGGCACACGGTAGATACCCTGGATGTGACCGCTGTTATTATCCACCTGCATTTGGATCACTGTGGGACTTGGTCCTGGCCTACCTCTGGCCCCTGTACACCCCCTTAACCCCTTTTCAGGGCAGTTGCCAGCCTGCGTCCCCTGCCTCCAGCTATGCTACCTCTTAAGTGTCCCCTGAAACAGGCTCAGCACATCCTGCTTTTACTAGAATACTCTCCCCTGCCTTCACCTGGTTAGTTCCTCTTTTCCTCCCCTCCTGTGTTTCTTGAGCCCTTTGTCTCCCAGGAAGCATCCCCTACGGGCTCTAAGACCGCCTGCCCTTCCCGCTGTGTCAGCTGCGGTCCCCAAAGCTCTGGGTACACAGTCTCTCGTGGCACTCACCATGCTCTGTCTTCTGTGTCTTATTCATCTTTCCACGCTCAGTGCCAAGCAGAGTGACAAAAAATTAAGAAGTGAACTGGCTAAATGGCCGCTGGGCCTAAAAAGAATTACTGCTGTACCAGCAGTAGAGCGAAATCTCTCCCAGGAGAGAGGAAAGACTTTTCTCTGTTTTCCAGGCTGAAGAAGTCTGTTTCTCTGGGGATGGGGAGCTTGGCACGACCACCCTTGTGCCTTATCTTCCACGTGTACACGTGCAGACGTGCCCGCCGTCTGCTTCCCGGGGAGTGATGGAGGGATGGATGTAGGCCTGTCTTGTGACCCTGTCGGTTTATTAGCACTTTACTGAAGTGCATGTTCAGACACGTGCACTTAATGGAAGGGACAGCTGAAGAGCAAAGCCAGCATGATATTCACACCATGCAGCATAGGGAAAAATGCATTTGCAAACCCCGTAGGAGGTAATGCTCAAAAAAAAGCTCACAGTCTGGGGACAAGAAGAACAACTCCTTTCTAAATATTCCCCATAACATAAGCACAGCTGGTGAAGAGTCCAGGGAGGCCTGTGTGAAACTGCCTCTAACCCTCAGAGGTAGTGAGCGCCCTAACCCAGAGGTACCCACACTGGGGAGGATGACGTGGGGAGTGAGTAGATGCTGGATTCGGGGACCCTTAGCTCCACTCCAGTGATTAGAAGACGTGATATGCCGATTTCAGTGTCTGGTGAGAATTATCTGGGATAGGAGGGCTGCCACTCTGCACAACTCCGGGATGCCCTTTGCGTCACAGTCTAGGTGAGAGGCACCACCCCCCCTCGCCATACCCGATGAAGTGACTCGCCCTGTAGGGACTCTGTAGCTTTTATGGGCAACCAGGCTAAATCTTGTTACAGAATCCTGTGTCTATTACAGCAAAACAGGCTTGCTTAATTTTTTTTTTTAAGGTTTGTAGTCTCTTTATTTTTTTTAAATTATTTTTCATTGAAGGATAATTGCTTTACAATATTGTGCTGGTTTCTGCCACACATCAACATGAATCAGCCACGGGTATCCCTATGTCCCCTCCCCCTTGGCTTACTTAGTTTTATATGATTGTGGCTTTTTTTTTTTTTTAAAAGAACACTGTCTAGATTGTACACACATAGCTTAACGAAACGGTCATATATTTTAAAGGAAACTCCAAACCCAAGGAGGCTGAGTTGGTAAAAATTTTCATCATTGGTCACATCTTAGGGCTGTACTCCGAACAAACGCTAGCCACTGTCTCTTGGCCGCGGTGTATTCTGTCGGTTAGTCAGAAAGGCCACTAGCTCTCAGGGATCCTGGGAAAAGATGCCAGATGTCGTGTGTGAAAGCCAGCACATTCGCCTACAGACAAAGCAGACTCTACACATTCTGCATGGGTGTCCTGTCACGAAACAGCTTTTCCTTCTCTTTTTTAAGCCATGTCACACAGCATGCGGGATCTTAGTTCTCGGACTAGAGATGGAACCCAGGTCTCTTGCATTGGGAGCACGCAGTCTTAACCACTGGACCACCAGGGAAGTCCAGGTATTCCTTCCATTTATTAAAACAGGAAAGAATCAGCACTGGCATATGCACACACGTGTACATGTGTGTGTACACACACGTACACACCCTCTTCCAAATATCATATATATTACTACATTAGATATTTAATACATAATATTACATATATATGGTGGCATTAGTGGTAAAGAACTTGCCTGCAAATGCAGGAGACCTAAGAGACACAGGTTCGATCCTTGGGTCGGGAAGATCCCTTGGAGGAGGGAATGGCAACCCATCACTCCAGTATTCTTGCCCGGAGGATTCCATGGACAGAAGAGCCTGGTGGGCTACAGTTCATAGGGTTGCAAAGAGTCAAACATGACTGAAGCTACTTGGCATGCATATAAATATAAATTAGTCGAATTTCCTATCTTATTAGTAGATTTGTAAAATACATGATGGAAGATAAAAATGAGTATTTTTAGTTCTCCGTGGTTTTTCCTTCTCTAAATGTCCTCTTCCTTGGGCCATGTGGCTTACAGCACCAACGCAGAGTCACTGCTTCACGTAGGGGAGGGCGGGAGGTGCCATCTTTCCATGTTCCAAGGTCCCCGCAAGCACCCCATCCTCTCGGACCTCTCCCTGCTGCACACGATGGCCCCCCGTCTACTCCTCTCTTTAGGAAGAGTGGGTAAGAACACAGGTGAGGAGTCAGTGAGGACTAAGCTGAAATCCTGACTCTGCTGCTGACCAGCCGTGGGCACCTCTGGTGAGGGACACAGCCCTCTGGGTCTCAGCTTCCTCATTTGAAAACTGGAAGCAATACCCACCCCATTTGGGGTTACAAGAAGCTAAAGGAGAAAAACTCACGGAAAGCACGTGGCTCAGTGGCAGTGCCCGGCCAGGGGTCCACAAAGAGCAGCATCTCCTCTATTGTGCTGTTCTCTGAACGAGCCCTCTGAGGGATCAGATACTTACTGAACAGAAATGGGGAAATGGATCTGAGAGGACAGGCAAACTACAGCACCTCCTATTGACCTGGTGCTCCTGGAGAATCACCACCATGCCCTTCCTCTGCCCTACTTCTGCTCCTAGTTCATCAATCCGACTAAGGCCTTACTGCTCTACCAGCAAGGTGGTGGATTTCCACCAGTAAAGACAGCAAGGTATGAATGGTTATGATACATTTTTACTGTAATACATAACCTCTCTGCTCAAATATCACATGCAATTGACCACAGGAATGACAGGCCTGCTTTCTAAAGGTTATGCAGATGATTTTTGTCTTCCAAGCTAAGTGTCTCTCTTTCTATACTGTATTGTATTATAGAATACAAGTAGGCTGACATACTTTCCTCCTTTGCTTCTATTTGTATACAATTAGAAGTTTCTCTTTTCTTGGCTCCCCCCTCCCCGCCCCCTTCAAGGACTTGGGATACTTGAGGGTATACATCTGAAATCCTGGCCTAGACTCCTGTGATCATTAATTTCATCAGGCTTGAACAGGGCAAGCTTAGCATGGAGACTCACACGATGCTTTCATACTCCGAGAATAGTGGGCACTGAGGCCTTCGCAGGCCACGTGGCTGCCGATTCAGTCCCGGGTTCCCCTACCTTGGAAGCCCTCAGGCTGCCTGTATAAGGACGCTGAGCAGTTATCCATTCTGGTGCTGTGCTGACAGAAATGGCTCTCCCAGCTATAGATTTAGGCGCTTGGAGGGCTGAAAGTCGCTCATCCATTCTCTAGTTTTCCTTTGGAATTCAGTAATGAACTCATTAAATCACCAACTTGTTGTGACAGGAAGTCATTCAGATGCTGATGCTACTGCCATGGAAACCATCCCTCCGCTCCAAGCTCTGCCTCTGCTGAGGAGCACCCCAGCTCCATAATTACTGTCATTCCCCCAAATAACACTGAGCCATCACGGCTCCAACCAAATCAGAAGCAGGGCATGCAGAGCCTCTATTCTGCTCTCAGACGGATCCTTGTTGGTTTTGGTGTATTTTTAGCACACATTTCTCTTCTGTACCAGTTGTCTTTTAAATGCCTACATGCTGGCTCCTTTCCAACACCTTTCTTAGAGAAGCAGACAAAAGATTTTTGGGGGGGATAACTGCCAGGGATAGGGATTAAAGGGAACCCACTGCTTTCCCAAATCTTTGTGCTTCCAAATATAGAAACAAATGAGTTCTTCTGCCTTTTGAGACCCTGAGAAACAACTCAACTCTCTTATAGTTCATCTTTGATAAAACCTAAAGGTTTATGGATAGATGAGTAATGCCCGGATGCAAGCTCAAAGATGCAGCACAAGAGCAAAGTGATGTTTGTTTTGTTTGTACTATCTAGGCTATTGCTGAATGCCAATACGAGGGCTGACCAAGACACACAGAGAGAGAGAAAGTACACTCTTATCCGGAGTAGCAATCAAGTTTTTTTTTTTTTTTGAGATAAAAATATTTTACTTATAAACAGGATATAATTTGGTACTGAATACCAAATAACTGGCTGAGAAATAGAAAAATTTCATCAAAATTTTAATTTAGTATTCTATAGGTATGTAAACATATGTTAAGACTTGCCATATTTAAGATTTATTTTTCAGGCTTTTTTTCATTTTTTAATTAATTTTTATTGGAGTACAGTTGCTTTACAATGTCATGTTAAATCAAGTCTTTTTTTGAATATGCCATGGCACCTGGTATACAGGGAATTTTAAACATAACCATCTCTTAGCAAATGAGAGACACGTACCAGGCATTTTGCATTCTGTTTCATGATTTAAATTTATCTGCATGAAAATCCCATGAGGCAGATATTTTTATTCCAATTTTACAGCTCAGGAACGTACAGCTCAGAGCAATTAGGTAAATTAAATAAATGCCATGCTCTTCCACACTGCATAGCTGTTATCACATCACACGTGCTGTGCCTGCAGGCATAAAGGTGACTTCTGTTGCCTGAGAATCATAGGTGCCTGAATTACAAAAAGCCTTTCATGACTCTCTGTTTCAACTAACCGACCCCTTTTAGGACATCCCAGCTCATTATCTGCTCTCAGCTTGGGTATCACCAGCAATGGAGAATTTACTGAAAGCAGTCTGTATCTGGACAGCTTTCTCAGCTTGTTCTGCCCATGAGCAAAGAGCAATCATCCTGGGAGCATCTACTGAGAGCTAAACTGAGGCCATTTGGTTCTGGCTGAGAGTCCTCTAGAATATCCAGGTATGGATAGGAGAAGAGGGTGATGAGAAGGAACTAGGTTAGGATCTGCTTGAGCGCAACAAGAGCATCTCAGCAGATCACGGACTCGGTGACCATTTGCTCTGTGCGCAAGAAACCTGTTCCCCAGTGCCAGTGGGAAGCTGTGTTGTTTTTCCCCCTTTCTTTAATTTGGTGACCATTTACAATTTTATTTGTTTAAAAACTTTTTTGGAGTGTAGTTGCTTTACAATGCTGTGTTAGTTTCTACTGTACAGCTAAGTGAATCAGTTATATACGCATCCCTTCTTTTTTAGATTTCCTTTGCATTTAGGTCATCACAGGGCACTGAATAGAGTTCCCTGTGCTATCTGGTAGGTTCTCATAAGCTACCGATTTTATATGTAGTGTCAGTGTACATATGCCAATTCCAATCTCCCACCCCATCCCACCTCCCCCCTTTCCCTTGGTGTCCATACACTGGTTCTCTATGGGGGAAGCTATGTGTTGAGTGAGACTCAAATCATACACACACGTGGACATATACTCTCAACAAAAATGCATAACTGTTCAAACAGAAATACCAACATTTAAAGAAAGGCAGTAAGCAGTGATCCAGCTTCTGAAAAGGTTAGCAAGGTCAGGGGAGGAATACCACATTGACCTTGCAGCTTCATAGAGTTCTGTGTGGATCATTTCTTTCTGCCCTGGGGAATGAGGTTTACTCCTACAAATGCTCATCTGCCTATGCCTTAGACTCTACACTCCTTGGTGGCAAGTTCTGTAATACGTGCAGGTATGTGTTACCTGAATGATCCCTGACAAGCCTCTTTAACCCTAGTGCCTCTCTTTCCTCATCTGTAAAATGAAGGATGTTGCTAATTACATTCTCTGCTTTATGGGAGTATGGCCAGATTGAACTGCAAAGTGCAAAAAAAAACCAAAAAACAAAAAAACATAAAACCCTGAGAAAAGCATCAAATCTATATATATTAAAAAAAAACTGTGCCTAGGGACTTCCCTGGTGGTCCAGTGGCTAAGACTCCGCACTCCCAAGGCAGGGGACCTGGGTTTGATCCCTGGTCAGGGAACTAGAGGCCACATGCTGTAACTAAAGCGCCTGCATGTCATAACTAAGACCCAGTGTCACCAAATAAATAAAAATACTAAAAAAAAAAAACCACCCCAACTCAGTATTTGATGAAAGGGAATATGTAAACATAAACAATTTTAAGCTTAATATTTACCATAAGTGAGATCAAATCTCTTTACATTTATCATGAAAACCAAAATGATTTTCCAAGCTTGGAGCAATGGTTCCTTTGAAGCAATATTCAACATAAAAATTTTGATACTACAGGATTGTGATTTTTTTAGTGTTCACTGTCTCATGACCTAACCTGCTGCAAAGATTACAGCAAAATTTTCCAGTTAATCACAGAGGATTAGTAAGGCCTCTATAATTCTGCATCAGTAAAAAAAAGAGCAGATCACAGAGTCCAATGTTTTTAGTCTTTATAGATTTGTTTTCTAAGTAACTTAAAAAGGTACTTGTGAATATACTCTGCCTAATTCTCAAAAGTATTTGATAGCTACAACAAAAGAAACAGAAATAATAAAAGTGAAGTAATTTGAAAAGAATCTTTTTATCCAATTCACAGCCATTTCTCCTTAATCATACCTATGAAACAGAATTCAGCTAGAGTTACAAATGAGATCCTCTATAGTTTCTGACACTGAAAATATTTTATTCATCGTAACTAAACACGGAGCTGGTAGGAAATGACTTCTGGGCGGGCTGGGGTCGGGGGAGTCTGTGAAATGGACTGAACTACGGGGCTTGAAGAGAATGAACATGAATACAATTATGAAGTGATTAAATCAAGATGCCGCGCACGCCCAGATCACGTGTCTTCCTTCCATTTGGATGTAACAGCTAGTTTCAGGCAGAATACGCTAAGACAGCCACACAAAAGGGAAATGAGTCACTGACTAAACACCAGAAAAGCCTAGGCCAACTGGCTAGACGAAGACGCAGCCACGGCTTTTTCTGCCTCCGTTCCACTTCTATATCCTGAAAGCACCACCTTATCAGGGGAGGGAAATCTTTTTGGCAAATATGTCTGGGACACATCCAGCTGTACTCTTCCTCCATGTCAAACACCCCCCTCCACATCCACGAGGCTTAGGGATGCATGTGGTGTGTACACACACACACACACACACACACACACGCATCCACGAGGCTTAGGGATGCATGTGGTGCACACACACACACCCACATCCACGAGGCTTAGGGATGCATGTGGTGCACACACACACACACACACACACACACACACCCCTGCATCCAAGAGGCTTAGGGATGCATGTGGTTTTTTCCCCCAGCAGTCTTACCTCCATAATTATGTTTGACCTAGACTAACATTAACATATTTTGCTCTTCCTGAGCAAGCAGCAATCAGCATGAGGTTCCACCTTCCTTGGATCATAGCCCATCATCCTTTCTCTCTCCCTCCCTCCTACTCCCACCAGCATAAAAGCCGTGGCACAGGAACTCTATCTTGCTGACTCTCTGGTATAGTGCCTGGCATATTGTTGGTACTCAATAAACATTCCTGGGTGAGCTGAAGAAATATTTTCAGTCTCTCCTAGAAGCTATCTGCTTTTTCCTCAGCCTAAAAGCTTGTACAAGTCTCCTCATTAAGTAAAAGACCAAAAAAGTCCACTGTTCTCTTCTCCCCACAAGCCATGAAATGCCCCCCAATTAAACCAGCCATAATGTCAGCGCCCTTGTAGCTACTGTTTCCTCTCTCATCACACCTTATAGCCAAGCTTCTTAAGAGAGTGGTGGTGGTGGTTTAGTCGCGAAGTCCTGTCAGACTCTTTGTGACCCCAGACTGTGGCCCCCAGGCTCCTCTATCCATGGGATTTCCCAGGCAGGAATACTGGACTAGGTTGCTATTTCCATCTCCAGGGGATATTCCTGACCCAGGGATTGAACCTGCATCTCCTCCATTGGCAGGAAGGTTCTTTACCCCAGAACCGCCAGGGAAGCACTCCTCTTAAGAGATCAGTTTCTGCGCATTATCTTTACTTCTGTACTGTTCATTCTTTAAGGGTATTCTTCTGCAATCCATTGCCTTCCTCCCTCCCTCCTTTTCATCTGTCCACCTACCCTTTCCCTCCCATCTTTCTTTTTCTCTGCTTCTGTAAATATATATCAATGCCTGCGATGTACTAGGTACTGCACTGGGAATATGTATTGAAAAAGACAGAATCTCTGAAGTGGAAGTGCTCTTATCTGTGCGAGAAACAGGTGTGTCAACTTGAGAGTCTTAAACTGGGGTCCAATTCCCCTGGCTACGCAGGAGTGTGCTATACTAAGTGACAACCTGGAACAAACCCAGCGCATGTACAGATGACAAGGAGCCCCATGGGAGAAACTGCTGAATTTCATTTAAAAAAGGTAGACGAGAACAATGGATATACAAAGTTGTTTTTTTTTTTTTTTTGGCAAATTGGCAAATGAAATCCAGTGCCAAGTGAGAAATTTGGTACAGGAGGCATGTGGATAGTCGTCTGGTAAGAGCGTAAAATGGCATAAGTGCTAGAGAGCTAATCTAGAAAAATGTATAAAAGCCTTGAAGAATGTATATGCGTTGGCCCTACAATTCCACTTCTAGGAATTCCTAAGGAAGCAATCATGGATATAAATAAATACATCCCTCTAAGGACACTTAGAGAAGCCTTAAGGGAAGCCTGGCGTGTTTCAGTCCACGGGGTCACAAAGCATCAGACACGACTAAGCAAATGAACAACTAAAGACAATTATCGCATTGCTTATAGGACTAAAAACTGGAAACACTCTAGATGCTCAACAGTTAAGGGCTGACAATGAAACGATATACAGAAATACATTTTAGTTCATTTTCAGCATGAAATACCATACAGGTATGCAAAGTTGTGCTGGAGAAGAATACTGAGTGACCTAGGAAGACATTTTCAGAATGTTTGCTCTGCGTCGTTAAGGGAAATAGCAATTATAAAACAGAGTGTATTAAAAAAATCTCATTTTTGGAAAATTATATGCAAAAGAAGACACAGAAATGTTAACAATAGCTTGCATGTGCACTTACAGATTTTTTTCTTTAGTGTCTTTGTGTACATTTCCCCAAACTTCCTCATAAAGAGTTACTTTTGTTATCAGAAAAAGTATTTTTAACTAGAGACAGAAAAATTCCCTTCTGTTTTGGCTGCCTGTTGTCTGCTGGATGAAACCCAAATCCCTTTGCCTGATAAGCGAGGACTGTCGCAATCTGGCTGCTCCCCGGCAGTGTCCCAGCAGGCTCTTCCGGGCAGAGACCCATATTCAAGGCTCCCCAAGTCACATGCTTATCCATCAACAAGCTTTGTCTTTCTAAACCTTTGCTCGCACAGCCACACCTCTCCTTCCTCTCCAGCATGCTCAAAGGATTGCTGAACTCCTCATCCTTCTAAATGGCCTGCCTCTCCAGTTGCTGATCTTCTCACAGCTCCACAAGCCTTGGCACCAAAGTCTTTTCTGCCTCAAGGCCTTTGCACCTACCATTTCCCTGCCTGGCTTTGTCTTTACACGACCAGCTCCTTTCCCTCTTTCAAACCTTAAATGTCACCCCTGGGATTTTCCTGGTGGTCCAGTGTTTAAGAATCTGCCTGCAATGTGAGAGACCCAGGTTCGATCCCTGGGTTGGGAAGACTCCCTGGAGAAGGGAATGGCTACCACTCCAGTATTCTTGCCTGGAGAATCCCATAGATAGAGGAGCCTGATGAGCTACAGTCCGTGGGGTTACAAAGGGTCGGATAAGACTGAGTGACTAACACTTTTGCAATGCAGGGGACTCGGGTTTGATCCCTGGTTGAGGAATAAGATCTCACACGCCTAGGAGCAAGTAAGCTCATGTGCCACAGTAGTTGTGGCACGCTCCTGGAGACCCTACACCACGACAAGAGAGTCTGTGTGCCACAACTAAAGATTGCAAGGGACGTAACCAAGACATAATGCAGCCAAAGAAATGGGTAAGTATTAAAAAAAGATGTCACCTCTGCACTTGGCTTTTTCTGACCACTCTATCCAAAATAGGGCACCTCCTTTAATTCTCTGTCTCAGAATCCTGTTATTCCTCCTTAGCACTTGCTACAGTAGAGAACTATTTTTATTCACTTGTTCACTCATTTTAGGGGGTTTGCCCCACTTGAGTATAAGCTCCAGGAAGACAGGGGCTATGATCTGACCCGAAGCCTCACACCTGGTAGAACAAAGTTCTTTCTGGAATGGACAGACAATGGGAAGACCAGATGTTCTGTATGCATTCCTGTGTCTTCCTGTGGGATGCTGTATATTCATTTCCACCAACCTTTCCCTGTCTGTGTCTTTACCTGTTTATTTATTTGGCTGCACAGCTTGTGAGATCTTAATTCCTCAACCAGGGATTGAACCTGGGCATATGGCAGTGAAAATGTGGAGTCTTAACCACACGAAATCTCCCTTCTATCTGTATTTTTAAAACCACTAATGCAGTTGTTCCTAACAGACTCTGAAATGGACTGTAGGCCCTCTGGGATGGAGACTGGGTACAGGGTCAAGGCCCCGTCGCGCACTGCAGGTGCTGAAGCATGTGCTCCAAATGAACGGAGCAGGGCTCCCAGTGGATGCAGGAAACCATTCTTGGGCTGAGCAGTTGCTGCAGCTCACGCACGTGACGAGACACTGCCCACATAAGTCTTACCCTTTGGGCAGACACAGGGTTTGTGGTGAAGAAAAGTTTTAACTACATTTTATGAAGAATTCTGAAAGTGAAAATCACTCAGTCATGTCTGACTCTTTGTGACCCCATGGACTATATAGTCCATGGAATTCTCCAGGCCAGAATACTGGAGTGGGCAGCCGTTCCCTTCTCCAGGGGATCTTCCCAACCCAGGAATCAAACTGGGGTCTCCGGCATTACCAACTGAGCTATGAGGTAAGCCCAATGAAGAATTTTAGCAATTAGTTAACAATTAATTCTTGAGCTTCAAAAAAAAAAAAAAAGAACAGAAAATTACAATATGCTGATGAAAGAAATCAAAGATGACATAAACAGATGGAGAGATATTCCATGTTCCTGGGTAAGAAGAATCAATACTGTGAAAGTGACTATACTACCAAATGTTATCTACAGATTCAATGTGATCCCTATCAAATTACTAATGGCATTTTTCACAGAACTAGAACAAAAAATTTCACAATTCATATGGAAACACAAAAGACCCCAAATAGCCAAAGCAGTCTTGAGAAAGAAGAATGGAGCTGGAGGAATCAACCTTCCTGACTTCAGATTATACTGCAAAGCTAAAGTCATCAAGACAGTATGCCTCTGGCACAAAAACAGAAATCTAGACCAATGGAACAAGATAGCCCAGAAACAAACCCATGCACCTACAGGTACCTTATATTTGACAGGGGAGGCAAGAAAACACAATGGTGTAAAGACAGCCTGTTCAATATGTGGTTACAGGAAAACTGGACAGCTGCATGTAAAAGAATGAAATTAGAACACTTCCTAATACCATACACAAAGATAAACTCAAAACGGATTAAAGACATAAGTGTAAGACCAGAAACTATAAAACTCTTAGAGGAAAAAATACATAGGCAGAACACTCAATGACATAAATCAAAACACATTCTCTATGACCCACCTTCTAGAATAACGGAAATAAAAACAAATGTAAACAAGTGGGACCTGATTAAACTTAAAAGCTTTTGCACAGCAAAGGAAACTATAAGCAAGGTGAAAAGACAACCCTCAGAATGGGAGAAAATAATAGCAAATGAAACAACTGACAAAGGATTAATTTCCAAAATATACAAGCAGCTCATACAACTCAATGCCAGAAAAACAAACAACCCAATGGAAAAGTGGGAAAAAGACCTAAACAGGCACTTCTCCAAAGAAAACATACAGATAGCTAATGAACAAGAAAAGATGCTCAACATTGCTCATTATTAGAGAAATGCAAATCAAAACTACAATGAAATATCACCTCAAACCTGTCAGAATGGCCATCCTCAAAAAGTCTACAAATAATAAATGCTGGAGAGGGTGTGGAGAAGAGGGAACACTCTTGAACTGTTGGTGGGAATGTAAATTGATACAGCCATTATGGAAGATGGTATGGAGATTCCTTAAAAAACTAGGAATAAAACCACCATATGACCCAGCAATCCCACTCCTAGGCATATCCCCTGTGGAAACCAAAACTAAAAAAGACACATGTATCCCATTGTTCACTGCAGCATTATTTACAATAGCTAGAACATAGAAGCAACTTAGATGCTCATCAACAGATGAATGGATAAAGAAGTTGTGGTACATACACACAATGGAATATTACTCAGCCGTAAAAGGAATGCATGTGAGTCCATTCTGATGAGGTGGATGAACCTAGAACCTATCATACAGAGTGAAGTGACTCAGAGAAAGATAAATATCATATTCTAACTCACATATACGAAATCTAGAAAATGGTTCTGAAGAATTTATTTACAGGGCAATGGGAGAAGGAAATGGCAACCCACTCCAGTATTCTTGCCTAGAGAATCCTGTGGACAGAGGAGCCTGGTGGGCTGCTGTCCATGGGGTCTCAAAGAGTTGGACACGACTGAAGCAACTTAGCATGCATGCATGCATGCACTGGAGAAGGAATGGCAACCCACTCCAGTCTTCTTGCCTGGAGAATCCCAGGGATAGAGGAGCCTGGTGGGCTGCCGTCTATGGGGTCCCACAGAGTCGGACATGACTAAAGCGACTTAGCAGCAGCAGCAGCAATGGAGAAACAGACATAGAGAATAGACTTATGGACATGGTGAGATGGGGAGGAGAGGGTGAGATGTATGGAAAGAGTAACATGGAAACTTATATTACCATATGTAAAATAGATAGCCAACAGGAATTTGCTGTATGGCTCAGGAAAGTCACAGGGTCCTTGTATCAACCTAGAGGGATGTGTTGGGTAGGGAGATGGGAGGGAGGTTCAAAAGGGAGGGGATATATATATATATATATATACCTATGGCTGAGTCATGCTGAGGTCTGACAGAAAACAACCAAATTCTGTAAAGCAATTATCCTTCAATAAAAAATGTATATGTTTCATTTTTAAATGAAAATAGGCTACTATACTAAAGTTCTTATTTGACTACAAAAAGAAATGAACAACAGCAAACCTGACATTGATGATAGAATTATAAGAAAAGAGAAATATCATAGTGCCTTTGAGTCTGTCAAAAAGTGAAGAATTGTACTATATTTCTTAACCTAAGAAATTACAGGCTCCTTGTGTGGAACCCATAAATTGACGTTTGTTTCTTTTACAGTGTTCTCCCAGAGAGACATTACAAATAGTGCAGGGCATTACAGACATAATGCAGGACACTCGCCCCAATTAAGGCAGCTTAAGAGTGAGATGGTCTAGGACTTCACTAGCAGCCTAGTGGTTAAGACTCTGCACTTGCAATGCAAAGGGTGTGGGTTCGATCCCTGGTTGGGGAACTAAGATCCCATATACTGTATGGCCAAATAAGTGAGTAACTGCTGGATACTTAAAAAAAGAGAGTGAGATGGTCTAATCAAAGTATGCTGAATGTAGAGATGCTCAGTGACTTGTGGGAGAAAACATTAAGTCTGACTAGAGCAGTTATTACTCAGTGAAATAACGCAAGCCTTCAGTTTGGAAGCCTTAGCCTCTCTTTGTGAAAGTGGTCAAACTGGATGGGTCCTGAGATACTGTGCTGTTAGGGGTCAGTCAAGTTTCTCTCTAAAGGGCCAGAGAGTGACTATTTCAGCTCTGTGGGCCAAACTGTATGCAACCACTCAACCTGGCTGCTGCTATGTGGATGTACATGGACAGGCTGTGTTTCCACACAGTTTTATTTGTGGACAATGGAGCTGAATTTTATATAAATATCAGATGTCATGAAACGTTATCCCTCTTTTTGATGTTTTCCACTAATAGCTTCAAAAATGCAAAACCACTGAGGTGGTGGGCCAGGTTTGGCCCATGGGCTGCAGTTTGCTGACCCCTGGGCTGGTTTATGAGAGTTTATCTTCAAGGGCAGCAGTGGGACAGTGAAGAGATGTGCTCTCAGAGGCAGAGCCTTGATCTCCGAAGGGTGAATCCTGGACTTCCCTGGTGTGCAGTAGCTGAGATTCTGCACTCCCAGAGCAAGGGGCCTGGGTTTGATCCCTGGTCAGGGAATTAGATAGCGTATACTGCAACCAAGACTTGGTGCAGCTGAATAAATAAAAGTAAGTATTAAAAAGCTAGGAAAGATTGAGGGAGGAGATAATGAAGGACAGGAAGCCTGGCACACTGCAGTCCGTGGGGTCACAAGAGTCGGACATGACTTAGTAACTCAACAACAGCAACGAAAAACTCCACAAAGAGTACGTTCCAACACTTGAGCATCAAGGCCCAACAGAAACAACTTATTTCTGAGACCAGAAAACAATGTCGGGGGCTGGATGGTTAACAGTCAATTTAAGACGAGGGGGAAAGATTGCATCCTTGGAAGCAAAGCGTGGTCTTTGAAGTTTGATTAAAAGTGTTTGGTTCACACTTTATGGGAGCACATTATATTAGGGCCTTTGCACTGCAGGATCAACGGAAAAGAAATAACACGCCGCCATCCTCACGTGGCTGCACCTGTGGCTGGAAAAGGCCAATGAACTGCTCTCCACTCAAGGGCCACTGTCAGAGGACACCACTGTAAGTGTTTGGTTCACACTTTATGGGAGCACATTATATTAGGGCCTTTGCACTGCAGGATCAACGGAAAAGAAATAACACGCCGCCATCCTCACGTGGCTGCACCTGTGGCTGGAAAAGGCCAATGAACTGCTCTCCACTCAAGGGCTCACTGTCAGAGGACACCACTGCTGACAATAAGAGAGCCCAGAACGTCCTTCTTTTCATCCAAAAAAGGCTCCCTCCACCTTCTGACCAGTTTGGTTATAGAATGCATTCCCAGGGAGATGAGAGGAAATGGAGGTCATGTCCAAGGTCTCTTCTGCCCCTCTCATTTCCTGTTCTAAAGTGTGCTTCCATTCTAAATAGTTTACTCCTTCTGCTTTGAATAATCTGGGTGCCTCGCATAGGCAAGGCAGCAGCACCTAAGGGTACAAGATGCCGGGGTGCTTGTCTGTTACGAATTAGCTGTGATCTGGGGCAAATTCCTCAACCTCTCTCTGTGCTTCAGTTTCTTCAGCTATAAAAGGAGGATAATCACTGTATCCACCTTCTAGAGCGGTGAGGTGTGTGTGTGGTGGTGCATGTATGGGGCTTTGAATGGAGCCTAGCATGGAGTCAGGACTGGATGAGTGTTAACTATTTTTATTATCTTCTATCCTCTATCCTATCAAGTAGCCCAGAATGTGTGCTTATGTGTGTGCTTTCATACACATACACACACACACACACACACACACACTTTGATCCTCAGCTGGCCAGCTCACTCGCTTTTCAGAGGGAATAAACTGGGGCTTAGTGGCCCAAGGCCACTCAGCTATGAATCTTCTTTTGATTATGAACCAACGGTCCTTTAAAGGCTTTTGAATTATTGAATGTGATCTTCAATTTCCTGCCCTTTGCCTGTTGTGGAAGCTCCTTAAAGAAAAAGTTGTATAAAAAAGTCTTAAAAAAAATCCACCTACTTGTAATCTATACGCAACAGAGGCTCTTAATTGTTTGACGTTAAGTTTATTTTTCTCATATGCTTTATGATCATCACCTTTTTAAAATTCTTAGTGGCCCAAGGCCACTCAGCTATGAATCTTCTTTTGATTATGAACCAACGGTCCTTTAAAGGCTTTTGAATTATTGAATGTGATCTTCAATTTCCTGCCCTTTGCCTGTTGTGGAAGCTCCTTAAAGAAAAAGTTGTATAAAAAAGTCTTAAAAAAAATCCACCTACTTGTAATCTATACGCAACAGAGGCTCTTAATTGTTTGACGTTAAGTTTATTTTTCTCATATGCTTTATGATCATCACCTTTTTAAAATATTTTATTATTTCCATCCCTAATATTTCTTCTCTCTTAACTGTCTCTTTTATTGATCACCTACCATCGATTTCTTGAAAAGTAAAAAAAAACAAAAAACAAAAAACTATGTTCATTCCCAGCCACAGAACTTTACATATTTCTTGACCTTTCAGCTTTACCTTTTGTGTTTATCACTGCTATGCATGTAATGACAGGGTAGTTATCCTATAGTAACCCTCATTTAACTGCAAAAGAATCGTTGTGGCAAACTGAGCATGTAAAATGTAAACGCTTTGCTCAGCCATGTCCAATGCTTTGCAACCCCATGGACTGTAGCCCACCAGGCTCCTCTGTCCATGGGATTCTCCAGGCAAGAATACTGGAGTGGCTCCTGACCAGGGACTGAACTGAGGTCTCCTGCACTGCAGGCAGATTCTTTGCCAGCTGAGCCACCGGGGGACCCTTAAGCAAAAGAATGTTCATGGAAAACTGAATATGTTTGCTGTTAAAAAAGTAAACTATTGTGGGAAAACCTAATTCCTCCTAATGCATAACTTGCTGTTTAGTCACTAGGTAGTGGCTCTTTCTGATCCCATGGACTGCAGCACGCCAGGCTTCCCTGCCCTTTACTATCTCCTGGAGTCTGCTCAAACTCATGTCCACTGACTCTGTGATGCCATCCAACCATCTCATCCTGTCACCCCCTTCTCCTCCTATGTATAAGTACAATAACTAATTCATACAGCCATGGTAGGTCAGCAGAGATACAGTTTCAAGTTTATAAGGGCTGCTGAGACAAAGGCAACCCAGTAAGTAGTATTCCTGGAAACTTGCTGCAAGAAAAATGTGTACGTTAAGGAATCTTTGAACTAAAAAGAACTGTTAATACCCAGAAACAACTAAAATGAATGATCCATGATATAAAAACTTTCATACCAAAGCTGAAATTCTGACTCTCAAGTTTAGTTGGTGAATCATTCAGAGAAAGTTATGTTTTTGAAGATTTTTACAAGCAGACTAACAGCATTTATTACTGTCACTAACTCAGTCCTCGCAGAAGGCAATGGCAACCCACTCCAGTACTCTTGCCTGGCAAATCCCATGGACGGAGGAGCCTGGTGGGCTGCAGTCCATGGGGTCGCTAAGAGTCGGATATGACTGAGTGTCTTCACTTTCACTTTTCATTTTCATGCACTGGAGAAGGAAATGGCAACCCACTCCAGTGTTCTTGCCTGGAGAATCCCAGGGACGAGGGAGCCTCATGGGATGCCTTCTATGGGGTTGCACAGAGTCAGACATGATTGAAGCGACTTAGCAGCAGCAGCAGCAGCAGCAACTCAGTCCTGGGCTTCCCAGGTGGCGCAGTGGTAAAGAATCCTCCTGCAGGAGATGCAGGAGACATGGGTTTGATCCCTGGATCAGGAAGATCTCCTGGAATAAGAAATGGCAACCCGCTCCAGTATCCTTGCCTGAAAAATTGCATCAACAGAGGAGGCTGGCAGGCTACAGTCCACGGGGCTGCAAAAGAGTTGGACACAACTGAGCGACTGAGCATACAACTCAGTCCTCTTATACATTCTGCACTTTTTTTGCTTTCCTTTTTCTTTTTTTCAAATTCTAACATTCATACATGTTCACTGTAGAAAATGTAGAAAATGGAAGAAACTATAAAGCAGGAGAAACAAAATTTTCCCCATAATACTATCTCGTCATCTCAGGAGAGAATGTTGGTTAATATTTTGACATATTAACATAGTAACATTGATATTTTACATATCCTTCTAGTGATTAACTTTTGCCATAAAAGTTAAAAGGATTTCTTACCATTTTCCTTGACTGTCATTGAAATAAAGCTAGAAAGCATACAAAAATTGAAAGACGAACAAAAGCACTTAGCATTAACCATTTTGGTATATTTCCTTCAACTCCTTTTTATGCCTGTATTTTTTTCAAAGTTGTGACTACAACTGGATATATTTCATATTTTAAAAACTTATTATATCTTAAGCACTTTCTTTTGACGTCAAAAAGTTTGTAAAGATAACTTTTAGTGGCTGTAAAAAATTTCATCATAAGTCTTGTTCAGATATCCTTTCAAGGTTTTGGCTGTTTACAGTTTTTACTATTTATAGATAACTGCTACATGCATCTTTAAATGTAGATTTTTGTCCACATTTCTAATTACTTTCTGAGGACATACGTCTTGAAAGGAGACTGTTAGGACAAAGAATATGGGCATTACAAAATTAGTAATGTTATTTTTTTCCCTCTGACTCTAAATGCATGATATAACCCTTGAAATAAGTACTATAATATTAAATATGAAATTATATTTCCTTTCATCCCTTTTAAGGGCAGGAAGCTTTTCAAGTCTTCTTTCGTGCTTGCAAATGGTTTTCCACATCTGTATCAGTTACTTCTCTCACTAGCAATAAACCAGTGCAGAATCTTACTGCATTCTCACTAATGAAGAACATTATCCTTAAAAGAAACTCCACTGTGGGAGGTGGGAGAAAGGTTCAAGAGGGAGGGGACATATGTATACCTATGGCTGATTCATGTTCATGTTTGGTAGAAACCAACACAATATTGTAAAGCCATTAACCTTCAATTAAAAATAAACAGATTGAAATAAAAATATCCAAACAAACAAATAAACTCCACTGACTTGAAGGGAAAAGCAGTATCTTATTGTTTTGTTGATACCTTTGATTATTAATGAAGAAGACATTTTTTCAAATGTGTGTCATTTTGGCTATCTTTTTTTGGGTGAATTTTCTTAGCTATCATAGGTATTTCTAAATACACAGGTAGTGATTAGTGGTGTGTGTGCTCGGTCGCTAAGTCATGTCTGTTCTTTATGACCCCGTGGAGTGTAACCCACCAGGCTCCCCTGTCCAGGGGATTTCCCAGGCAAGAATACTGGAGTGGGTTGCCAGTTCCTCCTCCAGGGGATCTTCCCCACCCAGGAACTGAACTTGCCTCTGCTGCATTGGCAGGTGGATTCTTTACTGCTGAGCCACCTGGGAAGCCCACTGATTAGTAGAGAATGATGTTCATCTAAGACTCATAAGCATGTACCTTAGCCAACACATCTGGGTACCAGTGGGAACCATTTCACACGAAGGATCAGGAGAGTGAGACGCCGCTTCACCCGCAAGGAAAGCCGTGCAGGTCTCTGTCGTCCCCTCCACCGCAGGCCTGACAGTCAATCACACCTCAAACTACTCTATCTCAGTTTAACATGAGCTCCCAAGTATCTGATGTAATGTATTTGATTTTTTTTTAAAACCCTTCCTGGTATGATGTTATTTTGGTTTACTACAATTCTTGCTGAACTAAAAAGACTATGTGGGAATATAAAAGTAGCGGAAACTGTTAAGATATATCCACAATTGATTAAAATCTGTTTTGCTTAACTTTATCTGTCAGCATCTGCAAATCAAATTTCCCCCGTAACCACACTGGCTTCCCACGACCACGTGGAGTTCTGGGTGCTGTAGCTCTAGTGTGGAGGCTGAGAGGAGAGCCCAGGCATCCAAGGAGTGGGAACTCACGCCCCTGCATTTGCTGTCCCTTCAACATTGGGTCAAAATGGGTCAACTGTTCCTGGGAAGGTAACTGTCCATGAGCAGGTAGATTTTTCTTATGCTTGCTCTGAAGTGTCTAATTACTCACACAAATCTGGATCTGACATCAGCTTCCTTCAGTGTCACTTAGGAAACTCTCGGTCAGCATGTGGGTCCCTTTCGTTTCTGAGCCGACACCCTATACTTAGCGATGATTGTTAAGTGGCCCTGTAACTGCGGCTGCGGTGCAGTGTACAATCCGGGGTGAATTCCTCTAACAAGAGCCTGTCTTTCTTCTGCCTCTTCTTCCTTTGATGTTTATTTGGTGCTTCCGGTGCTGGGGCTGTGGATGACTCAGACGTTATAGGACACATCCTCTGTTCTTAGGGAGCTTACAGTTTAATGAGGGAGAGAGATGAAGAGGACAGATTAACTAGAAAATGAAGGGAAGGTAATGGTGACCACAGAGATAACAAAAAAAAAGAGGCATGGAGCCCCCTCTAAGAACTTCACTAGGGAATCATCTGGGACTCCAGGTCATGTGACTTTTAAGGGGGAGGGTATAGAAGTGGATTCCAACAAGGCCCATCTGCATTAAAATAAATTTAAAAATATATTGAATTTTATTTATTTGGCTGCGCCAGGTCTCGGCTGCAGCATGTGGGATCTTTAGCTGTGGCATGCGAACTCTTAGTTGTGGCATGTGGGATCTAGTTCCCCAACTAGGGATTGAACCCTGGCCCTCTGCACTGGGAACTCAGAGTCTTAGCCACCGGACCACCAGGGAAATCCCCTGTCTGCATCTTGTTGTCACAGTTACAAAGAGACTCTGTGATCCTTCTAGAGACAACATACCCCCTATTCTCACAATCACACAAACAACCCATCACCTTTGGTGACAGTGCTTGCTGTTGCCTAATGTATAGAACTAAAAATAATGTCATCATCCAGGAAACACTGTCGTGTGCTAAACCTGTCCCTTAAGGAGACGATTCTTCTCCGCAGCCACAGGAGGTATCCTGGCAGCACCCGCTTTCACAAGGCAGTTCCCACTGCTGTCTTTCTTAAACCTCACTCTGCTGGATCCTGGAGCCCTGACCACAGGGAGCAGCTGCTCAGACGGTGGAATCTATTCAAAAGCTCTCAGTCACCTGCCCTGTCACCTTGGCCCCCGAGAGCAGTTGCTCATCTGGCCAGCAATGGTTTGGTGGCTGGGGTCACATCTATTTGGGACCAAGCTGAACTAGAACGTTCAGTTCAGTTCAGTTGCTCAGTCATGTCCGACTCTTTGCGACCCCATGAATCGCAGCACGCCAGGCCTCCCTGTCC